>CM040752.1:31776085-32306085 GCA_022829145.1 Albula goreensis
TGTGTGCTTTTAGAGCACGGAGTCATTATGGGCTGACAGAAGAGAGTTCCAGGGTTTTTCCCTTTCTGATGTCCGTGCACTCTCTGCTGTTGTTTACAGTCAGAGATCGGCTTTGGAAAGCTGGAGACGTATGTGAAGCTGGACAAACTGGGAGAGGTACGATCCTCATTCTCCTTATGAGTGGTGTTTGCATGTTTGTCTGCAGGGTGTGTATGAGAATGTGTGTGTGTGTGGCTGTGAGTCTGGGATTTTACGAATGTGTTGAGTGCCATGTGAATGAGTGAATGAGTGTGTGAATCAGTCAGTGGGTGTGTGTGTGTATGAGTGAGTGAGTGAGCATGCGAGTGAGCGACTGTGAGTGAGTGAATGAATGAGTATGTGAGTGTTTAAGTGAGTGAGCGTGTGAGAGTGTGATTGAGTGAGTGTGTAAGTGAGTGAGTGTGTAAGTGTTTGTGTGTGTGTGTGTGTGTGTGTGTGTGTGTGTGTGAGTGAGTGAGTGTGTAAGTAAGTGAGTGAGCATGTTACATAACATTAAAGGCATTTGTTAGATGCTCTTATCCAGAGCAACTTTCAAGGTAAAGTGCATATGACTGGTACAAAAAGTACAAAGATAACCCTAGAGAGGGGTAAAGTCCCAAGTGCCAAAGGTGACAGAATAGATCAGGACTATCTAAAGAGAAAGTTAACAACAGCCTACGTTAAAAACAAATAACAGTTAAAAACAAGTGCAGATAAGTGAAAGTGAGGGTGTGAGTGAGTGTGTGAGAGTGTGTAAGTAAGTAAGTGTTTGTGTGTGAGTGAGTAAGTGTGTAAGTGAGTAAGTGCTTGTGTGTGAGTGTGTAAGTAAGTGAGTGAGCGTGTTGAGAGTGTGTGTCCCCTCATCTTGCCGTGGGGTTTGACTGAGTTTCGTCTGTTCACAGGGGACTTACGCCACTGTGTACAAAGGCCGCAGCAAGCTGACAGATAACCTGGTGGCCCTGAAAGAGATCCGCTGGAACATGAGGAAGGGGCGCCCTGCACTGCCATCCGAGAGGGTGAGGCCTGGCGGGGTGGGGCTCGGGTCGGCCCTGGGGGCGTAAAGTGTGTGTGTGCGTGTGTGGGTGTGGGTGTGGGTGTGTGTACACAGCACTCTTGGTCATTTGCATAGACTGGTAGTAAACAGGCCAAACTGTAAACAAACCATCGCCTTGAGCAAAGAAAAGCCCAAACAGCTCTGCAGATACTGCTCAGTCAGGGAAATGACTGGAAGCCCTGTGACCTGGAAGGAACGATACTTTCAGTACCCACAGATCTGAGTCTTTGAGTCTGTGCTACTACCACTCGCATGTTCAGTTTCGTCTGCGTTCTGTATAATTTTGGGACCTAATAAAGCATTAAAATGCTTGTCCTCTCCCTGGTCCAGTGTCCCTGCTGAAGGATCTGAAGCACGCCAACATCGTGACTCTACATGACATCATCCACACTCAGAAGTCCCTCACGCTGGTGTTCGAGTACCTGGTGAGTCATGCCTTTTAGGGGGTGAGCACATCTAACAGCAATGCACCCCAGCAGCTTGGCGGTCCGCGCCCCCTCCCCCTTCCCCCCTCCCCCATGGCTCCCATTACCCTCCCCTCCGCTCTCCCTCCTGCACAACGTCCGCGACCAGCACCAACTCTGCCTGGGCCTACTCACTGTGCCCTCCACTCATGCCCACTGTATGCATGCTCACCAGCACTGTGCTGATAACTGAGGAGATGACTATACTGTCTGTGAAGGGGGTACACTGTAACTCCAAAGCCCATATGTATTAATAGTAATAAGGGTAATTGGTGGGTATAGTGTAAGTAGAGGTGGGCATACTATGACTACAAAGCCCATATGTATTAATAGCAATAAGGGTAATAGGTGGACAAACTGTACATGCTCAGTAGTTTAGGTGGGTGTGTACGTATATGTTAGCACAGCACAGGCTGCACTGCAGGTTTTAGCCTTAAATGTTGAGCTGGGATGGACAGAGCGGTGATGGCCGCTGTTTTTCTCTGCTTTTCTCTCCCAGGACAAAGACCTGAAGCAGTATCTGGACGACTGCGGCAACTGTATCCACATGCACAACGTCAAGGTGAAGGAGCTGCCAGCGTTTCTCTGAGCTGCTGTGGGCGTTGTGTGTTTTCTCAGCTGCGTACGAAAGGGACGGTGGCTCAACATGGTTGACATCAGGAGTAGACTCACTCTGTGCGGTTTCGTTTAGCACGACAAACTGTATTTGCGTCAAAAGGTCAAAGGTCGGCTGCTCACCTGCTGACTGATTTACATAGCCACCATGTGTGTGTGTGTGTGTGTGTGTGACCACTATAAGGGTCACACAAATGTTTGGGGGAGGAGCAAAAATGGTTTGTTCTTCTACTTTTTGATCCATTACAATTAATATGAAAAACAAAGTGTATGTAAATCTTCTTTCTTGCAATTCTGGTTCTCTCCCCCTCTTTCCTCAGCCTCACCCTCTCTCTCCTCACTCCATCTCCCCCTCTCATCCTCCCTTCTCTCCTGTCTTCCCCATAAATCCCTGTACCCCTCACCTTCCCCCCGTCTGTCCTCCTCCTTCTGTCTTTTTCCCCTTAAAAATGTAACGCAGTCTCCCCCTCCCTTCCTGGTGTTCTCATGGCTGTCCCTGCCTGCAGCCTGTTTGTGCCAGCAGTGCTGCTCTCTCATGTCTGTTTGTGTTAGCAGCGCTGCTCTCTCATGTCTGTTTGTGTCACAGTGCTGCTCTCTCATGTCTGTTTGTGCCAGCAGTGCTGCTCTCATGTCTGTTTGTGCCAGCAGTGCTGCTCTCATGTCTGTTTGTGCCAGCGGTGCTGCTCTCTCATGTCTGTTTGTGCCAGCAGTGCTGCTCTCTCATGTCTGTTTGTGCCAGCAGTGCTGCTCTCATGTCTGTTTGTGCCAGCGGTGCTGCTCTCTCATGTCTGTTTGTGCCAGCAGTGCTGCTCTCATGTCTGTTTGTGCCAGCGGTGCTGATCTCTCATGTCTGTTTGTGTCGCAGCGCTGCTCTCTCATGTCTGTTTGTGCCAGCAGTGCTGCACTTATGTCTGTTTGTGCTCGCACTGCTGCTCTCTCATGTCTGTTTGTGCCAGCGGTGCTGCTCTCTCATGTCTGTTTGTGCCAGCGGTGCTGCTCTCTCATGTCTGTTTGTGCCAGCAGTGCTGCTCTCATGTCTGTTTGTGCCAGCGGTGCTGATCTCTCATGTCTGTTTGTGTCGCAGCGCTGCTCTCTCATGTCTGATTGTGTCGCAGCGCTGCTCTCTCATGTCTGATTGTGTCGCAGTGCTGCTCTCTCATGTCTGTTTGTGTCACAGTGCTGCTCTCTCATGTCTGTTTGTGCCAGCAGTGCTGCTCTCATGTCTGTTTGTGCCAGCAGTGCTGCTCTCTCATGTCTGTTTGTGCCAGCGGTGCTGCTCTCTCATGTCTGTTTGTGCCAGCGGTGCTGCTCTCTCATGTCTGTTTGTGCTCGCAGTGCTGCTCTCTCATGTCTGTTTGTGCCAGCACTGCTGCTCTCTCATGTCTGTTTGTGCCAGCGGTGCTGCTCTCTCATGTCTGTTTGTGCCAGCGGTGCTGCTCTCTCATGTCTGTTTGTGCCAGCAGTGCTGCTCTCATGTCTGTTTGTGCCAGCGGTGCTGATCTCTCATGTCTGTTTGTGTCGCAGCGCTGCTCTCTCATGTCTGATTGTGTCGCAGTGCTGCTCTCTCATGTCTGTTTGTGTCACAGTGCTGCTCTCTCATGTCTGTTTGTGCCAGCGGTGCTGCTCTCTCATGTCTGTTTGTGTTAGCAGTGCTGCTCTCTCATGTCTGTCCGTGTCGCAGTGCTGCTCTCTCATGTCTTTTTGTGCCCGTAGTGCTGCTCTCTCATGTCTGTCTGTGTCTCCTCAGCTCTTCCTGTTCCAGCTGCAGCGCGGGCTTAACTACTGCCACAGGCGGAAAGTCCTCCACCGAGACCTCAAACCCCAGAACCTGCTCATCAACGACCGCGGAGAGCTCAAGCTGGCCGACTTCGGTCAGTAGCGCCGCGCTGGCCACACTACATCCGTGGCCGTCTGTCTGTCTGTCTGAGGCTTGCCTGTGTCTGCTTGTCTGACCACTCAAACTGCCTGTGTTGTCTTTTAATGAAAACGTTTCTATGCTGTTAATTTATGCCGACTTTTTTTTTTTGTTTTTCAGTGTGGGTGTGCGATTCAGTATCTACTCATAATTGCTTTGAATTTAAATGTGCAGTGGGATACAGTATTAAAAAATATCGTAACTGTATGTTACACAAATCTTTGTAATTATTGTTTTGAATATTGTTTTGAATTGTATGTATATCTATTACATATGTCGCAGGATATTTTGGCCCTCCTTCTTGTTTGTGTTCTGGATTGGTTTAACTCACTGTGAATCTTGAAAGCTCTGTTAATACATTCACTGTATATTACCCCTACGGTGTGTACATGATAATATGTTGTGATCTCCTCTGCGTTTCTCAGGTCTGGCACGGGCCAAGTCCATTCCCACCAAGACATACTCTAATGAGGTGGTGACTCTATGGTACCGTCCCCCGGACATCTTACTGGGCAGCACTGACTACTCCACCCAGATAGACATGTGGTAAGCCTGCATTTCTTTAATGTTCTCATTCTGCATGAGGTTTACAAACCATAGGCTTAGAATCAATCAAATATCCTTTGTCTCTAAGGGCTTATGCAGCTCAATCAAATCAAAGTTTAGTATCTTTAAGGGTATATGCTGTTATAATTTAAAATGAAAAGAACATATTACAAAGGACATTTCGGCTTGTCTCCAATAAAATATAACACCCTCAAAGAAAGTGACGTTGTGATGTGAAGTCTGTTTTTATTGAAGTGGATGTTTTCTTAAAGAGATGAAGAAGATGTTTGATTGAATGAAGTCCATAATGTTTGCTGGGCTGAATTGTAACCACGGCACTTTTTTGGGACTTCATATAGAGTATTCATTGTGTGGACCCCCTCCAGTATTTAATTGTTCCTGTAAAGCTGATCTGAGCTCTTAAGCTTTTGCGTTATGATTTTCACTCTGAATTTGTGCGTCGGTGATGCTGAAGGATTTGTGCGTGGGACGCGGGGGCTCCGAGGCCAAACTCTTAACTGAATGATTGAAAACGTGTTTTTATAAGAGAGCGAGGACTGCTGCTCAGTCATGTGGACCGAACATGCTTAGCTGAAATTATTTGAGCTGTATTGCATTAAGGAAAGGAGTTTTGGCGCAAGTAAGGACTGTTTATGAGACCCTTTTTACCTCTGCAACAGCCTGAGTAGCATGCTCTTCTGTACATTGGTTATTGAAATAAATGTTTATAATATATTAATTAAATTACCTTATGCACTTATGTTTTTTATATTTTAGGAGTATATATATATATAATCCTTGCTAATATTAGTCTCAGTGGTTGAAAACACTGAGCATTATGGTTATTATGGTGTTGACTTGTATGGATTCTTTGTGAGCGTGGTACATTAAATGGGTACTCAGGCCAAAAATGGAAATTCTGATTATGTAACATGATCCAGTGTATGATATTTTCACTTCAGCATGATTCATGAGACCCCATCCAGCAAATATAATGGGAGTCTGCTGGTCTGTAATGGAGCGCTGTAGTGGAGCTCTCTGTGTGTCATCCTGTGAGTTAGAGTGGGGGACCTCAGTGTTAGGATCTACAGTGAGAGAGACACAGGCGGACTCACACCTGGCAGTGTTTGAAAAGAGTTAATACAAGCCCCATCAGACAACATTGAAATGCAGATGTAGAGAAGAGCTAAAATAAACTAAAAATAAGTAAAAATGGTATTATTTTAGCCATCTGCTCAAACATATACACCCACCAAAGGAATTAGATGGCCTAACAAGGTGATTTTCAGTAACTGGAAGTTAGGCCTGTAGTTTATGTGTTACAGGGTTTTTATAATAGGTATGTGTTTTATACCTGGCTGCTGGGATCTCTAGGATAATGTCAAAACTCTGAACCATATGAAGAAAGTTCCATTTTAGGGCGGAGTACGCCTTTAAAGGTGATGTCAGGCAGTGCTGTAAGGGCGCCTCTCTCTTGCAGGGGAGTGGGGTGCATTTTTTACGAGATGTCGACAGGCCGTCCGCTCTTCCCAGGCTCTACGGTGGAGGAGGAGCTGCACTTTATCTTCAAGCTGCTGGGTAAGGGTTGCTGCGTTCTGACAGGGCTGCGTACGGCACACGCCACGGCGAGCGCAGGCCCTCGCATCCCAGGATGCAAGAGTATAAATGAATTGAGAATGCAGTTCGGGATGATTAGATCTGTCTCCTGGCTGTCATTGAAAGATAGCACCATAGTTTGACTTAGCCCACCAATAGGAAATGAGAATACAAGTTGGCTACACACTGCACTGACTTGCCTTGCTATCTGCTGTAGTAAACTCATTGCATTCCAGGCTAGGGCTGTAAGAGTGTGGCTAACATGACAGTGAACTTAAATTCCATTTACACAATAAACAGTCATTTACTGATCCAGGGTCACAACAAGAAGAGTTAACTGTCAGGAAAAGGTTATATTTTTCACAGATTAGCCCTCGGTTAGTTTCCTTGAACTTAATCTCTTACTCGCTCTTGACTCGTCAATGTAAATTCCTCACATAACTACACCCATTGATGGGAATGAACCTGGTGGGGTGTATTTCTGTGTAGCGGTGGTGGTGAAGTATTTCACACAGCTAGCCAATATGCCTGTCCCATTTCCCTTATCGACTGAAGTCCATTAAATATATATTATCAAGTAACAAGAAAGAAAGCTTAATTGTTAGCAAAACCATTTGAGTATTTTATCATCGTCACTGTGTGCTCTTGCTCATTAGAGTAAGGAGATAATAGGATCTAAAATATTAATTGATTCGCTGATATGCCCTGCTAGCAGATGTGCAGAGTGACTGACCTCCATTGAACGACACCAGAAAAGGCTAATTGGTATCAGTTGCATAGCATGGACTCCGGCTTTAGTCACTTGGGTTTTTAGGCCTAAAAGAAGGCTTATGTTTGTCCTCCTCAAGCTGTTTATGATGTCATCAAAGCCGTCGCCGCGGTAGCTTTGATTGAGTAGAAGCGACACGGCCCATCCATCATGGCCCCTCGTGTCTAATCCTGTCTCCTCAAAGCACACAGCCAGATATTTCATGGTAAGGGCCTTTCAAGGACATCAGAATGGTATTAATGTCGTTTGTTGTTTCCCACTCTGGTTCTTTGAAAAGCTGATTTACAATGGCTGAGACCAAAGTGTGAAATTAAATTATTTAGTAAAAAGAAGAAAGGCCGCCTTTAAATCCCAATTGACTATGTCCAGTAGATCTGATCTAGGTGTGTGTGTCTGGTTATGGGTTTAAAGGTACACCTACAGAAGAGACCTGGCCTGGAATCACCTCTAACGAGGAATTCATCTCTTACAATTACCCGCGTTACAGACCCGACTGTCTGCAGAACCACACCCCAAGGTAGTCCCCGGCACATTTCTTTGCGTTGAGTCGCTGAGAAGCTCTTTTTATAGCTGTATTTGTACAGATGTTCCCACCATGCCCGTGTGAGAAGTGTCTGAGCCGTGTGCTGCGTTCTCTCTTTCTCTCTCTCTCTCAGACTGGATAGCGACGGAGTGGATCTGTTGTCCAAGCTACTGCAGGTCAGACCCCGTTCCACAGAACTGCTTTTGTACATAAACAACCCAGAGCCACTGCCCTGCTGTCTCAAAGAGGAAGCTGTTTTTAGCCATTCTGAAAGAGCACACCTGCTGGTTCCTCTCTACCTTAATTCTCGGTTCTTGTTCCAGCACTGCAAGACTCACATGCTCACTGTGTCTTTGTTTGTGTGCGTTTGTGTCTGCAACTGTGTCTGTGTGTATATATGTGTACATTCAGGTCTGGGATAATTTTTTGAGATATATTTTGTGGTATAAAGCACGATACCAAACTATATATATATGCGTGTGTGTGTGTGTGTGTGTGTGTGTGTGTGTGTGTGTGTGTGTGTGTGTGTGCATGTGGTGTGT
Organism: Albula goreensis; assembly: GCA_022829145.1. NCBI lineage: Eukaryota > Metazoa > Chordata > Actinopteri > Albuliformes > Albulidae > Albula > Albula goreensis. The sequence goes on from CM040752.1 coordinate 31,784,128, forward strand.
CCTAACTAGCTGTGTTCTGTTTTTATGGGATTTAGTTTGAGGGAAAGAAGCGCATCTCAGCAGATGAGGCCATGAGACACCCCTACTTCAACAGCCTGGGAGAGAGAGTGATCACACTGCCAGACAGTGAGTCTAACCTCACACACACACACACACACACACACACACACACACACACAGACAGTGAGTCACACACACACACACACACACACACACACACACCACACACACACACACACACACACACACACACCCCCTACTTCAACAGCCTGGGAGAGAGAGTGATCACACTGCCAGACAGTGAGTCTAACCTCACACACACACACACACACACACACACACACACACACACACACACACACACACCCCTACTTCAACAGCCTGGGAGAGAGAGTGATCACACTGCCAGACAGTGAGTCTAACCTCACACACACACACACACACACACACACACACACACACCCCTACTTCAACAGCCTGGGAGAGAGAGTGATCACACTGCCAGACAGTGAGTCTAACCTCACACACACACACACACACACACACCCCCTACTTCAACAGCCTGGGAGAGAGAGTGATCACACTGCCAGACAGTGAGTCTAACCTCACACACACACACACACACACACACACACACACACACACACACACACACACACACACACACACACACACACACACACACACACACACACACCTATTTCCACAGCCTGGAAGAGGGAGTGAACACTCTGCAGACACTGAGCCTAACCTAACACACACACAAATACACACACACATACATACATACAAATACGCACATACACAATTGCAGATTCACATTCATGCACACTTACACACGCACAGACATTCGTTTACATACAAGCATGCACACATATAAATGACAATACACACACACATCATTATGTAAGAACCAAACACTGTCTCTCTCCTCTCTCCCCTCCTAGAATGTGACAGTGTGAATCACTCTTCTTTTTCAGCTACTTCTATATTTGCACTTCAAGACATTCAGCTGGAGAAGGAGCCGGGAATGCGAGCCAGCTCCTTGTCTGATTCGGGTGAGACGCAGGCCAAAGATGCACCAAACCATGATACTCCATGTACAGATATACCACACAATGCGTCTGAATTACAGCCAGTCAGTTCAGTCAGCCAAAGATATTGTCGCAGCGCCACGGTGCCAGTGTGTTCCTAACATGCGGAAACACACTGAAAACAGTGTCCTGTAAGGCACAGTCCTGTGGTTCTGCAAGGTCCATAAAGCATAAGAGTGGTTAGCTCTGTGCTCCTGGGCCCACCGGGCCTCCTGGGTTCTGTTCCACTGCACAGTCTCGATGGATCGATTGGTGTCATCATTTGTCTGGGAGGTCATATCGCCTCGTTAATAATGGACGCAGAGGTTCCCAGAGAGGCGCCCGTAAAACCACGCAACCTTTTACTGAAATTAAAATAAAGGCATAAATAACTGCATTTAAACAGAGAGAGAGGAAAACAGATTCACCTTCCTTCTCCTAAACCTCTGCTTTTCTCCAGTCTGACCCCACACTCCACACCCAGCACCCACACCCCCCCACCCCCCCCCCTGACCCTCTGTTTTTTCGGTTCAATTGATCTGGCACTCTTCCTCTCTCCTCTTTCCTTCCTTCCTGTGTGTTGCTCCACTTGTGCCTCTCTCTCTCTCTCTCTCTCTCTCCCCCCCGTGCCTCCTCTCGCGTACCCTCCCTCCTCTCCTCCGTCAGTGGCAGTGAAAGCTGGCTCAGGATGTGGAGTTGTGACTGAGGTACGGTGAGACTCGCAGCATGGGCGGACTGATGCGCTGACCGCTGCGCCCCCCGTCCCACCCCCCCCCCGTCCCCTTCCCCATACCCGTCCCCAGCCCGGCCTCATCGCCTTGCTGCTTTGCCCCACTCTTCTGCTCTGCTTCTCTGGCCTGGAATCAGTCTAACCTCAACGCTGCCCCTTTATGGGGCTACATTTCAAAGGCCCACTCCAGCCAAATCTTACCTCCTGATTTCACTCAAAGAAATGCTCATAAAATGGAGACAGAGTGGTGACGCAGACGTGCGCAGAATTAGATGGGAAAGTAATGCCTCCTAATTTGTTCAGCAGCCTTATGAATGGGATGCCTACATCACATCCATTTTATATGCAAGAATGTCACAACATTTACATTTACCGACAAAATATTCATACTTTCACTGATTCATACTTTCGCTGATGTTTCCAAACTTGAATCATGGTGTGTGACTCTTTTAAAACTACAGGAGATGATTTATATCTGAAAAACACCAGCATGAGTCAAGAGGACTTTTAAGTAATACATATATTTTTATCGCTAATGCCATTCATTACAAGTGCTCTTGTGTTAGTCATGGAAAACCACTTACTAAAAATGAATTACTGGTTATGTTCCTGCTTCAGGATTTAATTAATATCGCTCTCACAAAAATCAATACTGTCCTCAGAACTGAAGTTAATTATTGAACATCTATTACTAAATAAACAGGGAAACTTGCACATGGTTTAATGTAGCTGCTTTAAAATGTAGTAATGTGGCTGCTTTGATTTTTTCCTGAAAATGTGCCCCGTTGATCATGTGACATTTACTGACTGCACCACACATCTGTCAGGCATGCAGTGAATTTATCCATCCAGTAATCCCGCGTGGAGGATTTAGTGACGGTAACTGAACAACAGTGTAGTGGAAGCTCACAGCAGGCACAGAGTAGTGTTCATACTCTGGTGAAGCTGAGGTAAAGGGGCTGTGGCACAGTGACAAAACGGAACAACAGCCATTGCAGGTGAAACCACCAGCTCCTTATTACTGAACTGTGCCATGCTTTTTAGACCCAAGTCTACGCTTTTTAGACACTGCATAACACAGTTCAAGAAAAGAAACACTGCATAACACAGTTCAAGAAAAGAAACACTGCATAACACAGCTCAACAAAAGAAACACTGCATAACACAGCTCAACAAAAGAAACACTGCATAACACAGCTCAACAAAAGAAACACTGCATAACACAGCTCAACAAAAGAAACACTGCATAACACAGCTCAACAAAATGAAAGCCAGAGGACTGCAAAACTCTTGCTTTGTTTTATTTTATTTAACATTTACTTAAACTAGGAATTCTCCTGAGATGTAGAACCGCTTTTACAAGGGAGAGCGGGCCAAGAAAGCTGCTCAGAAGTGAAGAACAGAAGCGTGCATTTTGGGACTCGGTTTCACATGCGTTCTCATTTTGCTGCCAGTTTGGTGGGCACAGGATGTGTCAGTGTTCAGCCAAACGTTTACATGTTATAAAAAGCAGTTATCTGCAGTCTATCAGCTGGCACAGTGAGTGGGCGCTGCTGTACATTCTGTCATTTCGCAGCATTTCACAGATAGTAGGTACGGAATACATTTATTATTGTTTATGTTTACTGTTTATGTAATGTAATTTTGCTTTGTATATAACAGCCACGATATAGCATCAACACGTTGGTAAAACGTTACTCCTCGTCTTTGAGCGTTAGACTGAATCCAGGCCTACTCTGTTGCTGATCTGTTGCTTAGGTAACACCCCTGCAGTTTCTGTGCTGATTTGCTAATATGTTTATGATTTGTTTTTTTTTTTTTGTATTTGTGCACCTTTGAGTTTAACTGCTGAATCGCTGTGTTCCAGAACTCTTGCAAAGATGCCTAAGGTTCCGGCAGTCCTTAGGTACAATATGTTCTCTCGCTTTCGTCACAAAAGAGACGACAAACCTCCCCTTACCCCCTCAACTTTCCTGTGTGTCAAAGATTACTCAGCCAGGTTGCTTTTAACAATTAAAAATATATAACCATTCCCAAACTGACACTTGCAGTTGACATTAGAATGTAGTGGTTGAAGGTGCATGCCACTGTTACACTTAGTTGATTAATGTATTTTTTTTTTCCACTAAAACACCTAGTTTATATAGCTCTGCCATAATTCCACCAACTATTTACTGGTTGAACCTCCATCAATAAATAGATGATGTTAGATATTTCAGCTTTATTATCTTAACCTGTATACATTAATAGTGAATTAATAATGGCATATGACTTCAATGAATTATTTTAAAAACTAATTACACACTAATTAAAACCCTTAAATTCTATAGCAAACAGTAAGCATTTGTTTACCCAAGCCCACCCCAGAGCTATTGGCATTGATTGTTGTCATCGTCATTAAAAGCATCGATAACACAAATCAGTTGACCATAGTGCTGTCCCTGTAGGCGCATGGCTGAGCAGCTGCTCCTAAAAGCAGGGCATGCGGTAAAGGGCTGAACTCAAACACTGACCCTCATAGCCTAACATGCTGACTAATCATCTGATCACACACACACACACACACACACACACACACACACACAACAGCACACTTGCCAGAATGGTTATGTCTTTTATTTGTTAAAATGGCTGCTCCTGGAGTAACTCCTTGACCCCCCTCCCTTTTGTGCATGTGGTTCGGCCAGTTCTAAAGGCGGCAGTCAGACATGCCTGCTGCGCAAACTGCAGCAGAACCTTTGTGACATCATCAGTATGAACATACAGTGTTCATACCAGGAAGACCGCTGGTACTGCCGTAGCTTCTGGAAGCTTCTGTCTCTCACAAGCACTGCAGATGCGGTAGTGAGGTCGCTGTGGTCTTCCTGAAACAAAGCGATACAGAGCTTACTAACGCTCCCCCCGGGGGTGCTAAGTATTTCATGTTTGAAACCCTTTTGTGCTGAACGCACACATCACCAGCGGAAAAGCTTGTTTAGAGCTAGAGTTAAAACACCAGGGAAGAAAACGTAACATCCGCCCGTTTGACCCCGAACATAACTCATGCATACAGCAAGAAAAACATCAATAAATCAATATGGATGACAAGCAGTGTAGGGTTATTATGTAACCCTCTGCAGAAAAGGCCATTCTTATTTTTGGCTTCTGAGATCAAACATTTAAATAACAGAAAAGGAAAGAAACAGTGAAAATAACATTATATATTTTATATGACTTATATTTTATATATAAATAACATTTTCACTTTTTGCAAATATATAAAATGTTTTTCTTTCACATAGTCTTTGTCTATAATGCAATTTTTATCCATTTCTATACCTCATTAAAAAATAGTTGTTAAGCAGGTCAGTACATCTTAATATTTGAATAATTTTGCACTTGTTCACATTGTCCTACTACATTGCATGTCGAGCAGATCTTCATTTTGTCCTCGCGTCACATTGAAGTAGAGTGTTAGATGCAGGAGCTGGCCTGTAGTCATGGTGACGTGCCCTGCGTGAGTGAGTGATGCAGTGGCCTGTCCTGGGGGCCCAGTCCGACTGCGGCAGAGTCGTGGCGCTCCGGAGTTCACAGCGCAATCCGACAGAGACACAGGAGATACAGCGCAGCATTCACGTTCAGTCCCGCGGCCAACCACGGTCATCAGTCTTTCTCCCTGCCGTGATTCTGTCCGATGTCCGTGTTCTGCTCGTGCCTCATTTTGGTGCTGATCGTTTGTCCTGTTTGTCATCAACCTGGTATTCTTGTTCACATGGCGTCCGGTCCTGATGGCGTCTCTGCTCCCACCCCCAGACCCCCCCCAAGCTCTCCCCCCTGCTGTCAGTGTGTGTGGTCGATGGTGGTGGTGGCAAAACATCAGTGTTGCATGTGATCCCAGCTGACCCACCTTGCCGGGACGTTAACCCCCTGTTGTCTCCTTCCGTGTGTCTCCTCCGCAGTGAACAGCATATCACGACGGCAGAGCCTGCTCTTCTGAGAGGAGGAAGGAGAGGAACGAGCCAAGAAGCTGACAGACATTTCCGTGTGCGATGAAGGGATACATATTTAATTTTTTTTTTTTTTTTTTTTTATATTTTCATTTTTCAACTGTGTTAAAGGTCCTATGGCATTTGGAGTAAATGGGGGAGGGGGTGCTCCAAGCTGTTTACATGTGAGATGAGGAAGAGGGTGGGGGTCTCTACAGCAATATTCCCCACTCTCTCCCACCCAGAATATACAAGTTTACCATGACAATCACACACTTTTACCATCCTCTTCCCCTACGGTTGATACGTAAAAATGCCCTGCCATCTCAATAAGGCAGCAGGCTGTGTCACTGGGGCTTAGTCCAAAGCTGGTTCGTGTGCGTAATGCAGATCACAAAGGTGATGGTTGATGCAGAAGGTAAGGTGGAAACGTGTATTTGACAGAGGGTCAGTGGCTCAGATTTATGGATGGGTCAGATGTATGGGTAGAGATGGATAAAGACCTTTTATTGAGAACGTTGAGGAATAGATCTGTACCATGCCCAGGATGACTCAGCAAGTACATATGTGGATTGCTCAATAACTTCAGTACATTGGAAATGCGTTGGAATACCATAGTTGTTAAAAGCAACAGAAATAAAATGCAATAATAATAATGATGATGATAATAATAATAATAATGCTTTTAAACAAAAGGAATAATATTGATTAGGTCCAGATGTGTTGGAATAACGGTCTGAAATCACACAGGTACTGTTGAGGTGTTGAGAAGCAAACGTCTGTGAGGGACGCTTCCTCTAGTCAGTCTTCCTAAGTCCCCTCTCCATCAGACAGTTAGTTTCTGCACATCTGAAACCACAGCTAAGGGCAGGTGTGTATCAGCTCAGTGCAGTTTATTCCACTGCAGGCTTTTTGGCACAACCTCTTCATTTTATTTCATTTATTTATTTTTAACTGGCATTTAATCAAATCTACACCATAATCTCATGTATATTTACCGGTTGGAAATAAATGCAGTTTACATTTTTTGTTGTTTCTAGATGAGAAGATTTTAGAGTCTTTTTTTTGTCATTCATAGTAATCCTCTTCACAGAGTTTACTTGAAAAGGAACTGTACGTGTTTACAATCTGGTTGTACCAAAGACCTGCCCTGGAATGATTCTCATGCCTAATTCTTCTGTTGTACACGCCGAGGGGCGTGTTGCTTCCATAGGGTTCCCACGTCATCGACATCAGCACGATTCACGCAGGACCAAACTCCCCCCCCCCATCCCCCCCCACCGCCCCCATACCAAGGGAGCGTGCATAAGTACCTTGCCTTTTCCGTAACCCCCACACAGACCAACTTTCGGAGCTGTAACTGCCATGTTTGTGAATGACTCGGTTGTGGTGACATAGGTCATGGGGCGTGGCTGAGAGGTGTGGCCAAAGCACCCGTGCAAAATGGGACCTGCTCCTTTGGAGTCGTGGGATTCTCTGCTCGACTTTGCTCTGACAGGAGCACAATCTTAGGAATTATTCACAAGCGCTAAAATGGTGGGTCACTTCCAGCTCTGGACAATATCGGCAATGGCTGCACAGGCTGTCGGAAAAATATCTGACGAGGAGAGGATATGGAACAAACGACAGTATGATGAATCAGTGTATAAAATCTGCTAAGATCAAAGCGAAGCACTAAATATTTAAAATCCATCCTGTTCAAGATGGCAAAAAAATGAGATTTCTGGGTTTCAGGACTTTCATTGGGTCTGTAATATGGCCAACGATGGATTTTTGAGAGGTTTTACATTTCTATTTGGATCAGTCCAAAGTGTTATCCTGGGGTATTGGCCAGGCTGGTTGTGACCCACTTTGTTGGAAAAGGGGGTACTGGAGGTTAAATTAGTAACATGGACTGTGTGTGTCTTGATTGTTGGGACTGGGTGAAATGAAAAATGCATGACATGTGACATACTGTGGAAGACTCTGTGGTACATTGTAAATAACCTGAAAATGCTCACAGGAAGCAGAGCAGGGTTCAGTGCAATGTGGAGAGGCCTGTTATCGACATATTATTGTGAAAATATGAGAGTACCATTTTGTTGTTATGATTATCATTGATAATAATATTGTTATTGTGTTCCTTTTTTTTATTTTTTAAGGACAAAAAAAAGAGTTGCTTAACCATAGAAAACCTATTGGGGATAGATTTCTGGGTTTGATGTTCATTAGATTTTTTTGGGAGGGCTCGCACGGCTGTCTGGTGGTGAGAGTCGACTCCTGTTCTTCTACGCAATAACTTGACTGTATTTATACCTGACGTTATTTTTTATTTTCAAAATTAGCGGTGGATTAAAATGACTGTGGCAGAGTAACAGACAGAGTCAGCTGCTCCAGCTCATGCATTCAGGATTCTCAATTTATTGCCCATTTTTCTTTTTATATTGGTTCCAATTTTTTGGAAAATTTTATGCAAAACCTATTTTTTTTCTTTTTTTTTCCACAGAGTGGCATTAAATGTCAGCTGTATCAATCAAATAACAGGAAACCTCTGAAATGTAGTCCTTGTGATGTAGAATTTCAGATTTCTTTTTTAGAGCGATGTGTTTCTTTAAAGGAAAAGTTCAGGTGACTGTTCTCAAAGTATGAAGCACTTTTATTTTTTGGTTCTTCAGCATATTGAGCAAAATGGTTCAAGGGAAGAAAAATGGACAATAATATCTGGTGTATATCTTTAGTGTATTTGTAGTGTATGTGTTGTTTGATTGCCTCTTCATTTGGAGAAGTGTTAGCTGAGAACATGACATGTTGCAGACCTTCGGTGTGTGTGTGCGTGCGTGTGTGTGTGTGTGTGTGTGTGTGTGTGTGTGTGTGTGTGTGTGTGTGCGTGTGTGTGTGTGTATGTGTATGTGTGTGTGTGTATCAGAGAGAGAGAGGTGCATAAGCCAGACAGTTGAAAACAGACACAACATAGCAATATCTAATATGTAAATTATGTAAGTGAACATTACATAGTTGACAGTTGACTGACACAGACATCTGACACAGATGGTAGTTTCTATCTGATTACATTGGAAAGAAAGGGCTGAAGGTTATGCTTAATATGACATTGGTGATCTTTGAACTTGCTGTATGAAGTATTTATATTGAATTGAGTTTTTGTATTTGTCATGGATGTACAGCTGTCAAGAACCTTTTCACAGCAGGGGCAATTTAATCATTTTCTGCAGAGGAATGCTGTCGTTAAATGAGTTCAAATCAAACGGTCCCTTTTTTTTCCTCTTAGATTGCAATAGAATTGATGTTTTTGAAGTCATGCCACGGTTTGAAAAAAAAAACGGTACTGTAGGTGTGGACATTGTGAAGTTGAATCACTGTGCCAATGTTTTCCTATGACTTTGCTGGCTCTAATAATCAGTGGAACCGAAAACGTTACAGAAAAACGGACGGCCCTTATCTCGAAGCCTTCTGTTCCATCACACAGCACTGCAGTCTTCCAGCGCTGATAGGTGGGTACAGTACCAACAGGAGCAGAGTTTAAATATAATAATAGCACGCAAAAAAAAGGGGGGGGTGGGGGGACATACTCTTAAGGCTGATATCTGCCGTTATGCCGTTAGCTGAACTCACAAAGTGATCTGAAAGCATTGACCTGTTCTGCATGATCAGGGATAGAAGGGGATTTTTTTGGGGTTTTTTTTTAGCTGTTGTGGAAGAGTTACTGCGAGGTTCCAGGCCATATTAACATGCAGCTGCTATACATCCCATATCATTCAGACACTTTTGAAAGCACTCACCAAACAGCATTCATTTCAGATAACCTCTCATGGGCCATACCGATTTTGTGCAATTGTGTGTTATTTTCTCTTGATTGGAATAGGGCATCAAAATTGTTCTGTCAACAGTCGAACAATCCTAATAGAAATGGATAAAATGTCTTTAATTGCTCTTCCGTAAATTCCCTTTCATTTAGCTGGTGTTGGTTAAATTAGACACCTCTCTGCAAGGAACCCATTGTAAAAGCATGTTGGATGGCTGGATTTAATTCTGGTTTTTAATTCTTTTAAATTATTTTACTTTTTCATTTGTTTTTAACCAAATGCTTGCAAAGTGGCAGGCATTCCCTCTTGGACTTATATTAGGTATACGATATATGTCTGCCTGGGCCTGTATTTTTGGCTGTGGTTTTGTTTTACCAAGCCTGAATTACCTGGATGTTAATATATGGTCGTATATTCATCTATTGGAAGACCTAAGCCAAAATTGGTACGTGTCATTCTGGTATGAAGACTAAGTCACAGTTAACATTACAGCGACTTTGTATCTGTGTCATTTCATGTAATTTTATGCAATATCACGTGTACGTGTTGTTTGAAAAATCCCCAGTATTTAATTATGATTATACATTGAATGGAAAAACCACCTAATTCACCCATACATAGTTACATACATAGATATAATGCACAGTATTACAAAGTTATTATTACCAAATTACATACATTTAAGTGGAGACGGTGCTCAGTTGTCAATGGTTTTGGAATATGGAAACTATCTAGTGCCGCTTCAAAATCAATATGACTTAAAAGGAACACCGAGGTGCCCAAACCAGAGATTTCATTGTCAATATGATGAAGCCAAAGTCTGATGTTGGGGGAAATTCATGCCATTTTTTAATTTATATTTATTTAGTTTGGGGAAATTCTTGGATATTGTTATATGATGAATTCTGCTTCTCATTTACACATTTTCAGTTCAAAAGCAACATCTGAAGTATTTGCATTTTCAGGATATTTAAAGGTCACTCAATAACATATTTGAAATGATACAATAACTGATATTTATAGCTGTGAATCAAAAGTATTATTTAAAAACACAAATATAAATAGCATTTCCTTCAGTTCAATGTATATTGCGCAGCAACCTTCTGTTTTTGGCTGGCATTGGCTTTTGCAACCGTCTGATACCAAAGTTAGCTGCAAGCTTGCATGATATATAATTCTTCCACATTTTGCTCAGAAGCAATTCGCTAGCTATGTGTTTCTTATTAACTGGTCCATTTCTTTCAAGTTGCTGCAAAATATAGATTACTGTATTGTGCCCACATACTTGTCAAAACCAAGTATGTAAACAGTATTTTCATTATTCTTGAATATATAAATGCTGTAAAAAAAAATAGAATGTGTTGTTTTATTCAATGTATTCAAAATATATCGTTCAATAAAACAATGCAAATTTCTGAAGATTCTTAAGCTCTTTTAAGAATTCTTGTTCTGATTTTCCCAAATGTTTATCCATTGGTATTTACATGCACTTTCACAAAGACCTGCACACGCTCATACATACAGAGTATGCACTTGCACATGAACGTGTGTCTGTGTGTGTGTGTGTGTGTGTGTGTGTGTGTGTGTGTGTGTGTGTGTGTGTGTGTGTGTGTGAGTGTGTGTGTGTGTGTGTGTGTGTGTGTGTGTATGTGTGTGTGCGTGTGTGTGTGTGCGTGTGTGTGAGTGTGTGTGTGTGTGTGTGTATGTGTGTGTGTGTGTTTGTGCGTGTGTGTGTGTGTGTGCGTGAGTGTGTGTGTGTGTGAGTGTGTGTGTGTGTGTGTGTATGTGTGTGTGTGTGTGTGTGTGTGTGTGTGTGTATGTGTGTGTGCGTGAGTGTGTGTGTGTGTGTGTGTGTGTGTGTGTGTCTGTGTGTGTGTGTGTCTGTGTGTATGAATGACTGTTTTATTCACAGCCACAAAGCTCTAGGTTAATTCCACTACTGCCCTGCTTCCAGCCTGGTATTGGCTGGAATCATAACCTTGTGCACCTGTCCCTGGTCTGGCAGTCTGGGGCCAACATTGGTCATGATAATGACGAAGGGTTGACTCAGATGTAGCCAGCACAAGTTGCTAAGCCGAAAACTCGTCACTCTGAGCAGGTATGTCAGAGAGCACCTTTCATCTTTTTTGTGTGAGCAGCTAAAAAACAGTCGATGAGCATCCAATACTGTCAGACCAGTGGGTCCGTAGTTCTCATATTCCTTTTATCAATGGTATGTTTGGGAGTTTTTGTCTCTGATTCTCAGCTACTGTGAAATGTTCGGACTTAGTCCCATGTAATGTCAATTTCATTAAAGGAATTAAAAATATGAGAGCATGGATATATTAACTTATTTTGGTATCTCCTATGTCCTGGGTTCTAGAAAGGTAAAGTAATTTTGTTGACTAACGTGATTATTGAAACACGTTTTATGAAAAAAAAAAAAAAAAAAAACTTTAAACAATGGAAAGGGTGTTATAAGTGGAGTTATTCAGCTGGCATATTGCATGATCTGTACCTGAAAGATCTTACCTTGTTGCGACTGACATCGATTATCTCCTGTGTTGACTAGTTTTCCTTCCGCAGATTATGTTTGAGGTCTCCGGATCCACACATACTGCCTTTCTGTTTTCAAAATGGCCGCGCCCGTAGTATCTGCACGTGAAGTTTTCGCAGAGGCAGTAAAAGCTGTTTTGGAAACGTGGCCGGTGTTACAAGTAAGTTTGCTTTATATATATATATATATATATATATAACTTTTAACATATAACAGCGTTTTATGGAATAAGAGACTTGGTTAGCGTTTGAGTCGCTGTACACTCTCCTTAAACAGTAGCCTACTAGCTAATGTAGCTAACGTTAGCTGGCTACCCGGCTTGCTGCTTTCTAGGTGTCATATACATATCGCAATATCGAAAACCGAATTGTTTGGTTTAGAGGGAGTATGTTACGACGAACATGTATTTCGTGAGTTGAAGTTGTAATATAGCGAATAGCTCGGCTTTAATGACAGCTCTGTGAAATACAATTGTCATACAGTTGCCATGGAGGTTTGCTGCCGGCGATGTTAGCTGACGTTAGCTAACTAGCTAGCTAGGTAGTACATATTTTAATAACGTCAGGTAATGGAACCAGCTGAGTTTTGTTCGTTGGTAGGTACCACTTTCAAAATCCTTCTTCAGCGAAACTGACCTCTGTTGCAAACAAGGTAAATGGCGTTTGCCAGCCCACAGTCACGGCACTGTAATATCTGTTTTACGGAGATCCTGGAGTTTTGACTTGGAGTTATGACTAAATTCAGCAGTTACGCGTAAGAGTGCGTCTTACTAAGGAAGCCGAGTCAATTGTACCTGCGTACTAGTACTAAAAAAGCAGTAAAAATAGATTTTACTAACCTTAAAATGTGACCACTGAGCTACTGTGCGGTCGTAACATTGCTCTATTTGCTTTCTCATCGTAGATAGCTGTGGACAACGGATTTGGTGGGGTCTACAGCCAGCAGAAGGCAGAGTGGATGGTCGATGCGGTGCAGCAGTACTTTCATCAAAATGGTACTGCACTGTTCTCGTATTCTTCCATTCATTGCAAATAAGATTTTTTTCCAGATTCTGTAATAAAGTACTTGAGGAAATCCAATCTGGTTTAAGCCTATAGCAAAAAAAAATGTTTTGTTCCTCTACAGCTCATACTACATCTAGCCTATTTGTTAGTTGGAAACAAAAGTGGCTTACTCAAACTCAGTTATACTGTATCAGCACTGTCTTCTCGATCGCTAATGGACACAAGAATACATTGGGCTATCACCCACCCTAAACAGCTAAGTTCTTCACACCTTTGGGTCGATAACATCACTGCCGCTGTGTTGCGAACCAGGGCTACATAACCTCTGACGCAGTAGTAATGCTGTAAATGCGTGTAATGCGGCCTCGTGTCCTTCAGGTAAGAGCACACCTCTAAATTAGCTTGCATTGTGATTTTGCACTTTAGTGGCAACAGCGTTTTTGTGGCCGCCCAGCCTGGCAGCTGAAGGTAACATTTCAAAGGACTGACAAATATCTAACCCTGGGAAAAAAAAAGTTACGCTGAGATCAGCATGTCTTTTACAAGGGTTGTCTGATCAAGATGGAGTGATACATTTAATCACATTACATTTAGCAGGCATTTAGCAGATGGTCGGTATCAGAACATTGTACTGCACTGCCATACACAAACAAACATTAATATCCAAATACTTTACATATGTTAAAGGACAGCCTTAGTTAGCTAAATAACTAATGTAATCAATAATAATTACACATGAAAAAATAATATACTTCAGATACAAATGTAACAAGCCTTTTTATAGATAGGGTCCCCTTAGCCCTTCCTCCATGAAGATGTTTCCTGGATATGACGCCCAGGTGTCTCTAAACTTCTTTTTGGTGTGTCAGATAGTGTGTGTACGCATTCCTCCCTTTTGGGTTGTTTTTGAAACGGTTGTGCTTTGAATGACAATGACTATGTGTGTTGTGTTGCATAGCTAACTTGGAGCAATATGAAGTGGAAGATTTCCTGGCGGACTTGATGAACAATGAGTTTGACACCGTTGTGGATGATGGCAGTTTGTCTCAGGTATATTTACCCTCCTCACCGCTTTTAGTTATGGATGGGCCTGGATATAACACATTATCTGTTTTTCTCACCTCGAAAGCAAGAGCCTCAGGTTTAAATGAACGGTGGTAATTCACAACCTTTTTTAAAGTTACCCCACATTTGTAGAATTAGTAATAGTTGCAGATCTATGTCTTTTTTTACCCTTTGCTTTCATCCAGAATTTAAATTCTATGTAACACATGAAGCATTGACAAATGTTCAGTTGAGTTAACATCAAGTCACAATCTCCTATATGATTTAGCTAGCTGAGTATGGAGTATTTGGCAAGGTTTAGCAACTCTTTTCCAGATGGTTTTGTAATTTTTATGAAGCTACACAACTTCTGGCTCACTGACCCCTGATAAATCCATGCTATAGTTGAAGTAGCCAGCTAGGACTGGGCCTGGTGTACAAGGGATGTTGCTTCTTATTTATGTCTATGTCACATAGTGTGCAAATCTTGACTGATATATAACCCAGTTATCTGGGACTCACTTTCACACTCTAGAGCGCTGAGCTGCTAGTAAAATTTCTGCTAGCAAAGTTTCTGTGGGGTAACTTTGAAATCCCAACATTAGCTTACAGAGCACTATATATATATCAACTGTTTATATTGTTTTCGTAACATTTTCATACCTTACCAGTAGATTTATTGTATTATTATTATTTATTTATTTATTTTACCAGGTGGCGTTGCAAGTTTGTCAGCTGTTTAACCAATGTCAACAAGGGAAGCTTTCAGAGGTTAAAGGTCAGATTTCCCAGCTGTCACAGAAAAAGGTCTCCGGGAGGGCCAAAGCTACACAAATGCAAACGCCTGCTGACCAGGAAGATGAAGACGAAAGTGAAGAGGAAGAGGATGCAGTGGAGGTACTCTAACCCTTTCGACATTCGGTTTATAAAATCATATTTATTTTTCAAGTATGCAAATAGACTAATGCACAGTAGTTTGACTCAAGGCCATAAATTGAAAGCAGTTAAAGAAAATGGCTGTCTCTCCTTCCTCTGCAATTCAAAGGCTATGGAGTGTGAAGGAACAACAGAGAGGAAACCCTCATCCATGCCTCCCAAAGAACAAGACGCCACTCCTTCACCAAGTGGAGATATGGATGAAGACGGATGGACTGTTGTGCGGAGAAAGAAGTGAAAGGTGTAGCCAAATGAGAGAGGGAGGGAGGAGAGAGGGAGAAAACCTGGGTGATGCTTACCTGGCCAGGTGAACTGACTGTATACTGGATACTGTCACTCATGCCTTATACAATAGTCCAACTCCACCCAGCCGTGGGGCCAAATGCTAGTAGAGTTTCCCTGAGGTTGGTGTGGTACAAAAGTAGACAAATTTGACATGACTACATGGACGGGCTGGTGATTTTTAAAAATGTATAGTCACTTTGCCTGGTTGAAGAAAAAGTTCATTTTGGACCATGGGCATAGGTCTTTGTGTGTGTGTTATCCAAATCAAACTAGCCCAGGCTTGAATGGGCTTCATGAAAACATATTTTTCACTATTTAAGAAAAGAACGGTCAGACCCGGCTTTGGTACGATCTGTATATGAAACTTACTAGATCTATACCACGCGTCATCTGTATTTATTTTCTATAGTTACTATGGCATTTGTCTTCTTTTAAACCAATTTGTGTTGTGAAAAGCTTTCTAAAGAGCAGGAATGGTATAGAGGCTTATTCTATAGCATAACTGTAACATTAATGTTGAACTACAGTAAGTATGTATGAATATGCCAGTGTGCATTCAAATAAGAAAAAAAAGATCTTAGAGAGTCTTTGACTCCTGTCAGTTATTTGTGCAGCCCTGGAATTTAGATCATATGATGGTTGGACCAGCCGTTTGCAGTTATTTAGCTGCAGTTATGTAGATTTTTGGTGAATTTGGAACTGTGTCCTGGACGCTTCAGTTGTTCGTCGTATATCAGCTGGTACATTCATGCAGAAACACCACCCTGTTTTGGGGTGTTCATGACTAAAGACAAGGAATATACATGATCAAGGAGCTAAGGTTCAGTAAGGCTTTTCTGTAACCCCATCAGACAAGCCAGTCACATCACAAGCTTCGAGCTAAGAGTTTCCCAAGAGCCTTTTTGAAACGCCTAGCACTTGCAGACAAAGACAGTGTTTTGTTAGCTGTTGCTTTGACTCACACAAAGTATGTTTTGAGCATATTGAGGCTGGTTTTACAACCACTAGCTGCTATTGTCTAGGTTCTGGAAGGCTCATGACCTCATATTAACAGTGAGTGTCACTTCCTGTTGAGGAAGGACCCAGAGCCAAATTCACCCTTTTAGATTTTTCAGCTTCCGTCTTAAAAACTTAAATGGGCTAGCGATGGGTTAAAGAGTGCTGCCCTTTCACCTGATTACCTTTTTATAGGTCAGTCACTTACACAACTTAATCCAAGTTTTGCTGCCAACAACAAAATATCCTGTTCTCAGGACTGTTAATAGTCTGAGGGTAAGGGGAGGAAGTTACACCCCAGAGATACACCCCTCCAGTTTTGCGTCAGAACCAATCCTTTCAGTATATCTCCAGTACATCATTAATCATTTTAATACCTCCTTTTCTGATGTTCGAAAGCCAGAACCCAATGAAATGTTATTGATGAAAGTACTGTAGCCTGAAGTAAGACCTGCCAATGTGTGTGAGGTATGTTCACTTAATTCATAAGGTCTGTTTCATGCAAACATGGAAATGGATAGGAAGATTTAATGTAATGCTTTGGTATTTAAAAACCAAAACAAAGCTGGTGTTTTTCAATAAAACATGTTTTAACTACCTAGTTTGTTACATTATTAAGGCCCCCTTACACCCCCCCATTACATTTCTCTGCCATTACAAATTAAAATCCTTATGTGTAGGACATGGAATTAACACTTTGTTTTATCTTGTCTGTGCCTTACAGTTCAAAAATTAAAATCTCTGATTCTGGGGTAGTTGCAGGGGAAAAAAAATGAAAAAGAATTTGGTAAGTTTTCAAAAAATTTATTCATAAGAACACTGGATACGTTCTGTTAGTTTATTCAGGTTTTTCCATACATTGCATGTTCAAAAAAAACAAACATTCCTCAGACAAACTTGCAACATTTATAAAAAAAGTGAAGGTTTCCTTTTTTCCCCTTGCAGTAACCATTTTTTCTTCTGACACACAAGGCACTATTTTTAAAATATGGGACACAAAGGACGCAACAACATTTATAAGATGACATTTCCTTTGAGAACTTTTTTGTCATTGCTACACACAGAAAAATTGTAAAGCTATTTCGATTTAAAAGTCCAGTGGATTGAGGTAAGAGCTCCGGTTTACCCTTGTGAGTAAGCTTAAATCACACTTATATAGACTGAATGCTTCTATAACACCGTGTTTTACGAGTGTAGCCTTATGAGAGCTGTCTGCAGACTGGCCTGGCAGTCCGAGACAGGTGTACAGTGTGTGACCATTGGACAGTGGTGTGACGGTGTGTGCGTGCGCGCCTATGAGTTGAGCCAGGGGTGCTGCAGACACTGTGCGGCTGTGGCTCTCTTCTCCGGGACGTGCTCCAGCATGGTGAGGAGGAAGTCGCTGAACTGGGCTGCCTGCTCCAGCGGCCACTCATACTTCTCCAGCAGAACCTCGAACAGGCCCCACGGCTTCAGGTTAGAGATGTGCCGCAGCTCACCTGTGGGGGAGGAAATAAAAAAAAATATATATACATGCTGCTTTATTAGCTTACCACTTTTAGCACTGAGAAGGCCATAATTCTTACCATTTTATCTTAACAATGAAGAGAACTGTGTGTCTCAATAAAACACAAATAAAACCAAAGTGTTTGTGCATGGTTTTAAACAAGGAAGGCCTATGCCAATGTACAATGTGCACACAAATCAAAAAACAAAATATTACCACTAAGAATTTTACAGGTCTGCGTAACATCTGTGGAACCCAAATTCATAATGGTAAAGAAAAAAAAAAAAAAAAACATTACATGTGTACATTTCGGGACATACTGCTTATGCATAACATGCACGAGACAACTGAATAATGTTTGGTAACTCACAGTATAAATATATGTTTTCCTTGAACTTACCTCTGCGATTGAAGTACTCTCGGGAATATCTTCCAGAAAGAGCAAAGTGGGGCGGTATGGCTCCTAGCAGTTCAATTATGTGGGCAATGTGATCTGTAGGGGGAAGGATATTCACATCAGCATCGACTAGTGCAAACAAAAAAAACCAAGGAGTAACATGACTGTATAACGAACAATATTGGCAAATGGATGCAGTTTTACCACACATGCAGTTGAAGACAGGGCACAATGCGTATCAGCCAAGGCTGCGGAGAGGAAGCAAAAATAGAACTAGAGAGAACCAGGCCACTGCCCGCTGGGGGTAACGTGACTCTCCAGGAAGAGAGCCATAGATTCTACTGTCCGCAGAGAGTTAGGCCTGGCTTTCATGTCTCACTGGAAAGATGGAACCTTCTCTAGTGGTATTCCCAGTCATTTTTTTTTTTTTTATCACTTCATTAACAGGGAAGAATACCCCCACGTGGCCATCAACACCACTTCTAAGACCCACCGAATTTCACTCAAGAGGGCTCTGATCCAAGCAACACTTATTATGGATGACTGGTGGTGTTTACAGAATGTTTACTCTCTTCACCGAGAAAGCCTGACTCACTACCAGCTAAAAAAAAAAAGTTTCTTAATAGACAGAAGCTGTTGCTGCCCAATTTCACAACAGATCTCTCTGCAACGGCTGACATTTGAGATCGGAGCTCCAACCAAAATCATATCAGGGCCAATTGCCTCAACTCTCCACTTACCTCCATTCTGAGCCAACTGAAACTCCCGTGTATGTATTTATAAAGCTGGTTCAGCTTTAAATAATAATACATTTTAACTGACATTTCTTTTAAAAATATATAATAAATAGATGAAAGCTGAGAATGTCTAGATTTTTAAAAAAAATACAATAAATACATGAAAGCTGCGAATATCTAGACTTTGGGCGAATTGACTGACGCAGGAACCTGACATGAGCAGAATGCTAATGGGAGAACTGACCTTCATCTCGAGTGTACTCCTCACCAGAGTGTGGTTCAAACAGATAGTCCCCCGTGGCCAGCTCAAACGCCTGCAACAGCAACCCACACTTCCCCCTTTAACGCTCACAGAAACAGTTTTAAAACAAACTCCAAACTCAAACAAAAATATCTGAAATTCACAAAAGGAAACTTCACAAGGGAAACTTCGTAATGCGCCTATTAAATTCACACAAGGAAAACTTCATAATGCGTCTGTTTGAACTCAGTTCCTCCATCTGAAGGAAGCCATTCACTGCTTTTATGCTTACCGCCGTCCTGAGGGCTGACGGGAATGTATATGTAATAGTATGAAATTCCTCCATTTAAATGCTAGAAGCATTAAATAATATTTTTTTGTAACTTGAGGCTGTCATGATGCAAGGCCCATCTGACTCACTCCGATGTTTTTCAGTTATATGACGCATCCTGTAGTTTGAAACAGTGTTGTGCCAAAGTAAAAAAAAAAAAGAAAAAAATGAACGTCTGGGGAAGTATTAGTGTTTTGGGATAGGCCCTGATGGGGGGTAATTCTGTATTACCCCTCTATTAACTGTGAACTTGAGTTACAACAGGGGAATTGTGAACAGGTTTTTTTTTTTTTTTTTGATTTAGTAAATTACTGTTTTTTTGGTACAATTTTTGTTTAGACAGACTCTGATTTTGTCCCATAATCCTGACAGATGTTCAGCTCAGCGACAGCGGTGCCACTCAGGACGAGGGATCACAGCGCAGTCACTTGTTAAGTACTTTGGCAAGTTAGGGCTGCCTCCTCCAGCTCTGAAATTTCAAAACTTCTGACTAGCTGACTTTTATAAGATGTGAGAGAATTTAAGGCAGACTGGGTTATAACTTGTAAGATTACAAAGCTGAATGTAAAGTGTGACAGATACAAAAGGGTAATTCTTGATGGACAGTAAATAAATTTGACAATTAAGAAAAAAATATTCTGATAAGCTTGTCTCCACAGTGGATAAACTGGTTTTTACAGCAGAGTTAAGAGACAAAAAAGAAATTATATAACATGTTTAGAAAGGAGAAATGCAGAAAAAAAGTGCAAAGAGGAGCAACTGAAATGGTTCCTTGTATGACATGTGAAATTTGGAGGAGTTAAGACTTCAGTAATCGATTCAGGTTGAGCAAATTAATATGGGGGATTAACTAACGATTCTAAATTTGCCACAGTGATTGTGGCTCATACCTTACTTCAGATTTTTTTTAATAACCACCACCATTTTGATTGAGCACTTTCAATCAAAATCTAAATCCATGAAGGTGAAGGTTGTAATGGCTTCCCTCGGTACTCACCATGCAGGCCGTACTCCAGATGTCTGCGGGAGTGCCGTACTCTGCCCCAATCAGGACTTCCAGAGCCCGATACTGACGAGTCTGGATATCCTCTGTAAAGTGCTTGTGCTGAGGGCAAGTGGGAGATTATTACATATCTTATTACATGTTATTACATTGTTATATAGATTATTACACATGATTACTTATTATTACATTTTTATTATATTGTTATATAGGTTATTACATGGCATTACATTATCATTACATTGTTATATACATTATTACTGTGCTTTAAATCAGTTCAGCCACCAGTCCCTCAGTTACATTAGCAGATTGACAAACCCAGTAGTGGGAGATCCTTTCAAAAGTAGATTTAAAATTTTACAATGTAAGAAAAACACACTAAACCCTCAAGGTAAAAAATAAATCTTAATGGGTATAAAACATTGAAATTCAGACAATTACTTTTTTTGGTTTTAATAACTTAATTTTGTCATGCATGATTTTTCCACCAAAATTATTTGCCTTAATTCTATTTTATATTCCTTTTTCAAGACCAATTTTTCATATCAATTGAGCAGATGGTTCAGCATATTTTTAAGCAAATGTTTTCTTATTTTTTTAAGTTTGCATTTTTTAATGCTAGGAGTTATTTCAGGACAGACAGGCAGGGGGCCACTCACCACCCAGCAGGCATTGCCCAGGTCGGCAATCTTGATGCGGATTTTATCTGCATTCAGGGGATCAAGAGGGTTCACTAAGAAATCTGCCGCGCTGAAACCTGCGGGACACAGACCGAATCTTGGTTAGATTTTGCTCACGGGAGGGAGGGAAAGAAGATTAAAAAATAGTTAAACTTCAGCTCCAAACTTTAAAATGAAAATCCAGTGTAAGAAAAAAAAAAAGTATAGTTAAGTATATTATACAACACACAGCCCAGTAGCTTATGAGGGCAGAAAAAGGCAGTCTAGGACACATGGAGCAGGCGAAACGAGGTGCTACAGAACACTGACTGGGGGAGAACAGGGAGCGCTGGCTTCTCTCGGTGGAGTACCCCGACAGCGTGGACAGTGCGGACTCAGAGGTCTGGGACAGTACGGACCCAGACATCCCCGACAGGCCTGACCCTGGGCTGGAGAAGCGCATGAGGGCGTGGCCATTGCAGCCCTCCTCCATCCAGGATGAGGCCGACTCTGGACTAGCGGGGCCCATGGCGAGGCCAGTTCCGTTCGTGTGGCCATTTCCGTTGCCGTTCACAACCGAGGAGGGGCCTGGAGACGCTGTTAGGGAAAACAGAAAATACATTCGATCACACTGTATCTTCAATTGCCATTGTACAACAAGACCTACGCAACGCACAGTATTAAAATGCATCAGCTGTAAGCTTTGCAGTATGGTTTTAGCCTAATGCCTGGTGTATACGGGAAGATCAGTAGACACTACTTACCGTGTGTCTGCCTTTCTCCGTCCCCTCCCTCGTCTGACAGTAGGCTCTGCCTCCACTGAGGGCGTGGGGGTCCAGGGAGGTTGGCGTTGGTGGTGCAGAACGGGCCGAGGGGATCTGTCACAGTGGTCCCGTCCAGCTCCTCCATCTTTTGCAGGTCCAGCAGCCTCTCCTCCAGCAGTTTCTGCTGCCTCTTCTCTTTCCTCTTAAGTTTCTTCTTCTTGTTCTTGGAAACCTTTCCTGTCTGGAGAAATTTAGGGGGGGTCAGAGGACTGACTGCTTCTGAAGATCCTTGCCTCAATTCGAAATACACAGACAGGTGGCTGTTGCCGGGGGAAGGGGGTTGAGTGCTGATAATCAGGGTTAGCGGGGTCAGTCAGGGGTCAAATTAGTCCTGTGATGTCACACGGACTTGTGGTTTTATTATGACATCATATTCCACCAACTAGGCCCCTTAACCAACTGCAAAATAAGAAAAGCCAAATCACACCGATAGGCAGAAGTGTCTCTCTAACACAAACAGGTCTAAACAGGTGTTCCCCTTCTTATGTATACAAAATGGCAGCAATAGCTCTATCAAAGGCTGGCTTGGATTGGAATGACTGCTACGTGCTGCATCATTCTATCAGAGAATGGATAACAACAAGATAGCCCTAATTATTTAACATTTAAGAATGGGTTATTGTTATTTCAATATCCCACTTCAATGTTTACTCCTTTGACCTAGGTCTTAAGTGTAATAAGCTGGCTAAACATAAAGAAGACACGTTAATTTAACTGAAGTAAAATAATAGACAGGGCAAATTCAGCCAGTCTTATAATAACATTTGACACCTTGAGGCACCAGTTCCTGCTGGGTGGCTATTCTGGGCCCCGGCAATGAAGCTAAAAGGAACTCCAGAAGGGCACTAAACTTGTAACCCTCACCCGATAGGGTCTGTAAGTGCTGACCTGCTGAACTCACGTGGCCGTAAGCTGTCTGAGCAGGCCGGGATCGAGAGCATGCCGTCTGCTGACGAAGCTACAGTGAGCTGTTCCTGGAACGGGCGGGCCTGCGTCCCGACGAAACATCTACCCCCTCTGCACGCTCGCAGCATTCTGACAGGTGGGCGTTACAGTGGAGCCCCACAGCCAGCCCAGCGCGGACACATAATACACAGGCCGCGCCGCGTGTACACTTTCAAACAGGTGTCCTCACAGCAGTTTGTTACAGGACCGTAACTTAAACGTGAGCACAGAAAGCTGGGGGGTGTCTCGTCCCCAGCCAAACAGCAGAATATCAACAGCAACTTTACAGTACGGAACTGAACTATTTTGCAGAAGAAATAAGACCAGCAACGGGTCTATTTTTCCTTTGAACATTTTCATGCTCAGTTTTTCTTCCACATTAAAATCATAGAAGCTGGTGATGTGTTCTATAGGTTTAAGG
Source organism: Albula goreensis (assembly GCA_022829145.1). NCBI lineage: Eukaryota > Metazoa > Chordata > Actinopteri > Albuliformes > Albulidae > Albula > Albula goreensis. Next base: position 31,807,541 of record CM040752.1, read on the forward strand.
CAAGCTTCACATTCATACTGTTCCTTTACAGTCCAGAAGAACGTTGGAAAAGCCAGACTTTGTTCCTTAAAGTAGGTTATATGTATATATAGATAACACAGTCAATATTGTTAATTAATAATCATCTTATGTAATAATTTCACTAATGAATTCATTATGTTCATTACAATTATTGTATCATATGTGGTATACTTGTTACTTTATACATGGACGGTTCATAATTAACCAACTTGATGTCATCTTTTCAAGCTCAATAACACAATAACAGAGGATCCATGAATAAAACCTGAACAAGCCACAGTGGAAACTACTTAAACATTCCTCTGGTAGGAGCTACAGTCGTAAGTTTGTATGTATTTCTGAGGTCTTGAATGGAAACTAATGATCATGGACAAAAACATTAGCAGGCAAAGAAGCTCTGTTTCCAGTACAGCAGTTCACAGAAGTGAGAGGTTGTCTGAGATATCTTTCCTTTCAATGGGAACACATGGTTTGAGTCACGTTTGACTTGACAAATGTCTTCACCATAACTAGTGTTGAAATAACTGGGAAGCAACAAACAACTATTAGTGCCAACTGCATATGTCTGACAAATGTGTTTCTGTTGAAGACCAGGGTATTCTGGGAGGAGATCCTTTTACTACAGCATGAACGATGCCTGAGAGGTCATGTTTGAAATTTAACTGTTCACCAACTCCAAAGCTGCAACTTCCGCCGAGGCCGAACACAAACAAACGCTTGGAAAGAGAAACATCAACAGCTGGCCTAACGATAATCTCCTTGTGAACTAAAATCCTAAGTCATGGAAACAAGCCAGAAAGAAAAGACCATTTAAATGGCCAAAAGAAAAAAAACATCCCCAAATGTGCAACTGTGATTTATTTTGAGCTGTGTTTTTGCTTTTGTTTCATCTGGGGATATTGTTGTTCAGTTCACACAATTTACGATATTAAAAATAAACAAAACGTGGAAGCATGCATCATTCCTCATTACTGTGCTTTTGGGCATCTGCATGCAGTATGTGGGTCTGTACAAGAAGACAAGATTATCTGTAAGTTGGTGCAATGTTTACACCTTGCTATCACTTCCTATTTTTCAAAGTGGCAAGTACATTTTGAGAAATGAGACAATATGTGAGGGTCATCACTCTCATGACCAGGACAGTAACACTTCAGAACATGTGTTTATTTTAGTCAATATCTGATGACATGAAGAAAAATACAACATGCAGCCACAAATGTGGTAAAGACAAAATAGGAGATCATGCAGCCCAATTGAACTCCATCTGGTTCTGTATCCGAGCCAGTAAGAAAGTGAGACCATGTGTCTTTTTACAAACTGTAGATTCTTGACTTTTTCTGTGAATTTTTCTTTTTGCCTTATCCAGGAAGTCAGCTTAATTGCATGCACCAGCAAACAGACGGATTGGTAATGATGTCCGTCTCTCACAAAGTGAGGGAGATTCACTGCTTAAAGTGTGTTCATTTCCACATTTCCACAATCACAAAACTGAAGTGAATCACAATCAACGCCAAATGCAAGCAAGCTGTGCTACTATGTTTGTTTCTTGACCTTGCTAATTTACACATTTTTCACTGTTTCACTGTTTCTTTTTTGTTTGGCAAAGCTCTCAACATACCTGTTTCTCCCTTGGGGCGGTGCTAACTGCCATCAGAACAGAATGGAAAAAGGAAGGATAGGAAACCGGAATGGTCGCAAAAAGGGGGGAAAAAAAGGAAAAAAGTTAGGAGCCGAACAAAGACAGAGGAGAGATGAGGAGCACCTGAATTAATGCAACAGAGAGGGAGAGTGAGCTGTGCAGTTATACTGTAGATATTCCGCTAACTGTTATGACTTTTAGTAAAATCTCATTTCTGTACATTATCTAGAGAAAGAGAAAGCCCCTCTACCTCAATACTATTCTTTTAAGTAATTAGAATGAGAACTGAGACCCACATTTATGGTTATGTAACAATTCAAACACCAACTTTAATGGATACCTAGAACAGAAGAAAGAACCCACACCATCCCATCTCAGATATGAATGACAACCCATGTTTTGAATGCTGCAAATGGTGCTTCCTCTCAATGCATTTCCAAATCAGACAACTCATGGACACAGTCACACACTAGAACTGAGGAGCATCGACATGCAACACACGTCTTAGCATCAACAGAGTTTCACACGGTTCTCACTCATGGGGCGTGACGGAAAGGACACTGTATATGTATTTCCCACCAAATCGGCCTTCACAGTCTGTCACAGTGCAAATCCTGTTATATCTGTCACTTTCTGAAATCACACATGCAATTACATAGGGCTGAGAAAATAACATAATATCACTGCTTCTGCTACAAACGCACACTCCGGTACATTTTCTAACACTGCATCCACCACAGCTGTTTTTGTATACAGTGTGTACACTTTGCCCTTTCACCTCGGTGGCGGTTGCATTACGGTAGATAAAATTATTTGTTGCACATGTCAGAAGCGTTGAATTATAAATGAGCGAAAATCTGCTGGGCCTACCGGAGGAGCCGGAGGGGGGCGGGGCCCCCGCCTGCTGCCACAGCGTTGCCTCCGCAGCAAGCCGCCTGACGTACACCTCGTTCACGTCCAAGAGAATGTTCTCCGGCTTGATATCCGTGTGGATGATCTTGCATTTTGTATGCAGGTAATCCAATCCTTGCAGAACCTGTGAGTTCGGGGGGGGGGGGATGGGGGGCGGAGGGGGATGGGCAAGAGGGGATAGACTTGACTGTAAGTTAACACTGCACAGCACAGAGCAGGTAAGGTGACGGCACACGATGGGACTAAGCAACAAGTAGCTACGTATTCCACATACCTATGCCTGAGGGCATTAGCCATATGTTAAATAACATGTTATATAATATCAAGGGCTCTTGAAAATTAGCTACACTTGCACGATGGTGCTAACCATATGCTGTAAGACAGCAAGTTCTCTTGCACTGTGAACCGTGTTGAAGAGGATGCCGGAAATTAGCTGTACATGTTGTATGCTAGTGCTAGCCAATATGCTGTTAAATAGCAAGCTCTCTGGCAGTGTGAACCGTGTTGAAGAGGATGCCGGAAATTAGCTGTACATGTTGTGTGCTAGTGCTAGCCATTATGGTGTAAAATAGCAAGCTCTCTGGCAGTGTGAACTGTGTTGAAGAGGATGCTGGAAATTAGCTGTACATGTTGTATGCTAGTGCTAGCCTTTATGGTGTAAAATAGCAAGCTCTCTGGCAGTGTGAACTGTGTTGAAGAGGATGCTGGAAATTAGCTGTACATGTTGTATGCTAGTGCTAGCCATTATGCTGTACAGTAGCAAGCTCTCTGGCAGTGTCAACTGTGTTGAAGAGGATGCCGGAAATTAGCTGTACATGTTGTATGCTAGTGCTAGCCATTATGGTGTAAAATAGCAAGCTCTCTGGCAGTGTGAACTGTGTTGAAGAGGATGCCGGAAATTAGCTGTACATGTTGTATGCTAGTGTTAGCCATTATGGTGTAAAATAGCAAGCTCTCTGGCAGTGTGAACGGTGTCAGGGAAGATGCATTAAATGAGCAGTGCTGTACCTGGCGGAGGATACTCTTCACACAGATCAGGGGTAGGCCCATGTAGTTTGACTTAATGATCCATTTGAGCAGCTGGTGACCGAGCACCTCCAACACCATACACACATCTGATAGACAAGTCAATCAAGGAGAGAGTAACCTTCAAACATGGCATGCAAGAGGCCGAGAGAGATGTAGGGAAGGATACAAATCTGATGACAAAGACAGCGAGAGAGAGAAAGAGAGACAGCAAAACAGAGAGAAAAACACATGGAGGAAGAGGATGGGCAGGGACTGTAGCTATACCCTGCAGACAGATAAAGGTAACTGTGAGTATGAGTGATCCATGGGAAGGATACGAACTCCATTGACCCCGGATATCTTGAAGTCATCGATGAGCTGCACTATGGTTTCTCGATAAGGGTCAGCGGGATCACTGTCTCGTACCTGAGGATGAGTGAGTGAGTGAGTGAGTGATTAAAAAAATATATAATCATATGGTTACTAAGGGCTCGCGGTTTATTGGTTATCTGGGAAACTACAGTGATTTAGCTGGAAGCCTACAAAACGAAAAAGAACAGCAACTAAATACAAACAGCATTAATGTTTATCATCAGGGGAAAAAGATCCAGGAAAACAACATTATTCTGTTCATAATAACTTCACCCTACTATTGCACCAGCTATGCCTGGCCTTATAGAAAGGAAATATTAGAAATAAATGCTGATCAATCAATCAGCAATTATTTATGAGACATAATAAACCAGTGAGTCCCCCTACACCAGTATAGTGCATCTAAAATCAGACAGCCTGCACAACTTCTGGTAACATTTGGTATTAACTGGATTTAATAGCCCTAAAACATATTATCCTATCAGTGAAACTATGTAGACAAAAACATGGCTGGACTCAGCGGGGACAAAGTGAGCCCCTGATTAACAATGGAGTTCCAGCCCAAAAATATGCAATAAGCTGCAAATCCATCTGCTTATCTGCTGGATGCTTAAGTAAACACACATAAGTCCCCAGCTGCATCAGGTTATACAACACGGATTGAAAATTCATCTCAGCTTTTTTCGTGAGTGTGAAAGCATTAGATAATGTTACTCTAAGAAAAAGGCAAAAAATGCGGAGTAGTGTGCTGTGTTTCTTAATGCTGAGGAAATAATTCAATTTAAAAATTAAAACTTAATTTGATTCATTAAAAGCAGCAATTCAATGAAAACTTTTTATTATTTTATACAGAGCTTTTTATTGGTTTTTACTGCTGTATATTTTGAGTTACTTTCCAGACTTAATACTTGTAAGTATATTTTCAATCTGGATGGCAGATCTGAAACTACAGTGTTAATCTCTTTATTTTTAATTAAATTTGAGCTTGTGGCATGTAAAAGCCCCCTGCAAGTAAAGGTGCTATCATCGGTCACCGTCATAGTACGATGAGGCTGTGTGATATCCAGGTATTGATGGGGTCCAGGACAAATAGCCACTACAGGCAGGTAAGCTGTCTACACCTTAGGCCTCTGCCGCACTGTGGCAGGTGTAAATACTGTGAGATAATTGAAAAACTTACACATTTCAGCAGTTTTATCTCATCCAGAGCAGTTTCAGTGTAGTGCTGGGCACTCTTCACTACCTTCAGAGCCACAAATCGCTTCCTCCTGCAGACACACACACACACACACACACAGCGTCTCACTTTCAGGACTGCAAAGTATATCAACAATTCTTTTCTATGACATGAGTAACAAATCCCACATGTGTGCAAAATGATGCATTTCATGTAGTGCTGCATCCATGTATTGGATCACTAACTCAAACATTCAATAAAACCGTAAGCTTGTGACTTCATTTCACTAAATATCAGCCAACAGATACACTAGAGATACATGTTGGTGGCGCAGCTCTGAGCCCTGTGACTGGGCGTTTTATCCCCAGCTGCACCGGAGCCAGCTCTGGCCTGAGGTCAGCATCGGCAAGGCAAAGACTAGCACAGCCTCCCCAGGGAACAGTCATCAGTCTGAACACTCACTAGCAGGCACTTACAGCTAGCCGGACATTGGCGAGTACATGGGCTGAGTAAATGCAGACTTTGTGCTTCTCCAACTGCACAGGCAGTACATAATTGCAGATGCATCCGCAGTTTAGAAAGAGGCGAGCCTAATCGTCATGTGTGCACCTCCCTCCGCCTGATACTGAAGGACAGGGTTGTTCTGTGGGCTTATAAGTTTGGCTTGGAGTGAGGAAAAAGGTGGGGGGGGAGTTAAAAAATTGAAAGCATTACTCACTGCAAGTCCCAGCACAGCCACACAGTGGAGAAGTGTCCCCACCCCAGCTTCCTCACAACATGGTACCTTCCATTGAACAAATCTCCAATCTTCACTGGGTAGTACCCACCTCAAACACAGAAACCATTCATTCATAAAGAAACTGTTTCCAAACCTCTTGTTCCTTATCTAGTTTCAACAGACTGAATCAAATCTGGCTGTTTGATAGACAGACCTGGACATCAGTACCTCCATTATAAAACCGATTCAAATACCCTCTCCAGAATACATTCAAAGTTATTGGCCGTGATTATGATTTCTGAATACCAATTAACTGAAATGTGAATGATAACAACAGGTATTTACTAATCTCTTTAGCTAATTAAACTCTGTTTTCAAATTCATTTCAACTGTTTATTTGCCTACTGTTGTATTTGTAATATGTCAGCTAATATGCAGCTGCCATGCTCAATGGCAAAAACAATGCCCTTGAACCAAACCTTAAACTGTCCTTCTCTATAACAAACTACAGATGAAAAATAAAGGGTATCATTTAGCCTGGCTGGACTGAAATGATGAGTAATGGTATTCACATGTTTTGTACAGTATTGCGAGCAATGTTTTTAAGACAGTACCATCCTGATTCCTGACAGAGGCAAAAATTACTCTTAATGGTCAAATGACCAGAGAGGCGGGAGAGAGCTGTACCTCGGCAATAATCAGATGGATCTTCTTGTTCTTCATCATCTGATCCGAGGAGCTCAGGTGGGGGTGGAGTGAAGTGTGGAGGGGGCGGGCTGAGGGGCTGTGACGGGGGCTGTGAGGGAGGAGTCTGGGGCGGAAGGACCAATGGAGACGGAGGTGTGCAGGACTGAGTGGGCGGGGTAAGTAGCAAAGGGCCAATAGGAGTGGGCGGTGTCCCAGAGGAGGCGAGATGGTGAGAGGCGGAGATGGGCGGCTGGGGTATGGGAATGGAAGGGGTGACGGGAGCAGGGGGCTGGAGGTCAGGGGGACTTTGAGAGAGCTGCAGGGGGGAAGTGGGCGGAGATTTGGGTGGAGAGGCAGGCCTATGAATCGTGAGGATGTGACACAAGTCGTCCGAGTTGGGATTCTGGGGCCTAACAAAAAACAACAAAAAACAGAAGTTTATTTTCCCTATAGTAACTAACATTCCCAAACACACAACACAGATGGTCCCCGATTTACGATGGGGTTACGTTCCAATAAGCCCATCATAAGTAGAAAATATCGTAAGTTGAAAATGCATTTAAAACACCTAACCTACCAAACATCATGGCCTCGCCTAGCCTACCTTAAATGTGCTTAGATTACCAACTTTAGCGTACAGTTGGGCAAAATCATTAACACAAACCCTATTTTATGATGAAGTGTTGAATATCTCCAGTATTTCACTGAATGCTGTATTGAAAGTGACGCTATCACACCATAGTAAAGTCGAAAAATCATAAGACGGACCATCGTCTTGGGGACCGTCAGTACAGGAAACTAACCCTCTACTCATGTCATTTTTTGTATTAGTACATAATGATTCCCATATCTTAAACTACAATGTACAAAGACTGAATTAAACTAAACAGAAGAAACCATGTTTGCTCTTTGAAAGCTTCCCCATAATTTTGCTGAGCTCAGACAAATTATAAAATATTATTTTATATTATCTTTAAGGGATACTCTGGACAGTCAAATGTTCAGTGTGAACTGATCTCTAACAGAATTTAGTAGGAATACATATTCAGAGAACATGAACATATTCAGAGTTGATTTTAACTGAATGTTTTAATGTGAGAATGGGGCAGGACTGCCGACAATTCATAACTAATACAAAATGACATAATATATGATGCATGGGTACATCGAGTACAGATTATGACTGGGTTATTCTGAATGGCAGCAGTTTCTACAGCAGCTGAAGTGTGATGCTACTTCGCTACATGACATCACCGCTCCTTATACTGCCAGTGGTAATGACTGTAGCATCGAGGCTAAATTTAACCTTCCTGAAGACTGCAGTAATAGAGAGTGTGGAAAAAAAGACTATGGCTATGGTTTGAGGAATCTGAGGATAGCTTACAGACACAGAGGGAAGACTGGAATAGGAGGAGACAAAGGGGGGCAGAAGTAAGGTAAGGGGATTCCTCCCAGGAGAACAGGGCTGAATCAGACCCAGAATCACGTCACCACATTCCCGATAATTCCCCCAGCATGGATTCCAGTCAGCCACACTGAGCACGCTCACATCCAGAACGAATCGCCACAATCCTGACCTCACACAACAGTCACCCGGCTCTGAGTAATGTAACTGTAACTGAATGCAAACCTTAAGGATTTCTATTTACCTCAACTTTTTTTGATCTTAGAATAAAGGCCCTTAAAAAAGGTAAAGGGGGCCCATAGCCACCACAACCATACTGTCCACACAGTCTACTGACGATGATTTACACAGGATCTGGAGGGCAGGACCTACGAGATGTCAAATATCATGTTTTCTGAACACAAGGTACAAGGAAAAACAATCATGTGGGGGTTGGTCGTTCAAAACTGTAACCAATTTAATTTAAATCATAACCATGGTTAAATCACCAACTGTGACAATCAATTGTACAGACTTCCCATTGTCATTCCTCAGTACATTATAATTTTTTAATTGACAATTTGATGGGCTATGAAATCAGAAATTTCAACTATGTCCTACCATGGTGAATGTAATGTTACCATAGTAACTGGAGTCCAAAATCAGTGATTTAATATCTGGTCCACTCACTGTCTTTGCTCTTTAGAGTCATTTCATGGTTTCACTGTCAATTTTTTGTCGGAGAGCAGAGTTGACTTTGATCAGAGGTGAGAAAACACACTTTGGGACCACGAATAAAGAGTACTATTGTGCTTTCTGGTGCCATGTAAAAATACATGTAATTCAAACAATCCTCACAATTACTTTCCTATTGCTATCCCAAACAATAAGGAGCATCCATAATTTGGAGAACATCTACAAATACTATCTGGTCAGTTTTGTCATATGAACTCTCAGGATTACCACAGACTGCACTCTCTGCATAGATTTCAAAATGCCAGTAATACACAGTTATCCAAAAATAAAATGTAATTGTGTGTTCATGTTCACATGTTCTGGGGAGCCTATGGTTGCTCTCTGATGTATCAGCCTGCTGCAAATAAAGTAAATGAATAGTACTAAGTATGGCTGTATTATTATTATTATTTTTTTTTTTGTTATTTTAGCTGACACTTTTTATCCAAGGTGACTTACAGTTGATTAGGCTAACCAAGGGCCAATCCCCCCTGGGAGCAATGTGGGGTTAGGGGCCTTGCTCAGGGGCCCAACAGCAATAGTATTCTTGCTGTGCCTGGCCTGGGCTTACGCCACCAACCTCAAGGGTCCCAGCCATGTACCATAGCCACTAGACTACAGGCTGCCCCAGTACTAGTACCTGTATTACTACCTTTACAAACAGACATCTGGTAACAATCAACAAGAATTAGAAAATCAGGGAAGTGTTTAGGCCGTATACAAGTCCCATCCACACAACAGACTCTAGTACACCATTGATCTAAATCTGATCTGGCCCGCCTTCGGCCCCATGACGCTGTAAGCCGCAACACTGCGCTGTATTGCTGGGGTGGCCTGCACAGCTGCAAGGTGATCTGGTTTTTCATCTTCACCTCAAAATCAGGGAAGATTTTAGATCCACTAAACCCAGGACAGGTATTCTACTTCTTTAATCAACTGCTTTATTTAAACAACTAAGTGCTGAGTAATAACAAGAACAGTTATATCCTGTAGTGGTGCCCCAAGATACAGTCTATCAGAGGTTGTCTATTTGTATGCAAGTTGATAAAACAATCACTTTTCTAAACTACATGGCACTTTAAAACAATGGCCATCTTATATTTTGGTTTTTACTGACAGGACCACTATTGAAATTATCTTTTTAACTCTGCCATATTTTATGGCTATTCAAATTTTTTTGTGGATTTAAAGACATTTTTAGACTTCAGTTTTTACTGAACGACTGCAGATTTAGGGAGAGTCAGCAACCCTGATGCCCTAACAAAGTCATTCAAATCTCCATTTATTTTTAGTCACAAAAAAATGAAAATACAATACATAATTTGCTTTTTTTTTACCTAAGGAGAAATAAACCATGTAAACATGTATGTTTTAGAAACTGCCATGAATATAAATTTGAAAACAAACAAAAAAAAAAAATCACTTCCTTCATGTTTACAAAGAAAAGGTCTTCTGTAGTTGGCTGAATTAGGCCCAATCTCATGGACAGAGAATGCAATCACAGGGGTAGTGTGAGATTTACATATTCCCATTGGCATGCCATTTACTACTCCTGCCAATGACAAAAGGCTGAAGAAATGTAACATTTCTGCTGAGCTGGTTCTACATGACTATCTATAGCATATTATAATATGTGGCCATAAAAGATATAACATAGAAATGTATCATGCTTAGTTGCTTTTTTATAAAGACCAATTTAATTTTAATATAGAAGCTATGAAATTAGGCTTTTTGTTTACAAATGTGTTTCTTCAATATATAGCCTATTCTGCTACTTTGCAATATTTTTTTCATACTTTGTGCTTGACAACATCAGCAAAACTACATCAGTAAAAAGTTCTTGCAGGCTGGGACCCCCCCATTAAGAAAAGTAGGCAGAGGAGTGATTCCCTTCTTGTAAAATCTGATGTTTGTGCAACAATGATCAAATTGTATAGCTACAGACAGGCAGCAGAAATTAATGCCATGAACAAAATTAGAAACGTTACATGAAACACTGCATATTCATCACATTACACAGTATGTTATACTTTTGTACGACTGTCCTGAGGACACCTTTTGTGTCATGCACGTACTCCTGAGGTCTCAAATGTCTTACATGAACCCCCAGGTCTTACGTTAAGGTGTGTGACAACGCGAGGAGCACTAGACAATTATTCTTTCAGTCTTAAAAGGCCCCAGGGTTTGGTGTTGATAAGAGGATATTTTTGTGTGGTGTGCAGTTTTTACATGCTGCCATATCCTTCTCCCTATCCACCATGTTGGTTTAAGTACTCCTGGAGTGTGAAGGCAGCTATGCGGTGTGTCGATCTCAGGCAATAGCCTGCTCGTCCCGTTTATGTGGTTGCCAAATCTCTCAACGTGTATTTACGCACAACATGTATTGTCGAGTTCGCAAGGGCTGTATTAAAATAGGAACAGAAGGGGAGACATGAGTCAATGTGCTTATCTGGACAAGTGACTCGTTCGGCCGCCCCCTAAGTATTTTTAGCACAAACTCTAGCAGACAGTAACACGGCCGCAAAATCTGGAACATGCCCCGTTATTCAGCGACCAGAACAGCACATCTTAACGGTCAGGGCAGATAGAGTGATACTCACCTAATTTCCAAACTGGAGATATCTCCACTCTGTCCTTTGCGGTGTTTCTTACTTTTCTTTTTATGCTTTTTCCCGTGGTTGCTGTGCGGGTTGCCGTTACCGCTAGGAACTGATATAAATCACAAAAGAAGCCACATGTGGTTACAGCAAACCCCAGTTAGCTGGTCAGCTACTGTAGCTGGCTGTCACACATTCACAGTCAGCCAGCGAGCCAAGCTAGCTGGCTAAAACAACGTTAGCCAGTAGCTACACAGCCACTTAGCTCGCTAGCTATGCGGGCTTGAAACATAAACCATCATCATGTTGTCATACGCTTACACTCAGATTGTCTGATACAACTATATGAGCTGTTACCAGCCAGATAGCTATTAATATCCGGGCATTATTTATATAGCTGTTACCTAACGTTAACTATCGGAAGAATTTCCTTGTCAAGTCGACCGGCTAACGATAACTGAGCGAGCCAGTCAGGTAGCGTCAGCTTGCTAGCTATGCTAAAAACTCTACACAATAATACACGAAAGTATGTTCCGTCTCAAGGATAGAATGATACAATCCAGTTAGCGACTCACAGTTGAAGTCTTTCTCTTAAATTGTTACGCAAAAATGTTTTTTTTTCTGTATGTTTTAAAACTCTCACCGTTCATCGATATCATCAGGGCAGCTGTCACCACGCACACTGGCTGTGTGAAGTGACGCGCGTGCGCAATGGACAGCTCCACGCAAGGCTCTGCATTTGATAAGTTGTCAAGGAGAGCGCAGTGAGTATCAGAAACACCAAGAGTAACCGGTAAGTCATTTGATTCTAAACTGCTTTACATTTTTATTTAAACTAATACAAAATTATTTTATTTTTTTGTTCGGGGTGCATTTTGAAAAAGAATATTATTGCAGTGTAACTCATGTAATGCAAATGCATATTATTCTATTTGTATTTTAAACTAAATTCTACTGCCCGCTTGGGCTTGACTACATTCAAACAACGCGAGAGTGGAGTACATGAAAAATCTAGTATTTATGGAGGTTGAGCCAGCACTGTCAACACTGATACTAGAATGGTGTTCTATAACTGAAAAGTACTTTTTTTAATATGATGTAAACCACATGACTATAAATCTGTATAGAAGGGAATGCATATGTTCATATGTTAATGTCACAAACAAGCATCAACTATCGTATTAACTACCCACATGATTGAAAATTCTAGTACAAGCTTCTGTGTGAAGCAAAGACCTCCGCAACTGTGGCTTGAATGAAATCATTACAAGAAGTAAACCAAAAAAACAAAGCTGATACAATGTTAAAATTATAACTTTATTCTTCCCCATATAAATCATTCAGTTTATCATTTGGCTTCCAATTTTTATGCAAATGATATAGTGAGTAGTTCCATCCAAATGGACAGTAAGATCAGTTTCTCTTCACGATATTTACAGGCACATATACACAATGGTTAGCAAACTATACACAATACAAATACAAAATAGTGTAAAACATTAGGCTGGGTTCAGTCCTCTTGGAGCTCCAACTCCTTTTTAAAAACCATTCCCCATCCATTTTCCTTGGGATCTATAAAAAACATGGATTTTGCTAGTATTCCTGAGGCCTGAATCCCAACTACTTTATGAAATGGAATGATTAAAAAAAAAAAAATGTAATGTGCTGTTTCGGCCACAATGGGGAAAGAGAGTCGACAACCATTTTAAAAGCATGAGTACAAGCTGAAAAGTGAAGGAGCATGACCGGGTCAAGGGACCCAGTGAAGAAAAAGTAGACAATATTAAACTTAATTTGTTTGTGCTGTCAGTCTCTCCCGGAATATAAATGGTCAGTCTTACTAAAAGAAGCTATTTGTGTACCAGTGTCAATTGTTTCACTGACATCCACAAGCATATCCACACAAAGACTTGACTTTCATATACGTAGCTGACACACCCATACACGCAAACACACAGACACACACTTATACATACACACATATACCATCCAGCCAAGCAGTATATACACACACAATTTTTCAGCCAAGCACTAAAATGTATCAAATCACAAACATGCAAGGGGAAAATATACTAATCAAGACCACTACCAAAGGTAAAACACAGAAAGATAAAACACAAACAGGCAATCACAAACACAAGCATTAAAAAAAGAGTCAAACACAGTCCATTCACAGCAGTGTGGAGTTGGTGTTTTTTTTGGCTCTTCCTTAACCATGTAGGTTTTAAGGGTTGGCAGGGGGATTCTGCACTGCCGAACAGTGCCATGAGGGACAACCTCGATACCTCCAGTTAAATAAAAACAAAATAAATACATTAATAAATTAATGACCCAATTAACACAATGACCAATCTTCAGTTCTATATTCAAATGCTTGTTAATTCAACAAAAACCTTCATGCAGAGGCTAAATGATTTTTAAAAATTCCGTTTCTCAACAGACATAATAGATTGTGGTGGTGCTGCCTGAAAATTCTTCATTCTCTGTGCATGTGTGCAGCAGCAGAGATTCATACACATCTACTGTGCATGAACCTCTCTGAGATCCCGCATCCAGCTCCCTGCAGGCTCAGAGATGCACCGGCAGAGTCTGATTATGCTTTTGTCCATACACCAACTCTTTCTGTACACCCTGTGTGGTAGCTAAAGAAAAGAACGTGGGTGGGGTGGGAGGGAAGGGGTTAAAACAAAAAAAAAAAAAAAACAAAGTGCTCAATAAAAACACATTAAGAGCAAAAACAGAAAAAAAAACATATCTGTAAAAGTTTACAATCTACAATAATTACTTAAAACTTTTTCTATGTACACTAACACCACAATTTTCTCTCCCAGCACAAGATTTGCTGAAAGATCAATCTGATCCTGAAATAACTGATGTTAGTTCATGTGGAATCTGACCAGGTTTACAGTGATTTTAACAATTATGGACAGACTGAGAGGAGAAGCTAGGATCTCCCGACAGTTAAGTCAAAGAGAAACAGCCATTTTTGCTCCATTAAGTATCACCACAATCAGAAAAGAAAGGACAGGGCATTGGCCTGTTGCACTTTTTACCGTTTGTTTAATCATTTCTGATGTTGCTCACAGAGATGTGGCTCAGGGACAAACCCACTTCAGTTCTGCCACATTGCTGTTTATTTGGCAAATAAACTGAAATTGCATTCAGTGTATGTCACTTAGTAGTTACCATTTTTTTTTTCCAAAGTGTTTTAAAGGAAGGCACATTTGGCAAATGTGTATAAATAAGCACTATTTACAGTAAATAAGTTAGTCTCTATACAGTGTCTGTCTTAGAACCCCCACAGTTGGCGCTGGGATGCACTGATATTTATCTCACAGTTTGTCTGAAAGCAAAGTTAAGTGTCTTGCACAACAATTCTACCAATCCTACTTCCATTTGAGCTTTCCTGTCTGAACAGCTTGGTCTTTCTCACATCCCCAATTCCATTCTCTGGCAGTTTTTGTCTCACGATTATTGCTATACACTTTGCTGGCGAAGGAGCTCTGTATTTACATTGAGTGAAAAAGTGGCTGATGACCGATACAAATCAATACTGTTCATTTAATTTTAGTCATGAGGAAACCCCAGACTGAAGCTGACTGATATGACCGGTGTAGTTTACAAAAAGGGTATATAAAAAGGGTTTCCTGTGGGTTAGTATTTTGGGCTTATGTATTTCTTCTCTGACTGTAACAGACACCCACGTGACCTGTGCTGAGGAGGCCCAATCAAGTGACAAAAAAATATGTCATGTATATGTACATGATTTTCAGTCACTCCATTTTCATTTGGTTTACACAGACCAAACACAGCCCTTGTTAATTAATGTTGGGCAGTGTTTGTGTTTAATGGACCACTTAAGGATCTTTTCAGATTAGGTTGTTCCCATTAAACAAAGCACAAAGTAAAGACACCGGTGGAGAAGTTATTAAGTGGTTACATTCCCCTGCTAAGGAAAAATTTGTATCTTTTTCTTGCAAAAATAAACAGTAAACAGCTGTATTGGCACTTAAGTTCGCTGCCTGCCCGTGGTTAGTGGTCAAACACTGTATCATTTCAATCACAGAGCCACCACTTTGAATATACCCAGAATGAAACTGAATTTAAAAATTATACATTTACGTTCTGAATTAAACATAACAGGATTTACAAGTATGACTACAAAAATCCTTTTCAAGTCATATGTAAAAAATTATTATTGAAGATTACATCCTACAGCGGTCTCTCCCCATACATCTACACAGCAGCAACAGTTTTTATGTTGTTCCACCATGCTCAATGACACACTCACTTAGACATTAGACCTCATTGGCAACTGCACACATTTTTATAACTGACGTGTAATGTTACTTGAAATATACATAGCTTCAGTCCTTCAAATTGCTAGGAAAGGACCATTCTCTAAGAATTGAACAAGGTATCTCTACAATGATTAATGGTATCCAAGAAGTGGTGTCGCCCTAAAATATATCACAAAAATGTGCTTAAAATTTCATGACCTTTTCCACAGATCTAACACTATATACTGTAGATTCACTCTTCTAGTGCCCATGATTTCCCATTGTATAAAACGGATTGCTTATGAGAATCAAATAATGATTCACTTACCACATTACTGCCACTACAGTAATTTGTGACAGCTTACCAACTCAAAAGAGCACACCCATCCACACATGGACACATGTAAACACACAGTGATCAAGCACACATACACACACTCCAATTGACCATAAAATATCTTTCCTGGGTCATTTCATTCCTATAACTGATTTATAGTTCCCTTGCCAATCCTTTTTAGACAGTATTTCCCCAGTTCCATTCAGTCTTAATGAAATTTTTTTTGATATAAAAATGACAGGGATGAAATTTCCAAAAGGAATAAAATTCCGAGACCAGAATTGTGGCCAGTTCCAGTGTTTGCATGGGTGTGTTACTCCACAGGGTCGTGACCCACAGAGAGCCCTGAGTTCAGGGGCCACTCCAGAGCAATTTTTCGGCAGTGGTCAGCTGGGGCCACAGGTCACAGGTCGGTGACTTTGTTCTCCACCAGGGCTGCGACCTGCTGCAGA
The DNA here is from genome assembly GCA_022829145.1 of Albula goreensis. NCBI lineage: Eukaryota > Metazoa > Chordata > Actinopteri > Albuliformes > Albulidae > Albula > Albula goreensis. The sequence continues at coordinate 31,823,860 of CM040752.1, forward strand.
CGGTACGCGAGCTGCATCTTCTGTCCTGCAGCGTCTTCTTCCAAAGCCATGATGATCTGCACAGGAAACAGGAAATGACTCTTAACAGGTGTAAAATGAGAATCTCCTTTAACATGTGACCCCTGGCAAATGGACAATCAATGGCTCTTGCTCACACCAGCCATTTTATGAACACAGACCTTACACACCGACTACTGTGCTTTGTGACATATTTGTGTCATACTTATTTTAAATATGGTCCCTGGCCTCTCCACAAGTTCATCCTCTGAAACTGGAAAATCACACTTCCATGTCTCAGTGTTGCAGTGACTGTTCTCATGATATTTCACGTGTAGCTTGGTTACAGGCTTGAGGGTGACAAACTTACCTGGTCGTAGTATTTATTGATATATTTATATAGTTCGTGTAGAGCCACCAAACTGTTCATCTCCGATGCAAAGCTCTGAAACATGAACATAAACATGGAAGTTAAATTCAAGCTTTCAGAGGAAATCCACCATGGTAATTTAATTTACAATGATTTAATTATAGCATTACAAGGGAAATTGCGTTTTACATCCATTCTCATAAAATTCAGTCCGGACAAAATTAACTGTAACTCCTCAGTGGTGATGTGTTAGAATGATAGATGTACTGTGTGAAATGGGAAGAAAAACAGCAGGCTATGTTTCCCTCACAATAACTGCACAAAGAGACATCAGCATGTGCATCCATTCATCATGACAGCAGTCATGCTTGTTCCGTTGAATTGTTACAGTATTTGCTCCAAACCAACAAGCCTTGGATAGGCTATTTAAAAAAACACTTTCGTCGTTGTAAGGCAGAACACAGCAGCAGTTGTATCTAAGGAACAAATCATTCCAAAAGAAAAATTGGACAATTTTAGACCAAGTCGTTTATCATTTACAGAATTACACAAACCACGATGCCACTGTATTTATGGAAAAAGGGGAAATGTAATTCTAAATATATGTGCTTGCATATGATTTCTCAGACTGTGAAACTAAAGTATGCGGCAGCTCAAAATAGCAGTAACCTGCCAGGAAGTGACTATGTAAACAACAGATCTGATATTTATATAACCAGAGGATAAGATCTATGGCAACAAGCTTGGGGAATTTAAATAAGGACAGCATTCAGAACCTGCTTAGGTGTGGGCAAGGCAGCCAGGTAAGTTCAATGTACTATGGTGTGGTTTTTCTAATTACCATCCCCAAGTGCAGGTTCAGAGTAAAATTGCTTGATGAACAACTGCTTTGGTAAAATTCGACAAGCAAAAGCTGCATTTCTCCGCCTGGCTTCTGTAAAGTACTACAGCAGCAAAGAATGTGCTCTACAAAAACCATGGATAAAACCCGAACCCCCTGCCAAACATTCTTGTCCTCTTTTCATCCGAACAGGAAATAGCATTCCTTCACCTTTCTGAATAAACATCTAATGGGCTAACATGTAGAGAGAAAAGAGAGAGTACTGAGTGTGCTTCCACCCCACTGTGCAAATGCAAAACATACATACAACAAAGGAGAAACGTCTGTTTAAAATATGCCAAGCTATAAGTCAATAACTAAATAATATATTTTAAAACTGTACTTATATGCTTAAAATGTCTTTCACATCTTTTGCGGTGCCTGGACACACTTACCCCTGACAGCTCTGTGAGGGTGGAGTTCATCTCCTGGTAGCAGCCGGACACTGCACTGTGAATGTCACTGTAATACCTACAAAACACACACACACACACACAAATACATAAACACACACAAACATACACAAACACACACACATACATACACACAAACACACACACACACACACATACACAAACACACACAAACACACACATACACACACACACACTGGGTCATTCTGTATTCTTTCTGTCATATACAGCTGGCATCACAGTGGTTCTGTATATCTGACTCATACGGACTCCTCTAGATACACAAACTGACTATACAGTACACAAGACCTCTTTAGAATACACAACGACTATGTTGGACACAAAAAACCTCTTTGAGGAACACAGCGACCTCAGTAAATGGAATCAGAACAACAGTGAATATGGTGCAGATTACTTAATATCACAGCTATACTATAACATGGTAAATCAAGCAGCACTCTAAGCCACTAATTCAGCAAACAAAGTGCTGAATTATGAACTTCAATATTAGGGTTCACGCTTTCAAATGTGTTGACTTTCTTACTTCTGGCTCTGCATAGTGTTACATATATGACTAGGCTATTTATCTCGACTACACACACCAGAGTCTGATATAGTACTAAGAGTCTCAGTCACCTCTCAACCAGCTGCTTGTATCTGGGTATCTCTCTGGCATAAAGCAGCTTGTTCACAGGCGAGTCCTGCAAGGCATAAAACAGGAGATATCACGGTCAAGATTAGAGTTTCCAAATGCCTGGCAGAAATCTTTGGAAGGATCTGGATCTGCATTCAGATACTTTTACACAGATAAAGGTAAAAAATAAATAAATAAATAAATAAATAAAATAAAGGAACAAAAGGATTCTGGAGCCCAGAACTGACCCGGCCCACTTTGTGTTCAGAGGTGGTGCAGGAGTCGATGAAGGTCTGGGCGACTACGGACAGAACTGCGTCCACGCTGTCCGTCACCTGCACGTCAAAGACAAACTGAGGGTTCTTCAAAATGTTCACCCAGAACCGTAATGGCAAGCTATGGAGAGGGACACAAACAGAGAGAATAAGAGTAAATAGGAAGCAAGAGGGGGGTCCAGGGACAGTGGTGTTCTCCATTTTACATATTACATTGTAAAATGGAGGATCAGCGGATAAAAGCCGACCTGTTAGTCTTCCAAATGTGCACAGTCTCTGGATCCTCGATGCCGTGCTTCTCAGCCATGTCGTCCAGGAAGTCGAAGAAGAAGCGCACGGCGATGGGCGGCGGCCTCTTCGTGCTGAGTATCGCCACAAACACATCGTCCACAAACTTCTGCAGCGTGCCCTGGGAGGAGAACAGCAGATCAGCAGAGCTAACTGGCCCCCCCGTCTCCCCTGCAGAGGACATTTCTGTTTCTTTCACCAGCTATCTGACCAAAAACAGCCTGTGAACTCTGTGACTCTCACACCTCTGCATTGTCTCTGTTCTGGTGTCATGGCTGTGCTAGCAGCAGAGGACTGCACACAGACAGCACTAGGGAAACTGTAGGGAACGGAGTGCTTAGCAATGTTGCATATATGCTCACTGGTCTGGAAATCCTGCCAGCCAGGCTATATTAATCAGCTGAATGCACTTAAACTTCTCAGGGCAGAGAGAAGGGCTCAGGTCTACCTAAATGACTGCAATATAATGTAAAACAATGTTCTACAGAGTCTGGCCTATCTAATGGACTGTAATGCAATGTTAACATTTAGTTCAAAAGCCTGGCCTATGTAAATGACTGAAAAGTAACATGATGAGACGTAAGTGCCTGGCCGACCTAAATGAGTGTTATATGATAAAGTATAACATAGTGTAACATACAGAGCCTGGATTGCTGAAATGACTGTAATTTAATGTAATGCACATAGACAGATGCAGGGTTAGGCCTACCTTCATGGACAGCAGGCGGGTGAGGTAGATCTCGGGATGGCCTTGGCCCTCTCCCTCTCCCTCATGCTGCTCTTTCTGTGCTTGGGGATCTCAGGGTCTTCGCTGGACTTCACCAGGTGCCACAAACGCAACCCTTCCTCCTCCTCTCCCTCCAGCATGGGCGTCTCTGTGGGGCACAGTGTTTTGTCACGCTCACGTACACACACAAACACACACACACACACACACACACACACACACACACACACACACAACATCTCTGTGCTGCTTTGTGTGCAGACTGCATCTTCCAGATTTTTACATTACATTAGGTACTTAGTGGAGCTCTTATCCAGAGTGACTTCCACATTTTGACACTATGCTTAACTTCTAACACAGCAGTTTTTGCACTACAGTAAACCCCCCTCCATCTTGGGGGTTACGTTCCAGACCCACCCGAGATAAGTGAAAATCCGCGAAATAGAAATACCCTATTTAAATATTATTTATTTAAATATAAAATATTCCCTATCTAGGCATGTTATTATAAGTTTTACGGTACTTTTAAAAGCATTTTAAGGTCTTTAAATACACTTTTAAAACAATAGAAAACATTTAAACACATAAAAGATATTGAGAGAGAGCAAGAACAATAGATTTAAACTCATAAACAATGCTGCAGAATGCCGCGAAATGGCGAAAATATAAGTGATATTAAAATTAATATTAAAGAAAAAAACCACGAAATACCGGGACCGCAAAACTGAACGGTGATATAACGGGGGTTTACTGTATACATTTATACAGCTGGATATTTACTGAAGCAATTCAGGAGAAGTACCTCTTTCAATGGTACAACCGATAATTGTCTACCTGGGAATTTAACCTGCAAGTTATAGGTTCAAATGAACCTGGAAGTTACTGCCTTTGAGTTACAAGTCCAGCTCCCAAGTCATTTTGTCACACTGCTGTCCTATCTTGGTGTTTGAACATTCTTTTTTGACAAAATCACAGCTTCACACAGGAATTAAACTGGGGGAAATGGCGAATAATGTGAAAAAGGCACGTAGTGATGACTCAGGACCCAGGTAACAGCGAGCGCTTGCTTACTCTCTCCGGTCTGGTACACCTGATTGACACCCAGGTGGACAGAACCCTGAGAACGAGGGATTAGAGCCACCGTAGCTCCATCTGGAACCTGCGGAGGAGAGGAAGGGAGGGAGAGAAAAGAGAGAAAGAGAGACATTGAAAGCCAGAGGGGTGAGAGGGAGAAGGAGAAGGAAAGCAACAGCAAGAGTGAGGGGAAAAAAGACAGAGACAGAGAGAAGAGAGAGAAGGAGAAAGAAGCAGCACCAGTGAGGCAGGAAAGAGAAGAGAGAAAAGAAGAGGGGGAACCAAGAGATGGACAGAATGAGAAGAAAAACAAATGAGAGAGGAAGAAGGATTAAGAGAGACAGAGAAAGGGAGAGAGGAAGAGGAATACAAAAGACATGGAGGGACAAAGGAAGAAGAATACAGAGAAATTAGGGGGTAGCGAGAGAGAGAAGAGGAGAGACAGAGAGAGAGAAACGAGGGAGAGAGTGTGGGGGAGAAAGAAACAAACAGAGTTAGTGTTGATGGCCGTGTGAGAGACTGCATTCACAGAGTGAGCAGTTACAGGGGTCATTATTCTCAGTGCGGACAGCTGCAGTCTGTGGGCCTGACCTTGTAGTGCTGCAGAGTGTTGAGCCTCTTCCAGCGACCCTGCACGATGGCAGTGACATCATCATCAGACAGGGTCAGGTGACCCGCCTGTCCTGATCGCCACTCTGGAAAACAAAAGAAAACACTGTCATACACAAAATGTTTGAGGAAAAAAAAAAAAACACAGACACATTAAGCAATTATTTTAAATGCACACTTTTTCCCCCACATTTGTTGTTCTTATATCTTTTAGTATTATACCTAGCTGTAAAATAACCCTTGAATTTTACAAATCCTGTATTTCCTGGACATGGAGCTTTACCTCACTCTCTATGATGTCAACTTGGCTTTTTTTTTGCCCCAGGCCCCCGAACCCCCCGTCTTACACATTTGACTTGCGATGACAAATCCTCACTTACTTCCATGCTGCACATTAGTTACCAACTACACACTGCCTATGTCATTCACTGTACAGAAAGCCAACATACACTCAGTTCACACATTTGCAGGTTTCAGACTGACATAACCGCTATGCTTCCCCATGCAAGTCCTAGCCAGTCGTTGCCTTGCCTTGAATACCTCCAGCAGTAGCTATTGATGATGTGGCTGAGACCTGAACACCCTGTCTCAGGACTCACAGCTGCACCAAAAACATGTGGCTGTGCAGCGTGATCCAGCCAGACGCCTCTGCTTCCAGGCTTTGACGGAGGCTCAGGTTAATGTGAGTTAATGCGTGTGCCAGTCTGTGGAGCCATGCTCCATTAGGGACCGCTACGCTGCGCTGAGGGGGTAATGAGGGCCGCCGTACCCAGATCCAGGGAGTCCGCAGCGGGCCTCTGCGAGAAGGGCGCTCCTTTGTAGATCTGGTCCAGGATCTTGTCCTTGACTTGAGTGATGGTGTCGGTGTCCAGAACCTTGACTGGACAGTGCTGGACCTCCGCCCCACTCTTCACCAGGACCGTCAGGGTCTGCCATAGTGGAGGAATGGAAAGAGACTCTACATTTTCACACTGAAACACACACTGATCAAACAATGTTTGACTGCTATTCAACATTTCCCAGTCGGCAAGCGTGAAACACCGTTCAAATATACATTTAAGGATTAGAGCTGCTACATTATAAATTATAATTACACAATTATTCTGGCAATTTTGATTTTTAACAGAGCAAATACTGCATAGGACTGTCCGATGTGTTAAAGGAGGAATGCAAGTGAAAGTAAGGCAGAGGTAATACAGAGTAGGTCACAGATAAGGAATTCATCAGTGTTTAATTTTGAAAGAGGATTATAAAATGACACAATAATGCAAATGTCTGCAAGTGAACTGTATTTAAATTTCAAACACTGTCATTTCTTTACAGTCCAGGCTTTGGTAACTGAGCACAGCTGAATTTCAGGAGGATCTCAGCTCTGAGTTTAAGCTGTGCTGCATTATGTCCTGCACTGTGAATTTCACTATGAAGGATCTCCACTTACCAAGACCTGACAGGAATCTAACACAAAATGGAGACGCATTTTGATGCATGGAAATAAAATCACCCAGGTGTAAATCAGTTTAAACCATAGTGCCCTTTTTTTAAAAAATCCAGTAACTTTCAGGTTTAAACATCTGTAAAGCTGGAACCAGAGCCTTGGTTACAGATAAGGAAGGCGGACAGAAGACGTGAGACAGACCATGGAGCAGTAGTCGATGTCCTCTCTCAGCAGGTGGCTGTCATTGAGCGTTCGTTTGGCCTTCCCAGTCACTGCATCCACTGGGCCCTTATCCACCTGGTATTTGATGGCTCTGTACAGCATGTAGAGGGGCTCCCCAGCTACCTCCTGAAAGAGGCGAGAGGCAGGACCGTTAGTCCACACACACACACACACACGCACGCACGCACACATGTATATACACTTAAAGGCATGCGCAAACACACATTATATTTATGTAATATATCTAGACACACACAGATACACAGACACATACTTACACATTATACACAAAAAAAATCTAAATATGCCTCTCAGATCTGCATACAAGGCATTGTACACATGAAAATAATGATATTTGTGGACAGACACACACAGACACACACACACACACACACACACACACACACACCTTGAGGAAGGAGTAGAGGCAGATGGACATCCAGTTGGTCAGCATTTTCTCCACCACTGTCTCAGTCCTTGAGGAGCAGAAAGACAGACATACAGTCAGTACAGCCCAAACAATCTACATCAGCAATTTCAGTCACTGAGAAGTTTCAGGAGACTGGTGAAGATTCGGGAGACTGGGCGAAGGTTCGGGAGACTGGGCGAAGGTTCGGGAGACTGGGCGAAGGTTCGGGAGACTGGGCGAAGGTTCGGGACAGCTGGCGAAGGTTCGGGAGAGCGGGCGAAGGTTCAGGGGATTTGAGGAAGTTTCCAGGTGATTGGTTAGGACAGGGTGTGGTCAGGATTAGGATCAGTGTGTGTGTGTGGAGCTACACACCTGCGCAGCATGAGTTTGGGGTTCTTGTCCACGTACTGCTGCACCAGGTCACTGAGCAGGGTCTTCATAACGTCGGTGAAGTATTCCAGCTTGTCGTGCAGAGCCATGGTGAGCAGCGACGCCATGTACCCCCGGTCCCTCTGAGAGAAGCTCTGCTGGGCTTCCAGTGTGTGGATGAACTGGGGAGAGCAAGAGGACACGACTCAGTCTGGGAGCACCAATGTATACGCTGGTTTTTGGTGCCTTTAAAACTGTTAAAAGCACTAGGGTCATTGACTGACTAAAGGGTCTACATATCCACTATCAAAGGCCTAGACAGACTGTGATTGGCTCCAGGACTGGAGCTGAGTTGAACCCTTTTTTTGAACCCTGAGTCAAACCTTTCCAAAATCATCAATATTTTTCAGGTTTTTAAATGTCATCCTCACCCTGATGAGGAAGAGGCGGTTGTTTAGCAGGTTGTTGAGCTGGCCCAGGCCCTGCTCCACAGTCTGTCTGCGCGACTCCGGCAGGTCCAGGTTCTGGCTCAGTGGCGCCCCCCTCTGGCCGGGGAAGAAGACCCGCTCTGCATACGTACGGTAGTCCAGGAGGGGGATCCCCGGACCCCCAACATCACTGCTGAGGTCCATCATTTCAGTCATGAGGTCTGAGAGAGAGGCACAAGCACAGGGCTGACTGTGTATCCTCAAGAGGAGGGAGCCTATGACATCACGTGCTTATGTGAATAGTGTGTGAGAACAACCTGAAAACCTGTTTCGCACATTCTACCAAAATTCTACTTTACTATTCTAGTATTTCATCACATAGTCTCTTTAGAGGCACTCTAAAAGATTCATGAACCACTGACAAAGTACATTTTCAGAACAAGCTAAGGCCAAACATCTTTAGAACGACTCCCACATTACTGCTGTGTGTTCTGCCTTTTAAACAGCAGTGAGTAAACCACCCGCTTCAGGTTCATGTTTTTGCACCCAAACCATCAGCGCTGAGCTGATGGAGACCGAGTTTGGCGCGGCACTGTACCTGTGAACTCCTTCCTGCACTGGTCGCCCACGTTGATCTCCAGCGTCTCCAGCTGAACCAGCACTTTCTTATAGTCCCTCAGCGCCTGCTTGCTCTTCCTCCTTCACAGAAGAGACAACAAGACAATTCAGTGAGATCTCCAATGCACCAAACGCCACTTACAACTGGACGGACGGTCTGCACTCAATAACCCATTAATGTGTCAACACAAGATTTATTTTTGCTTAATGGACTTTCAGTGTGTGTGTGTGTGTTTGTTTTCCAAAGGGGCAACCAGGAAGATACACACTATTGCTGATTACCCCAGTAAATCTGTACTGTTCTTTACTGAATCTTTACTGACAGCAAGACAAATACTGAACAAGACAGCTGACCTGTGATTGGCTGAGCAGCTCACTGTGTACAATTGCATTGTTTATGTCACACTGAAATGCCCAGCTCTCTATATGTTCTGTTACGCTGCAGTATTCTACAGTATTATATGTCATCAACGGGTCAGGTCATAATATTGTCTCCAGTTGTGATGGTGTTTAGGAAAGCTATGACTATTGTCCAGTGTATCTAAAAACAAACCAATAGTTTCTCATATTTGATTGATCTAAACATCTCGTTCATTAGAGTTCAGCTATTTAACCATTGACAGGAACAGAAAAAAAGTGAACATTCAGAAAAAAAAAATGTATGAAGGCCTCCAAACCTACATCACATAAGCCTGCTTTGAGTAATGAGGAATGTTAACGCCCTCGTATGCGGCACTGCGGAGGACTCTGCAGAGCAAAGTTTCACTCCAAAAAACTGCAATTAATGTTTTCCCACACAGCCTTTGTTACAGAAGCACATAAGAACACAACTGAAATGTTAATGTGTTATTTGGGAGGTGAGCGCTGCACCACACCGCAGCAGGCTAACCAAATTAGCCGCGGGGTTTTGTATCCGTTCGTTTGTTGGCTGGAAAGCGAAAAAAAGATACAGAAAAGGAAAACAAAGAGCTGCTTAAAATGGAAATTATGCGAAGAATGAAATGCACACGGAGCACAGATAAGAAAAAAGGAAATTAACTTTTTTCCCTGTGAATCATATTAAATAAATTTTGACTAGTTTAATAGTTTTAGTTAATATTCAATGTTATACTCTGTGAGAGGATTCTGCAAAATGTGCCAGACAGTTCCGCTCTCTCTCCCTCTCTGATTTAGAAGGTTTTGCTTTGTGCTCCTGCTTAGTTCTTTCTTAAAGAACCGATGTCAGTACAGCGTCTGGGATTCAATCAAACACATTTGGAATCTTTTAGGCCATAAGCTATTCAATCAAAAAGCACTTCGGTCTCTTTGAGGGAGTATGCTATTCCATTCGAAAATTAAAAGAAAGCAAAAGGACCAAAGGACATGTTTGCTGGTCTCCATTTAATTATAACATGCTGAAAGATGATTATGCTGTAATGTGAAGTCTGTTTTGAATTTTTTGTTTTGATTACACCCTAAGGGTGGGATTTAATTAACATTTATCCTTAAACTTGGCTCCAAATTAAATCAAAGTGTTGGTTTTCTTCACAGAAACAGTTTGGTGACTAACTATTATGAAAATTAACTCGCCAAACTGTTCTTGTAAAGAAAACGCATTACACCCTTATTCAACCTGTATGTAAAATTAAGGACGAGCGCTGATTGAATCTTGGCCTAAGTGTGTTTGGCTGAATCTGGCCAGTGTGTTTGAAGAGCTGGGAGTGTAGAGTTCTCTGTGTTTGAGGGCTGAGCCATCAGTGGTACAGTGTTGGTAGTGTTAAGTCCAGGTACATACCTGTACATGAGGATAATGACCAGCACCACGAGGACCACCACCGCAGCTCCTGCAGCAAGCCCCACCTGTGCGGCCAGGGGCACCGGGGACAGGGCATCGTTATCGTACTGCACCGGACCCAGGTCAAAGGTGAGCTTTCCCATCATCACCTGAAACAAAAGGGGGCGCTCATCTTTCCATTCCATCACATTGAAAGCGGTTAGCAGACATTCTTATCCAGGGCAATAAGTTCTTAGATCAGGGCAGGAGTACTAGAATACTATTGAAAAGGGGAGTACATTCCCAAAGATCGGAAAAGATAAATACATGCATGTGTATAAGTGTGCGGTAGGCTGGTGGTGCTGCAGACTCACGCGGAGGGTGGGTGGGGTGTCAGTATTGTCCAGGCTGAGAGGCTGGTTTTCGGGGGGCTCACAGTACAGGTGTGTGCTATCCAGAGTCTTCACCTCACATTCCTCCAGCCCCAACTTGGCAACCACTTCCTGTCTGGTCATGGCGAGGGTCAGATTCTCCCCCTGTGAAAATGACAGCCCAGGGTCCCCTTTAAGTCTCAGCACACTTTAAACGCAAACAGACACTGTATGGACTTTATGTGAAGCAGACTCAACGATGACGGCAAGAATGACCTATTCCACACCTGGACTGCGATAACCCCCCCAGGTTTGAAGCGGAAAGGAAGGTCTGGATTCTCCCTGTTAAGCGGGTGTAAGACAGGATCCTGGTGGTAGGTGAATGGCTTCCCGTTGATGTCAGCAAAGTCCACTTTCACGTTGTCCATCTCAAACCACACCCCCATGACCTTTGACCTCTGGGGCACCGACGGCGTCGAGCAGGTCATCTGATCATAGGAGACGTCGGTGCAGGGTTCTTGTATCTGAAAGATCGGGAGAGCATGCTGTGCATTAGCATTCAAAGCAGCAGCAGGACAGAAAAGGCACGTCGCCGACATCCTTTTAACCGCCCAACGAAAACCGAAGCATCTTCACAGCCAACCTTCGTGTTTCTCAGATTCTCAGCTACGAAGGCTCTCAATTCTTTTCAATGAACTGAGAGTGAAGTGGCTGGCGTTTTTGTTAACGGTTGCACTTTATAATCACATTGATATTCAGTTTAAGTCAAGTGGTGCTTGTTCCAGCCCTGGTCGCATTCAATTCCTTCTCATCAGAGCAAGAGGACACTTGAAATGTACTGGTAACTACTCTGAATTAATATGCTGATTTGTAGCCCTACTTTCTGTATTAATGTGAGCAATAGAACATTTATGGGCCCTTATGAAAATGACTGGCATGGTTCACCATGCTGCTGCTAAAGAGAATATGGGGATTTTTTTAAAAACGGTTTACCTTTGGCAAGCTGCTGTTAAACAGAACATGGGGATTTCGTGCTGCCAGTTGAGCATATCGTCTCCGTCTCCGAAGCCAGTCCTCTATTGGCTCCACCCAAACTGATATCATTGGCTGCTGCACCACATCTAAGTTCCGCCCACTGACTTTAATGCCACGCCCACCACTGTGGGGAGAAAGAAAAAAAAAAAAAAGGTATGCAAATTCTAATGTTAATTATTGACATGTACTGTGCATGACAGCATAACATCTGTTTTGTGGCTGGATAAAATATGCTGTTTTTGTATTTTGTGCGAGGGATGCCAAACATTCTGACAATTTAAATATTTAAACATTCAAGATTTATCGGTGAATCACAGTCTGTCGTTTCAACAGAATGTGTTATCATGGGATTATAACTTAATTAATATTCATATTATTGCAGCACCAAAACTGACATCCAAACCGATGCAACAATACTCAAAGTAGAAAATAAACATATGCGTTTGAAGAAATGTTCAGTGTTGTTCATGTTTACTCAAAACGTTCAGAATTCTCACCCTAAGAAGCTTTCTGAAGGTTCAGCATCAGTGATTGCTGGGTCATCTGTGTACTGGAAGACTACATCTCCCAGAAGCCTCTCTGCCTTTCCAAACAGCAGCCTGACCTGTTCTTTTCCTGTCTGGTTTCCAGGGCTGGTGCGGCAAATCAGCTGTGTGTCGTTGACCTCTTCCAAACTGAAAGACAGCAAAAGAGGAAATGACTATCCTGACATACTTGCTCTTCCTTTAAAAAAAGAAAACAACTTTATGCTGATGTTTCATGATAACTCCCACAGTGGTGAACTTCACAGGTGCTGACTTACATGTAGCAGGGGTGCTGGCCTATGAAGGCCGCCAGGTCGGTCCTTTGTCCGGTCAGGAGCTGGGTCCCCTGGACCGTGAGGGCCGTTCCCCCCGACACGGGGCCCCTCAACGGCACTATCCCACTCAGCTGAGGGTTCTGAGACAGAATATACACACACAAGTACAATCACACATACAAACACACACGGACACACACAATCAAGCGGCCAAGTCAGGCAGCCATACTTAAGTGTGACACAGATATAAACCGTATGTGTGTGTGTGTATATATGTGTGTATGTGTGTGTGTGCTTGTATGTGTGTGTATGTGTGTGTGTGTGTGTGTGTGCGTGTGTGTGTGTGTGTGTGTGTGTGTGCGTGTTTGTGTGTGTATGTGCGCGTGTGAGCGTGCGTGCGTGCGTTTTTTTACCTGGTAAGTGAAACTCTGAGCAGACTGCCCTGGCTCTGAGTCCCTCACAGTCACCGCCACAGGACCCTGAGTCTCCTTTGTGCTGGACTGCAGCTCACACACTATCCTGAGACACACACAGAATCATATCAAGACATTCCTCTTGGGCCAAATTAACCAACGCTATTACCATAAAGACTAATGCGTGCCCCCTCTCCTGTCTCCTGTTTGTCTGTAATGTTCTGTGATTCTCCAGTATTGCATTTGCATGTTTATGGTTCCCTGCTTAATTTCTGTGGATGTATAACGAGCACTTTGCAGAATGCTAAGAGAATAGAAAGGTGTGTTGTCATGGATGTTTGCTTAAAGACATACGGTGTCAGAATGGCTAATCGTGTAGCATGGTGGTAGACAGTACCTGGTGGAGATGAGGTAGGCCTCCGGCTGAGGCTTGCAGCTCACTCCGGCCACTGTCACCCCTCCCTGGATGTCCTGGAAGCGCTGGCCCAGGTTGGAGCCCCAAATCGTCACCAGGATGCCCCCCTCCAAAGGGCCAGTCTGAGGCTGAATCTGAGCAAATACCACAACAGCAGGAGCGCAGTCAGTCACCCAGAGGAAAGCTGCACTTACTACATACTGGGCACTTAAAATATAAGGAAGTAACAAAACATACATCATCTGAGATAGGTTTGCTTAAAATAAGCACAATTCTTTTATTATATATTAAGGGTTGAGAGAAATTACCTGTTGAGATGTCTTAAAACAAGGACTATAATCTTTGTTGACACAAGCGGATTTGATACCGCTGTTTCTAGGTTTGCTGTACTGTAACACCCTGCACTTATACCATTGTCAAGATAATCTGACAGCTTGCTAATGTCATGCAGCCAAGTGCACAAAAGCAGTGAAATTCCTATGGTTATGTGTCCTGGAGTCCATTTCTTGTGGAGCAGCATGGGATGGGCTTGGGTCACCATGGAAATCAAAGTACCCAATCAGAAGGAAGGTAGCTGCGCTGCCCACGTCAGCCGACTGGACTAAAGAGCGATGGCTTGGCGAAGTAAGACTTGGGGCAAGAGAGAAAACTCTCTGGCAGCAGATGACAGCAACAACAACGGAGAAGGAAGTGTAGCGTAAGGCAGTGTGTGCAGACCGGCACTGATGAGGGGTCACCCCAAGAAGGGGCAGTCTGACCCAAGCAACAACTACTATGTGGAAAGACAAAGACAAAAGCATAGGCGTAGGCAAAGCCCAAGATGACGACTATCGTGTTGGTGAGTCACAGTGGGTGGTGGGGAGATCTGGAAGCAGCGCCAGCCTCCGCATGCCCCGTGGTGACCCACAGGGGGCGCCATGGCAGGTGCTGTTGTTCAAATGGAGCCCCACAGCTGTCACAATGGAGACAGTCATAGGCAAGTTATCAGCCAATGAGGCAGTGGCGTGTGCAGATGCTCTTAGGGGCAGGGGCGAAAAACAAACAAAGTCAAAAAGAACACCTCGAACAAACGAGTGGCTTTTATGGATGATTAAGAAGGGCATTTTCACATTCAAAGAGTAAAAAAAAAAAAAAAAAAAAAAAACACATTAACGTGAATACAATGAGGGACCACAGCCAGTGCTAGGCGCTCTGGCGGAACCATACACAAACCCCCACAGCATCCTGAGCCAACACCTGGTCTACCAAAAGAGGAAATGGAGAAAGGGAAGTTCTTCCCTCACCCGAACACAATGACAAGCGGCGACGCATCGGACAGACAGGCCAGCGAGGAGACAGCTTTACGGCACGTGAGACTGCAATTTCAGCACACAGCACCACTGCAGCGATAAAGGCAATGAGCCAAAACCTTGGAATCTTTCAGCCCCGTCTCAACTAAAATACGTCTTTTATGAGAGTGAAAATGTCTTATGGTGCATACATTTTTTACGTTGTGGTTTCAAACAAAATCAAATTTTAATGAATCAAACTTAACAGGAAAGTGAAAACAAACCACAACATGATGCAATATTTTTGATAAACCCATATGCAATGGAAATGAATGTGTACAGAAAACCTGAAATGTGGTTACAAATTCTCAAATATATTTACAAACAGCTACTTGACATTGAGACATTGATTAAACTGCTTTGAAAGCAACGGGCGTGAACATGTGAAGTGAAACGTACGTTCCTTATAAAATATTACACTCTAAATTAAACACAGCGGCATTACTGCAGCATCGGTGAGTCAATAAATGACAAGAATACTGAAATCCCTATTTATTATTCCAAATTTGAACAACAAAGAGCCAAAAAAAAAAAAATACTCACCCAAGGCCTATTTTACACGCAGGGCAAAACATAATTTTGCTCAGCAGCAAATGAAAATTCAGTCTATTATTAAAAGGGACTTAAGAAAACAAAAACAATTCTGAACAATGCCTCAATGCTGCATCCCCACAGCACTAACTGAGAGGCATTCATGCCTGCGCTTTCTCTTTTTTCAAAGGACAGCTTGTTTCTGCTCCACAGATGAATCCGCGCCTGATGTGACATTTTCATTATCGTCGTTTCGCTCCAGAAAGTATTTTTTTTTATTGTGATGCCTCAGAATTGTTTTTGGCCAGCGGTTCCCCTCATGTGGAAAAACAACTGCAGACATGACATAATCATCCAAAAACTCTCTTCCATTTCGGCAGAATAGTTCTGAGATTTTCAGGAATCGGTATAAACCGGTTTTCCGAACACGCACTGGGAAAAGAATTAATTTGGTGGTCGCCTGTAGAGAGGATATTGCAAATCCTGAGATCCTCATTTGGCGAAATTTGCCTGTTTTACGCTCTGATTTATTTCTCCCAGAATGCCCTTCAGCCTCCAGATGACAAGCAGAATCGGTGAGGCCTTTCACTCCAAATCTGTGGAACAATACACCATTAGTTTTCATTCAAAAATTGCACAAGCGCAAATATGGTTGGTCTGTTTTTTTTTTTGTTTTTTTCCTGAAATGGAACCAAAATGGATTACACAATTTTTGAAAGAAAAGATAAGCAGCTGTCAGGATATACTGGTTACCATTGGTTGTTTTATGCAGTGGTCCAAACAAACCTATGGGCCAGACAGACACCAGATGACACAATAGAGGGACAGTTCTGGAGCCTCTGATTCAATGTTCTACGTGAACTGGCTTTTTTTAATACCCTTTAATCCTCCCGGTGATTTCCTCCACCGTTTCCTGCCAGTAAAACCCTGGACACTACTTTTTCCTGGTTCGTGCAATACCTTAATGACTCACCGAGTTCGCAAAAGAAAGCCTCTCCTTTTTCTCCTGTTGAAAAATAACTTTTGAGTGTTCCTGTCTTCTTATCCAAACAAAGGAAGTTTTGCATGGCATCGCTGAAGGCAGGATCAGCAAAATGGCGGACACAAAGGACTGAATGTGGAGATAGCATGCCAAGGCAGGAGGACGCGTCCTGGAAAATGCTTACGAAGTCAGAAGACAGGAAATGGCGCACAAAGGCAAAAGCTTGGCAAAAGCATGGAGTTTTCCGTTTCTCAGTTCTTCTCTCTCTCGTCAATGGCCAAATTAATTTGATCGCAGCTGTCCCGTTGTCTCTGTTTGCTGTATTATCTCATCCAAAAATTTCCCGTCTTAAAAAAAGTTTGAAAAAAAGTTGCAAAGAGCATGCAAAGTGCAAAAGCTTCTATGCACAAACAACGTGGTTAGCTAGTGGGGCCAAGCCCTACCAGATAGCCAGTATAGCGCAATGTATTTTTCATGACACTGGCTGTAGATACTGCTTTGGCAATGCAGTGATACCCTTTTATTTTTCTAGCAGCTGTTAAACATTTGCTAGCTGAAAAGCAGCTTAAAAACACTTAGGGCTGTACTTTCAAAAAAAAAAAAAAAATCAATGGTGTACCTCTAAATTAAATTTTAAGATGAAAATCTCATTGAAGGTTTGATTTAAATCATGCTGTTTGGACAGGGTAACACATTACCTTCTTAGAGAAAACCTTCGGACGGCACTGCCAAGCAAAGCAAATTAGAGCAATGGCTTCAGAGGAAACATTTGTAAGTGATAACATATAACCAAATGAAAGTCATTTTACCTCTTCCACAACAGTGCCTTGGTTATCTTGACAGTTTTTTGGAAAGAAAAGATTCTGTCTTTCATTGAAAAACTCCCAGGGCTTTCTAAGGTGGCCAGATGTAGGATCAAAGAAGGCTCATTTTTCCAGTTTTTAGCAATTACCAATGGAAAATTCTTGGATTCTTTAAAAAGCAGCAGTCCAATTTCAATAGATTTTCACCCAGAATTTGTGTTTTTTCATCATAAAAATAATTCCAGTTTGTATGAGACACAGTTATATTTCAGTAAATGGTGCCTCCTTGTGATGCAAGACACAGTGTGACATAGCATAGACTAGGGACTGAATATACTGTAACACTGTCCCATTAACAATGCCTGCACCTAAGTCAATGTTGGAAATTACAATTAATTTTTTTCATCCAACTTTTTAAAATATTTTTTTCATCCAGTTTTTAAAATGAAAAATTAATTAAAACCCGCTGACATAGAAAACAAATGATAATAAAATCCAAAAATGGTAAACCTGGCGAGTACCGTGTATGTGAACAGGAAGGGTGTGTGAGGTACCTGTGTGATAAGCGGAGGGGGGCAGGTTCTCTCTGGGCTGATGGGACAGGAGCGTCTGTACAAACACCCGGGGGTGTCCCCCCCGCACCACACGCAGCCGTACCGGGGGGGCACCGCGTGGCACTGGCTGCAGTCCGACTGGCCCACCGTACAGTTATACAGCTGCACTGAAACACACGACACAGGAAGGAAGCAGCCATCAAACAGCGGAATCTCAGGCCATTATGACTCACACCCATGAGTCATCACCACTGACATCATGACTCAGTCATCAGTGGTCTCTCTTCAGGTGTGTCACACTCTATCACGTAAACACAGGACACTGCTGGACACTGTTTTCATTATCATTTACTGTTAAATGCTGTCATCATTTTTTAATACAATTATTCTGCATGAAAACAATTATTAGTGTGTTTCCTGTCAGCATTTATATAATTTTCACTGTGTTATTGTATAATGAGACCACCTCGCAAAAGGATAAAGGATAAAGAGCAGTGGGTGTGTGTGTGTGTGTGTGTGTGTGTGTGTGTGTATGCAAACACACAAGGAACTTACAGTGCAAGTTAGGGGTGGAGTCAATGCGCTGGGACGACCCCCTCAGCAGGTAAACGGAGGCAGAGAACTCCAGCTGTCTGGCAGAGTACTGAAACTGAGGGAAACGGAGAGACGTTTTCACAAATATCATTATGAATATGTCATTATGGAAATGAAAGACGCATAAAAGAAATGGTTATTACAGGCTAGAGAGATTGAAAATAAAACTCAATTTGTGGAAATTTGCGTCAGTAGGTATATTGTTAGAGAGAAAACAGAGAGAGAAAGAGACAGAAAGCTGACAGCAGTACAGAGCCGACTATGAACCCTTCAGGAAGTGAGAATGTCTTTGACATATGCTTATGTGAAGTGCGTGAACACAACCCTAAAAAAAAATGTCTTGCTCAAGACTGAATGTATGGACAAAATGTGTGACAAGGAAGAAGTGAAATAAATCCGTGAACACACATCTGTGTTTACCTGGTGTGTGACGCAGGTGATGGTGTGAGTCTGTGGCTCCTTGCCCTTCTCCACGGTGGCAGGTAGAGTCAGCGCCTCCCCCTCAACATCCACCACACACTCGTACTTCTCTTCATCCTGACCGCACGCACCAGCACACAATCAATACCAGCCAGGCCACTGGCCTGCTGCAGGGCTCCACAGCTCCAACCAGTAGGCATGCCGGCTTTAGCTTACGCAAATTATTCTGGCTTCATCTTCTGTTAAACCACTGTAAGACATCTTCACTAAGCGTGTAACTACACCCTGGAGCTGTGACTCATTGCTTCATATAAAACAAAAGGCAAAATAAATAACTGGGCTGAATGAATAAGTAGGGCTGGCATGAAATACAAATGGATTAACCCTTGTTGTGCACATTGTCTGCAGCATCAGTAAAACCTACTGAGGAGTCACTTATTTCCGAGAGTTATAATAAGTAAGTGCCCCACCCTCCTGCTCTACCACAGAATTCTGGGTAATGGACCACTGCAAGGCTAACAGAACGATAGCGGATCAAACTCGGGCACCTCAAACAGGTCCAGGTTCCGCCCCTGTAGAACCAGCTGCGTGTCGAACCCGACCGGCACCAGGGGAGAGCTCAGCAGGGCCCACACGCACGGACAGGCATCCACTCCACGAGGCTCCAGCTCCTGGGCCTGAGAGGACACAGAGAGGGGCACACCCACAAACAATATTTAACTAAAGGAAGGTAAAGTAGGAGGCACTATTGGAAAATCCCAAACACCAAAAATTCAATCTGCGACAAGAAACTACGATTTAGGATAATTAGGATAAAAAGGAGAACTAGGATAATTAAACATTTTGGGACAGCAGGCAAATCTCTGACAATGAAAAAACTTGGAAAAAAACTAAAATAATCCAGGTAGAACCTGTTAAATTCAGGAGCGTTCACATTTATAATTTCAAGACCTACTTACATAGAATATAAAGAGATTTTTCTTTTAGAATTTTCCTTGCTTTTGGCTCTAAGCATATCAGTTTGACCTCACATAGCCAGTCAGAATGGCGATGCCTTCACTCAAGCATCTGGCATGCAATGTTATAGATAAACAGAACCTGTTCAAAGAGAAAATGCTGTCCAGAAAATGTTGCCTAATTGACATTAGGAAAACCATTCGTTGTTTTGCCTCCAAACAGAAAAAAAAGTATAAAATACCATCAAACTTATGATCGCTACCCTTCAACAGGCTCATCCTCGCTACACATCCCCTTTGAGATTCTACTTTTAATTATTTTGATTATCCCTGTCTTTTGGTGATAGAAGTTTAAAGTGATAACAAATTCTCTTTCATTGCTGTGCACCCCCTCCACTGCCTGGCTTGTACGTGAAATATTTTCTTACAGCAACTTCTTGCTCTGTGGAAATTATTTTCAAAGGGTTTCATGCCAAATGAAATTGATATGGCCTCTGGCACATTTCAATACAAATCCACTAATTCCACAGTTCTAGCAAACCGTAACGGAACAAGACCTGTGATGAATAATTTATTGATACGCACGGGCGTGTCGTGAGAAAATTGCTACTTGATGTGTGCATTTGTTTTACTGAGCCAAAAAACATCAGTGGGGAGGTGTCAGCAAACGCGTCCAATTAAAGCGGGTTGCAAAACAGGTAGGCAGGTTAGGACTTTAACTCTGCGCTGGTGACAAAGTCTCCTGTGATCTTCAACGGCGCTGACCTGGGCCTGGTTGTAACAGCGTTAGATGGAGAGGGAGTACGTGAGTATTTGCGCATACTCCTTCATCTGTTCTCCAGGAGGGTATTTTCTCTCACACCACTGCAGATCAGAGCCGCGTTTGAGGACTGGGGAATGGGAAACGGGCGGAGTCGTACCAGCATGTTGTAGATGATGTGTTTGCGGGGACAGCTGTCTCTGTGAGTACACTGCTGGTCCAGAGCACACCAATGGCAGGGCCACGTACTGCCAACACACGCCATGCACCTGAAACACAGCAGAGACATAATGTATCGCACACACACACACACAAGATTTCTTTGACAGAATGGAGTTGTTTGTTTATATATTTTAATTATAGATTAACTGAATATTCCAGTTAATATTTAATTGAATAGGCAGCTTAGAGAATAATACTTAATTTTGGCCCAACAAGGCACAAGCCTGCACACACACACACACGCACACACACACATGCACACACCCCAAACCACACAAGTGCTCATCATTTCTTACACTTGCTGAATTACAAGCAGACATGCAATGCATCTCAAAGCATCTCACAGCTTTGATACAGAATCACAAACATGAGAAACGTCTCCTTTCAGAAGATCTGCAGAAATGTATTTAATGAAGATGATAAACACTCTCTGAATGTTTAATCTCACCCAATGGGAGAGCACCATATGCAAGTACGCAAATTCTTCGAAAGCACCCATTGCTTAAAGTCTGCAAGGCTGTGAATGCATGTGTGTGTGTGTGTGTGTGTGTGTGTGTGTGTGTGTGTGTGTGTGTGTGTGTGTGTGTGTGTGTGTGTGTGTGCATGAGTGAGAGTATGCACATGTGTGAGTAAGACAGTGTGTGTTTGTGTGTATGGCTGAGAAAGAGTGAGTATGTGTGTGTGCGTGTGTGCGTGCGTGTGAGTGTGTGTGTGTGTGTGTGAGTGCGTGCATGCGTGTGTGTGTGTATGTGTGTGCGTGCGTGCGTGCGTGCGTGCGTGCGTGCGTGCGTGTGCTTACGGGGAGGTCTTGTTGAGCTGCCCCGCAGCTCTGCAGTCATAGAAAGTGATGTTGGTGTTGGAAATGATCACTTCCCCAAACATCAGTGCCACACGCAGGGTCACGTGATCTACAGAGAGGAGGGGAGAGCACAGGGTCACATGATCTATAGAGAGGAGGGGACAGCACAGGGTCACATGATCTATAGAGAGGAGGGGACAGCACAGGGTCATGTGATCTACAGAGAGGAGAGGAGAGCACAGGGTCATGTGATCAACAGAGAGGAGGGGAGAGCGCAGGGACAACACCGACACTGTATGGCTCTGCAATGCATCTCAGTAACTGCTTTATAACTCCAGAATATACCGTATCCATGCCAACATTTTGAGTTACTCTCACAAACTGACAATGCACATACCGGTATGAATGCCTTTTAAATCATTTAGCAAGTTGGATTAAAGTCGAAATGTTAATCTTCACTGAGACTTACAAAAATTGGAAGGCTGATTCTAACTGACATTTGTACATACCACTTGTTCATAAATGCCCATGAATTTGCATCTTTTTAAATTCCAGTGTTTTGGTACAATTTATTGAACATCATTAAGTTCAAAGCACTGGTCGACTAACAGTCCCACAAAGTTTAAAGGTAAGAGGTTGTACTGTTGTAACATACAAAGAAATAATGTTACTCAGACTTTTGGAGATCTCTGTTACACATCTGTATCTGTCATTTAACATTTATTTAAGCAGACTGTCGCTCTGAGATTGAAATCTCTTTTGTTGGACCTCAGAGTATGCATAACGAGGGGCGAGGCACCAGCTAGTTTTCATTAAAATGTCAAAGCAAATTTAGTCAAATAAGCAGCAGACTGCACGATAACTACTGTGCGTCCATTAAAGATACCTCCGCAAAAGGGCGTTTGGGAGTCATGCAGCTAATTATCAGTGCAGCTGAAAATGCTGAGAGATGAGGAAGATTTAACTGGAAGCACAGAGGCTCTCATCCTGAAAGATCAGCACTTTAAATACACAGGCTGTGATCCGAATAAGTACGCATGCAGGAGTATTTGCCCCTCCAAATTTAATTAAAATGCCACATTTATATTAAAAAAAAAATACAATAAAATATTCAGAGCCAGACACACTCTGCATATTTATGCCACTTTTTTCTCCTACTGGTTATTCTCTGAGATCTTATTCTGGCATTAATAAGAAGTTAAGCTTACAATCCAGGCTCCATCTGTATAATAGCATGAATTATTAAATGGTTTTCTTATTAATGAGAGTCTTATGTGTATCACAGGGAAAGTTAAGAGTTAAGAAATACCATAGGGCTGCATAATGACTACATACAATCTTCAAAAAGATCCATTTCCAGACCATAAATGGTTCTGCAGTGCATTCTGGGTAATGCCTTAACTAATAATTTATGCAAAGTAATCATCCCTCTCGCATGCTGCACGTCAGCGTACTGGATAAAACAAGCCGCACTAAACGATATGCCCATTGAGACTCACCCGAGCCGGGGGTGCTCTGTGGGAGGAGCTTTGGTGGGGGTGACTGACATATGATCCTGGTCTCCTTGACAACCGCAGGCTGGGGGCGCAGGCTTCCAAAAGAGCACGACAGAGACTCCTCCTCCAACAAAGAGGGCAACTGCGCCACGGTGAGCGAGACCTGGGAGAGGGAGAAACCCCCCAGCGACTGTTCAGACACATGTTATACTCTGCAAAGACTCACTAAAACACATGCTACCCAGTGTAGGCCTTTGATGTGCTCAAAGACATATTTGCATCCTGATATGCAGAAAGAAACATTTCAGCAGATTATGTAAGGCAGCAAAAGACACTCCGCAAACAAACATGACACACAAAGCAGCCAGCTTCAAACAGGCCACGTTCAGCGGCTTCAGTTCATTCATAAAACTAGAGTTATTTATTTTTTTCAGTCTTTAAACATATCTTCCAACAATTTCAGCCACTGCTGAGCAGAAAATGACATAAACCCATCAAACAAATATTGTAAAAGGGTGAAATTCTCGCTCAGGTCCAGCCTTTCCCTGCTCAGAAGCGGGAGGACAGTGAGGGATGCGAAGGGGAGCGTCTCTTATGGTATGGGACTCAGGAGCTTGTCCCCGAGCCTTGCAAAGCAACAGCCCATTCCAGAAAATAAGCGTTTTGGAGCACAGTTACACATGGCACAGACCTACATCAGGTGTGTGGAATGCATGAAATTCGGGAACAGAGATGCCTTGTGCCAGGCTCGGGTACCCACCTCTGTCTGCTCCTCCCTGCTCTGAATGGCTGGGCTGACCATCTCCACGGTAACACACCTGCTCCCACCATGGTAACTCCACAGCCAATGATTGGGCTTCGTGTGTCGCGAGCATTCCAATTTGCGAGTGCACCTGACAAGAGGACAGCCAACTATCACGCAAGGGGTACAGGTACCCACATGTGTCAATGTATGCACATTTTTTCCTATTCTGTACATTTCCCTCTATCATAATTACATCTGTAAGTTTTCAACAGTACCTATTTTGACGTATACAGTTTTCTGAACAACTTCACCCAAAAGATTCTAAAAGTCTTGAGGTATTGAATTCAGAATGGATTTCTCACAGAAGTACTTGAGAGATGACCACAGGAGACTTCAAAATTTCGAGTTAAACTTCAATATTTTCAAAGTGGTAAAAAAAGGAAGAAAAAAAAAAAACTTCTGCTTTGCTATTGAGCCGCTGGATAACGAAAGGATATCAATAAGCATGATTCATCTACAAAGGAAAAGTGGAGCAGAAGAACAGAAGAGAGAGGGAGAAAAAAAAAAAAAAAAAGAACTGCAGTACCTTCCCTCCAGCACACACCAGCCGCAGAACGGGTCTCTGGCAGATAGACAGGAGCTGCAGTGTGCATGACGGTCACACTCAGACACGGGCACCTTGGTCACCTGAGACAGGTAGGGAGGGGCACAGTCACCACACAGCCAACCCCTCACAATCACAGGTGCAGCGATTGTAGCATAATGATTAACGAGATGTGCCTGAAACTCGGAGGTTGCAGGTTTGATTCGCGGGTGGGATTTACACGCTTTATTATTTTTGTTTATTGTCGATCCACTGCTCGGCACCTGAACTAATTAGGACGTGCCAGCAATTTTCTGATTTTTATTTTGAATTCCCGAAGGGGGCCGCTGCCGTTGGACCCTTAAGAAAGGTACTTAACTCAAATTACTTCAGTAAATATCCAGCCATAATTGGATTGTATGCAAAAAAAAAAAAAAAAGTAACATGTAATTCGCTTATGAGGATGACAGCATCAGCTAAATTGCAAGCATATAGCCATATGAATCTACCGATATCTACTGATGAGGTATGGAAAGAATAGCAGATACTTTAAGTGCAGGAAGTAACTAATGGGAAAAATGGTCTCATCATTTTACTATATTTCTCTCATTTGCAATGGTTATTTGTGCTATGCTCTCACAGCACCACAATGGTACGGGAATGGCCGCTACGCTTGCATTAGCACTCCCTCTGATACGTTTCCTATGAAACGGTGACTATTTTACATACTACAAGCTGCACATCACACTACCGTAAAGCAAGCATAAATGAAGATAAGAGGCACATCTCTTATTGATCACTCATGAGCTGCAGAGGGCTGGTGAATAGCTGGATGGCACTTTATGCAGAGATAACCTGGGGAACCTTGGCCTACTTAAACCCACCCTGCCCCTAAGGGACGAAGCCATTTGTTTTCCAGCGTTGCATATTTCCTGTCATTGTTAGCTAATGACTTTTCCAGGGAAAAGCAAAGCAAAGGCTTACCTAGCAGCCCCACCCTGTGCCTGTGGCCATCTCATTTACTGAGGGAAGGTAGTTTAGCGCAATGTTTAGTGAGCTGGGCTTGTACCTAGATCAAGGTACTTCGTTTGTGCTTCACCTCTGGATAACCTTACATTCACCTGTCAGCTTTTTCTCCCCCAATGTGAGAGCGCAGGACGGAAAACAATGCCACACCTTCTGAGAAGGTAGCCAATGAAAAGTTAGAGATTTGAGGCAAGGACTGCTTTATCGTTCTCAACAATGGGCTGTTTTTTTGGGTCCAACCCAACACAATGCCGGCCATTCAGTTGCAGAAGACAGAACGTAGCGCTTACAGTCTTTTCTCATTGAAATGAATGGAAAGAGCCAGGTGAGCTACATTAGCGCTAACAGAAACAACGCTCCTGCGGAACACCTGTGCTGCGGTGTGCTGTGATGTAATAAAGGAGACATGCCCCGCCCTCTTCCCCTTGTCCCTGTCTTACCCTGCTCTCTGTCATGACGTAAGCGTTCTGTCCCAAAGCATCCAGCTGCAGGTCAGCATTAACGGGGCTGTCCTTGTCCACCTGCACCGTCTCATACAGACTCCCAGTGCTGAGGGACTGCAGGAACACCTGGGGGGGGAGAGACACACACACACACACACACACACACACACACACACACACACACACACACACACACACACACACACACACACACACACACACACACACCGTGAGCCAATCTACACCACATTGGCAAACTTAATGATACAGTGCCATAGTGGGATTGGACCTTCCATTGAAAAACATTGGAAGACAGTGCCATTCTCAACAACTTTTTTTTTTTTTTTTTTTTTTTTTTTTTTTTGGAGGTCAACATAAAAATAGTAATTAAACATAAAAGTAGCTTCAACATACTGGTAGTTTTAAAGAAATAGCTTGTTTAGTGCCTGACCTGGAAGATGAACTAGCCACTGAAGTGGTATGCTCTGGTGTTACAGAACTCGAAATGCACGAGCTGAATTTTGTTTTTATGTAATCAAAACAGTCATGATTCAAGAACTTCTCTTCAATCATCATGAGACGGGTTTACTGAACTCCCTCGTAAACAGTGGCTGAGACGAAAATGTGACTCGCTTGACAGCTGCCTGGACACAGAACCAGGGTAAGCATCATGGTGGCTGTGACCAGATGACAGGCTCCACCGAGGGAGCTATCGTGTAAACAAGCACACACGCTCCAACACAAAAGCCAGGGGGCGACGTGGAGGCTTTCGTTAACCCCAAAACCGCGCTCCTCCAGGGTAAACACTCATCCTGAGAACAAACCTGTTTTATGTTCGAACTGCTTCCCACCAAATCAACACCTGTCTCCACCCTCACCCCACCCCCACCCCCTAGACATGCACACCCCCCTCCACCCCCCACCCCCCCTTTTTAAAATGACATGAGTCACTCCCATATCCTGCCCCTAAAGCTAGGCAGGCCCAGGTCTGGGCAGACGGCCTGGCGTGTTTGCAAAACACCGCATCGCAGCGGAGGACCGGTCTCTGTGATCACAACAAACATTTAAATGCACAACAGAGCGGCGGGGAGGTGGAGGTGAGTGTGCCCGCAGGAGGTGTGGATCGCTAAGTTATCGTGGTGACAGCTGATACCACCACAGTGAGTGAGCCAGCATGGCACAAGCCCCATCTCTCAGACAAGTGTCAACACGAGTGCCGCACAGCCTGCATTTTCCTGTTTATATGTTTTAACACTCAGAGGACATGCAAGTTTCACAGATAGTCATGCCTGTTTAGCTTGCTTGTGCTTACATGTCCAACTCATCACTTTTTACAATTTAATCTTCCTTCCTACTTCTCATGCATAAAATCCTCATGCATATTTTGGCATGAAGCAGTCTTACGAATGCTAATCACATGCAATTTACTACGTATCGTAGTGATGTTTTTGCCAAATGTTAAACTAATAGGTTCTTATATTGACCTGATTCACCCTCATTAAGATAAACAGGTGGCATAAAATAATGAGCAAGAATGTTTTTGAATGTTGGCACAAAGAAGCGGTCATTCACACTTGTTAATGGATGGACAGGCCCCAATGAAATAAACACTGGAAGAGCTGGGCACAAATGGGGAAGGAGGCAGCCAAACCACAGTTCCTATAGCACATCTTCCGAAGACCGCCTAACTCCGCCCTGCACGGAAGACTAACTGGATGAGTGCTAGAACCACTTAGCATGTACATATGTCTACTCTGTGCATTACACTTCCTGTGCGATGTTACTATGGGAACGCTCTGGGCAGAGCGTACCTTGTGCAGATTCCCCATCTTGTCCCCCAGCAGGACAATGGTATGCCCGGCCTCAGTGGCCGTGGTTACGGCCGACAGCTGGGTGTTCCTGGTCAGGACGGGCGTGGCAGAAAGAGGGACTGCGCTAGCGATGGGGCTAGGGGTGTGCTCCCCTCCGCATGGGTACTCAGTCAGGGAGACCTGCAGAGAGAGAGAGGAGGAATAAGAAACTGAATTTTAGAGAGAGAGAGAGTAAGAGAGGGACACACACACACACACACACACACATACAGAGGAAGAGAAATAAAGAGAAAGGTAGGGAGAAAGGAAGAATTGGAAAGAGAAACAGAATTTTAATAAGATTGGGAGGGAGAGAGTGAGGGACAAACAGAGAGAGAGAGAGGAAGAGAAATTAAGAGAAAGATGGGGGAGAGGGAGCGAAGGAAAGATAAACACAGAATTTTAATTAGAGGCAGAGGAACAGAGAAAGCAAGAGAGACACACACAGAAAGAGAGAGGAAGAGAGCCAGAAAGAGAAACCCAAACCAAATTACACCACATACATCATCCACATTTCTGTCCCAGTCTGACATTTCCACTACAACTGTCCACAAAGATCTTTGGCAAGAGCCAAGAGACTATAAATAGAGGGTGTTTGCAACTGAGCCATGAAGCAGTGTGCACGCTGGCCAGCAGGGGGAGACAGAGACGTTTGTGGCGTGCACTGCAGCAGAGCTGGCCGTGCATGTTTATACCACAGCATCAGGGAAACACCGCATTCGCTGAGAGATAAAGTGAGAGAGGCATCTGAGTGAATCTGCTGGAACAAAACAAGGCTGGCGCGGCAGTATAATGTGAGACTGCTAAACGAATCATTCCCCTTAGCGCTTTTCTGAAATTTTGCAGGAAAACAAAAACAAAACAAAAACAAAAAAAAATCCTCCAATGGGAGTTGAAACAAAGGTTTAAGGTTGTCCCTGCCACAGGGCAGGTGTCCAATAAGTACGCCTCAGAACAATGCGCAGAGCAGCGTGAAATGTTAGAGGAAAATATGAGTGGAAATATCAATAACATCTTGGCTGCAAATCACATCCAGGGTTGGGAGATCCGAACAATGGGGCGAGGAGACAATCAGCGCGCAGAAGTCTGCAGAACCACAAAGACGCGTGCCAAACGACACGCGCACGACCACGGCAGGCTCTGCCTCCTCCGCACACTGGCAGTGCAGGACGGTAAAGGGGGCAGAGACAGTGACCCTCAGCTTCACTGCCACAGGAGAGTCCCCTTCAGCGAGCCGGTCCCATCAGTTACCTGATACTGCTATGGGACAGGGGGGGGCTATCCCGTAGTTCATACACACTCATTAATATTATGCTTTATTTTGGGTCACATGCCTTTCTGGGTGGGGCGGGGCAGGGCGGGGCTGGGCTGGGCGGGGCTGGGTGGGGCTGGGCGGGGCTGGGCGGGGCAAAAGCATGGCTTCTATTGCAGGGGTGAGTTCCCCTATTTCCCTGCTTGGATATTGTATGACCTTGCTTTTGATTCTTTTATACACACACATACACATACACAGACACACAAGCATATACATACACACACACACACAGCTGTTTAGCCTTCTCTCTTGAAAGACCTTCAGTGCAAGCATCACTGAGGTCTGCATCATCACAAAAGACTGGGTTCATGTCAACACCTACTCCCACACACCCAGCACAACCTCATCCCCTCATTCAGAGAATCACTGCCATCCCACCTGAACACCCCTCTGCTGTCACTCTGCTGAAGCTAAGACAGTGCGGCCTCGGTTATTCCCCAGGTGGGAACCCTGGGAAAACCAAGTTGCCAGAGGAAGAGGTGTTGGAGTGCCAGTAGGGGGCACTCTTCCCTCTGGAGCAAGGAGAAATCCACAGCCCCAGCACAGTGACAGAGCAAGCCACTCAGATGAGATGAAATCTCTACCCACTTGAACTCACCAGACTGTCACTGCAAACGAGAACTGAGTCCTCAGTTGACATACCTAGTTAAATAGACACATAAAATACATAAACTACCACCCACTTCCACCTGACCTACCTGCTAAATAAATGTGAAAATGAAAAGTAAATAAGATAACACCCACTCCCAGTCTGACTCCATGCCAACGCTAACAGACTTAATGTAGATCAACAGACAACACCTGTATATCTATAGTCCATCAGGTAGATGGACTATTAAACTGCAGCAGCCTTGACAGCATGCACACACACACACACAAAAGACACAACACCAGAGAGCTGCCAGCCTGCTACAGGTGAGACAGTACATAAGAAAAAAAAGGAACAAACACCTTGCCAGTTTAGGCCACACCCTGGCCACTGAAATCGAAAGATAAAGGGTCACGTTTAGACCGAAACCAGACAAATAAAACAGAATCAGACTCTCCTATGCTTCTGTGATCGCTGATCGGTCTGTATTACATTCAAAAACCTGACAGCGCCAGGGGGAAAATACCTGACTTCCCAGAGGAAGTAGTGTGGTGTGACAGTGAGACTAGAGGCGCAGCTCACAGCAGGCCGCTGTCTGAGGGACGGGAGGATGATTTCATCTGCTAAAGCCGCTTGAATATATATTTGAGTGGTCAGAATCAGCGGCGCGGTTTGGGTTTGACCGATTTACAGAGCTGAGCACACTCAGTACAGCTACAGTTCAATTCAGGGGGATTTCTGGATGCTGGTTTTCATTCTAACCACAGTTTCAACCACACAGCTGTAACAGGCTATTTACTGTTATAAATAACAGACTTGGGGGATGACTTAGGCTGCACTCTTAAAATGAAGATGACATATAGAGATATACACACATATCTGACATCTCAGGACATACCAGCAGTCAGGTTATATAATGCTTTCAGTAACTTATTGTGCTTATAAAGCAAAGGGCTCTTTTACAAGTGGTCAGGTTTTTAATTGATTAAGTTATACACTGATAGGTGAAACTGTGGAATCCCTCATGACTGGAAGTGTGGGCACTAGGTCACCAACACTATGACATGTGATGGAGACAATAAAGAATTCATGAGAAAAGCAGATGTCAAGAGCTCAGGATTAAAAGACGGCAGAACTGAAACACATGTTCCAACAACCCGAATTCATCAGCAAATGGTCTGAAACCAAAACCAGTACACACCAGGGACCCCCAGGGACCAGGGAGGGAACCAGTGCAGCACAGAGCTGTGAAACTGCGTTCAGAGGGACAGGTCGGAAGGAGGGTGCTGTCTGGTATTCATTTGGGGATGATGCTAAGTTAAGTTGGTGCTAAGTTGGTGCTAAGTTATTGGTAGAGCACTGTGGTGTTCAGCAGCGTTGGATGAAATGAGGTTTCATGAACCCTGATGGGGTTTAGCTACGCTCAGCTGTTTATCGACAGCTTGTTTGAACCAACTGAGAAGGTTGTACAGAAGAACCACTGGTGAACTTTCTGGCTCTGATTGACCGCTGGAGTCCATCACCAGCACGAGACTGCCACAAACGGTGAATGACCTTTGTGTTACCATGAGCAAGGCGTATCCCCAACGTAGGGCCGCATTATACCACCACAGTAACAGCAGCTATTCATAGTCATGAGCCTAACAAATTAGGCTGTGGCATAAAATGTTCCACAGGGTAGTATGAATAGCGTTCGCTCAGGCACTGTGGTTCTCAGTAATCAGTCCAGTGGGACAGCGGCAGTCATAGATTGGAATTTCCAAAGACATACGTTAGAAATTAGAATTTTTTTTAACAAACCTTATGGCTATGAATGGCTACCAAAAGTAGCAGAGAGAGCTCTGAAGGATAAAGACTCAATGTGGCTTCCTTTATGGGCGGTCATCGTAAGACCGGTGTGCCAAATTGTGCATAGTATACGTTGCTATGTTAAGTAGTACAGCTGGCTGCCATGTTCAGTATGATAGCACTGATCTGAGCTCAGTATGATAACAAGGAACCATGTTCAGTGGGACAGTATGGTGTCCTGTTCATATGGATCACATGGAGCCACATTCAGAAAGATCTTATGGTGTCATGTTTGGTAGGAGAGCATGGTGCTGTGTTCAGTTGGATAGTATTTTGTCATGTCCAGTAGGATAGCAGGAGGCCGTGTTCAGTAGGATAGTATGGTGTTGTGTTAAGTGGGAGAACATGGTGTTATGTTCAGTAGGATAGTATGTCATGTTCAGAAGGCCAATGTGGTTTTGTGTTCAGTGGGCTAGCAGGACGCCGTGTTCAGTAGGGCAGTGAGGATGTGGGTCAGGGCAGCTCTGCCAGCTGCAGGATTAATGGGGATTTATTCACTCTCAATTTAATACATAACTGAGGAGAGAGCTTTCAGACCAGGGTCTGACAAAGAGCATGTGCATGGACACACACACACTAACACACACACACACACACACACACACACACACTAACTAACACACACACACACACACACACACATGCACGCACACACGCACACACACACAAACACACACACATACGCAGGCACTAACGAACGCACGTGCACACACACTAACACACGCACACACGCACACACACGTGCACACACACTAACACAGGCACACACACACACACACACACACACACACACACACACACACACACTAACACACACATACACACACACACTCATATACACATGCATACACATATTAACACACACACGCATGCACACTAACTAACACACACATATGCACAAACACACGCACACACCAACACACACACATACACAAATTCATATACACATGCACACACATATTAACACACACACACACACACTCATTTGGCTCAAGTGTGCTCTTTGCATACTATATCCCAATAAAAGAACAAAGACTCATGCATGGAGGAAGCAAAATGGCAGCGCCCAATGGGAAAGAGAAGCAAGCGTTTGTCTAGATGAACAGTGTGAAAGGTCATTTACTTAGTGTGACCCCATTTAAGTCATTACGCTCATATCCAGATGTATAAATAATTCAAAACCACTATAACAGTTCTAATCAGAAATGCGGGTTAAATGACAGATGTTAAGTAATTGTCTGAGAGGGTACCCTTCAGTGCGCCGGTTCAGGGCTGGTGGTTTTTAATTGAAGGGGTTTCACAGGACACAGGACCTGGGAGAGAGGTCTGGAATCGGGCCCAAAACAGGGCTGCACTTCAGAGGATTACCGTCTATGAAGCAGCTGGAGCTAATCCATGTCAGGACACGGGCAGCTGTCACTCATAGAGTCTCACAGAAATAACGCTGGCCCTCCTGGGGAGCCCAGGGCTGAGCAGGAGCCAGAGCCCGGAGCCCGGAGCCTGGAGCCCGGAGTCGGAGCCTGGAGCCCGGAGTACGGAGCCGGAGCCTGGAGCCGGAGCCGGAGCCGGGAGCCGGAGCCGGAGCCCGGAGCCCGGAGCCCTGCTTTGATGGCCGCAGAGACATGCGGGCGAGGTCACTTCCTCCCGCTACCCCACTCCCACCCTTCTCCCCCTTCCCCCCCGAGCCCCCAGAGCTCTGTGGATCTTATTTCTGTTCGCTGTACACACCCACTTACGGGCCGTGAGATTTGCTGCTCTCTGAGACCCCGGTGACGCGTCCTGACAGGCGCTGGCAGCTGTGAGCGTGAGTGGGGAGGGGGGTGGGGGGTGGGGGTGGGGGTGGGGTGGGCGAGGCGCTGTGTGTGTGTGTGTGTGTGTGTGTGTGTGTGTGTGAGTGTTACCTCAGGCAGACGCAGGCACTGCGAGGACACCTCATACTCGATGTAGGCCTCCTCCTTGCCGTGCGGGCTGCGCCCCTCCACTGTATAGCAGAGCATCTGGGCCTGGTGCAGTGCCCTGTCCAGCTCCGCCATCCCGTACGCGCACAGCGCCGAGTGCCCAGACGGCACGGGCGTGGAGGCCTGGCCCGCCGCCATGGCCACGAACAGGGTCGGTTCGCCCTGGTGGGCCCCCAGGGAGGCGGCCTGCGCCAGGTTAAACCTGCCCTCGCAGGACAGGGGCACCTCCACGTAGGAGTAAAAGTTCTGGTCCCCCATGCACAGGCGGGAGACGTACGTGCGGTACTCCCTCTTGCCCCAGACATCACGCCGCGATAACAGGAAGTAGACGTGCCCGCCGTGGCGGAACGCCATCACGAAATGGTTGTTGAACTCCGAGTAGCTGCCCACCACCAGCTTGCCCAGCTCCTCATGGGAGAAGGCCGGGTAGGAGTGGCTGGGGCTGGGAGCCAGACGGCGGGTGGTGATTGGTGGAATCCCTCCAGGGCCCTTGCTGGTGTAGCCCCGCCCCACCAGCATAACCAACGCCCCCCTCTGCTCCACCACCACCCCCACGGTCGACACACGGGGGTCGTTGGCCGCCACATACTGGGTGTCCACAGGGTTATCGGTCTGGTAGAGGATCTCGGACACGTTTCCCAGACTCCTCTTCTCGCAGATCCCCTGCAGGACGGTCCCGCACACGATCAGACGCCGGTCCTCGGCCCCGCCCCCCTCTTCCAGGAGCAGGATCTTATTGGTGTTGTCCGTCACCTTCGCGTGGTAGCAGTCGTTGGGGTCGATGGGAGGCAGGCAGTCGGGGCTGTCGAGTTTAGGTCCGGTTTTGCCGGAGGAGAGGAGCTGGAGGTCGGGGGACAGGTGATAGAGGCCATTCAGTGCCCCGACATAGACGTGCCCCGATTTGGGGTCCAGGAGGAGGTGGTTGAGGGGGGCGCCTCTGAGCGAAATGCTCACGGGGTCAGACAGGACGGTGTGGGTGGAGGCAGCGGCCGCGCCGACGTCGTCGGAGGCGCCCCTCCGGGGCTGGGTCAGGGCGAGGGGAAGCGGAGGCAGCAGCAGCAGCAGTACCAGAGGCCACCACCAGATGGCGAGGAGGAGCAGCAGGGGAGCCGCAGCAGCTGGCATGGCACCCCCTTACCTGCTGGGGAAGGACAGACACAGAGCGGGGCGTTATTACAAATACATTAACCGCGCTCCGTGGCTCACATACCCACTTCAATCCGTCGCTGCGCGTCACAAAGACCTGTCAGCTCCACATGAGCCCTTTTGTTCTTCAAAGCCACCGCCTGCACCCTACATCAAGGTGATCCTCGGCGGTGAGACTCCACCGAGCTGAACGAATGGCACGTTTACGAACACAAGCCCCGATGAGACGGCCTCGTCTCCATCACACCAAAAAAAAAGCGGGCCATCGGGACACGGGCCGGGACCGACATCACGACGCGACATCCTGCGTCCATCTAAAGAAGCCGGATGCATAAATCAACGCGCTCTGCTCTTCAGACATCAGCACACGTACTGTTTACAGCCACGTTAGAGAGGAATTAAGAGGGTGCAAAGTCAAAGGCGGATGATTTATTAATACTGGAGCCGGGCAGAGTGGGGCTACTAATTAAAATAGCAGCAGTGATCAAAGGCCAGGCCTGTCTCATGCAAAGCCATGCTGTAGCTAACAACTAAGCTACACAGCTTGCTTGAGACCAGACTAAATTATAAGTTGGTCCTTCACAGTCCTTGTGTGTCAGATAGACTTAAGCAGCTGTTCTTCTGCATAAGTGCATGAACATCCTAAGAGCTAAATGCAAAAAATGAACTGTTGAGATAGAGAGAAAAAAAAAAAACCTTGACTAACCACACTTTTTTTTTTTTTTTTTTGCAATTTAAATGCCGCATAAAAAGGAGAATCACACTATCACAGTTTGAGTTTACTTTTTCTAGGAGGAGGGGGGAAAAATACAAAGCCGTATTCATGAAGCCCACTCTTGCTGTTTTTTTGCCAATTCGGTGGATGAAACTTTCATTTTCAGAAATTCAGGAGACGTGGCACA
This sequence comes from Albula goreensis, assembly GCA_022829145.1. Taxonomy (NCBI): domain Eukaryota; kingdom Metazoa; phylum Chordata; class Actinopteri; order Albuliformes; family Albulidae; genus Albula; species Albula goreensis. The sequence goes on from CM040752.1 coordinate 31,859,244, forward strand.
GATGAATGCATGGGAGAGTCATCTTTAATTTATACGGCTTCACCAGCAGAAACGTCTCGGGGCTCCGTATATGAAAGAGGAAAGGGAGAAAAAAAAAAAAAAAAAAAAGCAGGCGTTCTAGGCTTGATCAGTATGCACACCCTTTCGTACAATTTTATCTCTCATCTGCAAAAGCCCACATCTTCACCTTCACAAGCACTCTATGAAAAAGAAAAAAGAGGGGGGAAAAAAGAAGAGAAAGAAAAAGAAAAAGAAAAAGAGACACCGACGTGTTATTGAGATCAACTATTTATTCAAATATTTCTTTTTATCGAATTCTCTTCACGCAATCCCCCTTCCCCTGAAGTGTGAATGGCAACAAGCAACCTCTGCCTTTGCCCCCTCCCCTCCGCCCCCATCATTGGCAGTCCTCTATATGCACAGAAAGCCTATCATCTCCACCACACTGAGATGAGCCAGAGGCCTCCGCTGTCTCCTTCCCCTCAGCCAAAACAGCGGGCACTCAACAGCATGCACCATCTCAAAAAAAAAAAGCCCATTCCTCAAAGAAAAATAAATAAAAAATCACCGTAGTTACGGAGACCAGAAATCTACTCCATTACTCCCTAAATCGGGTCAGAAAGAAGAAAAAAAAAATCCATTTCTGGTGAATATCCATGCTGAGTTTTCGCATATATCAAATCCAGGATATGGGCTTGGCTTATGGAGAGTGAGTGAGGGGATAAAAAGGCGATAAACAGGCGTAATCTGAGGAATGATGCTTTCTAACTCAGATAAAATCCTCAGAGCAAACGGGAGAGTGAGATGCTGAAATGGGTTAAGGCCTAATGAACAGCCTGTCAGAAGTGTCAGAACGGTCGGCCGGAAAGCGTGAACTTGGCCCCGATTCTGCTGTATCAGCAGAGCATCACTCTCTCTTAAATGGTAATAAGAGTACCCGGGTCAAAGGGGAACAACAAAAAAAAAATAAAAACATCCCTAACTGACATGACGGAACAGTGGTCTTTATCCATGGAGAACTGAAAAGAAAAAGAAAAAAAAAACGCCAAACATTAAACCCTTCAACTGGTTAAATCTTCAACAAAGCACAAAGAGCACGAGGATGTCTCTATGCTACTATGATGTGTTTGAGAGATAGGGGGACTGAGAAAAAAAATAGGGGTGTGTTGCTATTGTTTGCACTTCTACATCTTTCCATCACCCACCCTCCTCCCTCCTTTCTTCATCATTCTCTTTACCTCGACACACTCCCCTACTCTTCACGCCCCCTCCCCACCACCCCACGCCCCACGTGCCCCCCAAATCACCCCCTACAAGCACATACTTGCTCTGTTGCTAAGCTTGCTCCAGAGAACTGTCAAAATTCCAGTCATTACCCCCAGAAACACAGCTTCTGCTACAATTACACTGAGTGTACACACTCTCACTGTTTAACTGCCCCTATAGAGACACACAGCTGCAAACACTGACATCTGAGGACATGTACGCAGACACACACACACACTTACACACTCACACACAAAGAGACACTTGTAAACAATCTCAAATCACACACACAGAATTTGTCTCATTAACACAACACAATACCAGGGGACCCTCAGACTTAAGAGGCACACTAAATACCCACTTTGGAAACATTCTGTACGCAGAAGCAAAGCTCACTGCAGTGTCAATGCTGCCACACCCATACGGCTGGCGCTGGAGTCAGCGAGCGCTCAAAGGTTTGAGAGCTCTTCCTCGCGAGGAGGCTCGTGCTTTGAGTCTCAGAGCATCTGTCTGTCAGTGTGATCTTCAGCCTCTCTGCAGCCGTCTTTTCATGTCTGTGTGCGAAGCCTGGCTATATCTCCACAACCACACACACACACACACAAAGAATATCCTTCTATCTTACTGAAAAAGTCCTTAGAACTAACTGCAGCATATCTTTTCAGAAGTGCTAAGGGTCTACAGATAAGTTGATAGTCCCTATGCTCGTGGCAGATATATGAAACCCAGCCCCCTGGAAGTTGAAAGTTTTTTCCGCTGATACTATCTGTGCCTGGTGTTTCAGGTGTGGGTTTGGTGCTCCTTCCCGTCTTTGTGAGAGAGAACAGGGGAACGGAACACAAAGGCAGGCATGCGGAACGCCGTCCCTGCCAGCATGGGAGCGGGCACGGCCCTGGGGGGCGGACGCGGGGCACCCATGCCCCTTGCCACAAGGGGGCGGGCGAGATGGGGGTCGGGAGACGCCGGCAGAATGAGGAATTCCAAGGTGTCGAACCCCGGAAAAAAAAAAAAAAACTGCAAGAGACAAAGACAAAGCGTTTCGCAACATTCGCTGTCTCCAGGCAATGAATACATTCCGACGACGCCAGAGATTATTACAGCACTGCCTGCCCCTTTGAAAACAGCGTGCACGAGTGACTGGGATTTACTAGTCTCTTTGATGCGGCGTGCGAGTGTGTCAGTGTACGCGTGTGTGTACGCGCATGTGCACAAGTGCGTATGCATGCACGCACATGCATGTGTGTGTGTAGGTGAGCGTGCATGTGCGTGCGTGCATGCATGCATGCGCGCGTGTGTGTGTGTGTGTGAGTCTGGGGTTTGTGGTGGTTTAATCACCACCTCTGTGCGCTGGGTTGGGGAGCCTAATTTCCATACCCAACACAGAGACAGAGGGGGAGCAGGTGGAGACATGGGGAAACAAGGAAACAAGAAAGGTGGGAAGAGGAGAGGGGAGGAATCATGTGGAAACAGCAAAAACAATACAACCACAGAGAGGTTGGAGGGGTTGGCTTAGACAGGGTAAATTTAAAAGAGAGAGAAGGGAGAGAGGGGGGACAGAAGGAGAAAGAGATAATCAGAGAGAGAGAGAGAGAGAGAGAGAGAGAGGTGGAGGAGATAAGAACTAATAAAAGTGTAGCCTTTCAGGGGTTTTTGTAAATCTGTGACACCGTTCAGTGTTCAGATGCAACAAAAAAAAAAAAAAACTTAAATCTGGTTAATGTTTTCTCATTTCTTTTTTTCTCTCCACTGTTTGTGTTTGCTCTCTCTCTCTATCCTTTCCCTTTGCCCCCCTCCTCCCGTTCTGTCTGTGGTGAGCAGTCTCTTCTCTTTTCTTCACCCTCTTCTTCATACCCTCCAACCGGGCTCATGAATATTCCCTGCGTATTTCACACAGACTAGATATCATCAAGGCGTTTGACAAGCGAGCTGAGCGGTAAGTAAGGGCTACCGGCTGACTGTACAGCGGCAGTCCGGGGGGAATTACACTGGTAACAATCATTTCAGCTAGAGCAACTCTTGCAACAGGATTCAGTTTCAATGACCAGTTCTTATCATTAAAAAAAAATCAAATCGCATTTCAGAATATATATATAAAAAATGCTGGAAACTACTCAGAAATGTCTGAAAATATCTTGTTTTGGGTAAACAATATAATGCAGCACTTAAGTCTGCTGCTATTTCTACATCACAAAGAAATAAGTGACAGGTTATGACACACAATGCTATGTATTAAGGTATTCCTATTTTTCTCAATTAAAGAAAAAAACTGCTAAGCAGGTTACAAAGAATACTCTTCAGACTGACAACAAAGATCTGCGGTGCAGTTTGGGGGTTAATTCTAACACCGATACCCCACTAGACTCTGATGGGCAAGTCTTAAATAAATGGGTGTCACCTTGCCAGTCAAAGGCACAGACACACACACACACACACCCGTGTACACACGCTCGCACACACACACGCACACTCAATGATAAGCTCCAGTGGACCCTGCACGGTAGAGCAGGAGTGAAAAGAACAGTAGTTATCAAAGGCACCTATAACTTGGGGAGAAAAACCGGCAGAAACAACAACAAAAAAAAAGTCACCGCAGCACACAGACACGCACTCACACACCCAGAGCATTCTCCTTTCAGTTTAATCATTATTTTCATGGGTATTTATCGTTCCTCCCAGCTGAAACAGCTGCATTTTTGTCTGCTAGTTTGAAGTTGGTAATGAGCTTGAACGAGCACAGAGCTGAAAGCTCCCCAATGTGTTTACAAGACGCCTTTTTTTTTTTTTTTACAAGATGAAATCCTCTTTGAAGGAAGGGGAAAATGCAAATTGAAAGAATAAAATCCCAGATTAAAAAAAAGAGAGAGAGAGAGAGAGAGAGGAGATACTTGTTGGAGGGTTTGTGTTAAGAACAATAAAGAGAATGTCAACATGAGCTGCAAATTACACATTCACAAGCCGACCACACGGTGAATAACTACCACCCCTGGGAGTACTAGGGGAGTTGGGTGGGGGGGTGACTGGGTTTGGGAAGGGGGAGGTGGTGGGGGCTGAGGACAGACAATGGAGTGAGAGAGAGAGAAAGAGAAAGAGGGGAAGAGAGAAACGATAGAGAAGAGGGTGGATATTGACATTCCCCGTGCTACGAGAGTAAACCACAGGGCGGTCAGAGGTGAGTCTCTTTCCGCGGAACTGTCAGGGGCACTGCCTGGCACACACATTCAGAGAAAGCCTGCAGCTGTCAGGCAGGAAACTGAATAGCGACTGCAAAAATAACGAGCACCAGTTAGGCTAACTGTCACGTACCAAACATAAAAAAAAAATTAAGTCTACTGGTGGATGATATCGTTGTTTGGTCTAGCTTAAACCTTTTTGTGTGTATACTAAAACCTAGGTTGAAACCGTGAGAATAAAGCCGAGCTTTTAAACTGAATTTGACTGCCATCTAACACAGCTGTCATATTCTCTGAGATTCTGAGACAAATTCAGTTAGTTAATCACCAGGTGCTACACTCGTTAATACTGTGAGCCCATGTAGAGCAAACGCTTGATCGAAAACGCAAGCAAATACCAAGTATCATCCTTTTAATTCTTAAATGAAGTGCAAGGGCAGGGTGAACTCGCACTTATCCTTCCAATGTAAAAACGGATTTATATTGTTCTCCACTTTATCTTGGTTTGCGAGTGATACTGAGAATGACCACTTAAAAATACTATTATGTCTTGCGCCCTAGAGGGCTACTAAATAGCCTCCAGCGACAGAAAGACATTGAGATATGCAAATCTTGATGAAATTACGTTTGAGGAAAGTTGACAAGTGTGATTAAGTCATTGTGAATGCAGTTTCAAAACAACAAAAAGCCAAAACCTGTACAAAGTGAAAAGCATTTACAAAGCAAGGCTGCCACAGTCAAATAATCGCCACTAAAATTCACTGGAGTATGTCAATCCGAAAACTGCAGAAGACTGGAATACTGCACCTGTCTCGTAATGGCTTATAAAGTTGTAATTACTGTCTTACATGTACACTTTAAAATACCCAACAGTATGCATGCGGTATATCAAGGTCGCATCGTACTTTAAAAATTTAACAGAATTCAAAATGAATATTAAACTAAGTGAAATGTGTGCTTGTTAAGTACACGGGCATATTTAGACCAGCTGTATTGTCAAAAACGTCATTAAAATAGGCACGCGCACGATCAACGCATTAAGATGTGAACATCGCTACAACAAAAACAGCGCTTATCAAAGTTAACTTGCATGAAAAAAAAAAACGTACACTTACTTCATCCAGTAACACCGCGTTTCATTCCGTTATGGTCCTAAATACGCCGCAAGAAAAAAGACACAATCTAAAAAATATAAAATGGAGGAAAAATTAACACCCAGTCCTACCGTACACACTCTATAAATCCCATTATGTCGCCGTTACATTGTTCGGAAGCAGCTGAGATTAAAGCCGTGCAGAGAATGCTGCTCTTGCGGGAATAGGCGGCGCCTCTCAGCCAGCACACATGCCTCTTTCCAGCGAAGTGTTTTAAAGGCGGGGTCAGGTTACTTAATATTAAATTATCTTTCGCGCAAGTGCAGCGCTAAACGTGCCGAAATGAGCGGCTGATTATTTTGATCTCCGCCCATGTTGGGTTTGTGAGCCCGCCCCCCTCGGCCCCTCTTCACCAGCGCCACGCCTCTCGCGCCTGCAGCTGGAGCGAGCAGATGGGGTATCTGAGATCGCCTGCCTCCGTTTAGTCTGGGGTTTCACATGGATACTGTTGAAGAGGTAACAATGCCGGTGACACAAATGACACTTCGAACAGCCGGGGTTTAAGTGCGGCGGATCCAGTTTTCTAATTACTTTAACAAGTAAAGCTTTAAACATTAATGCAGAGAGCAGGCATTGAAAAACTTATATTGGTCCTCTGAATCGGAGTCCAAATTAAGTGTTTGGAATTAATTGTAAGAAACATAAATTTTTTATGCCTCCGTAAAAACAGACAGGCAGGAAGACTTAGCCTTCCAGCCACAACTTTGTCTCAATAATATAGCTTGATAAGCATTGGCAGCTGGTGGGAAGCCATTTTGCAAGCACACATTTTTTTTTTTTTTTTTTAAGAAACTGGTCAAGTACCACAATCATTTTCCACAAAACCATAAGCGTCTGACTCATGGAGGGCTACCTCGGCAGCAGCTGAGAATGATGACAGCCCATTGTGAGCAGCTGGAGAAGGGAGGTAGACGAGCTCGCAGGCTAGCTTAGTGATGAACCCACACACAGGGAGCGCAGTGATCTCAGCTGGGCCTGTTTGTCCAGTGCAGTGTACACCCCACATCAGGGCCCTTATAAAATATTAATCCATCACACAAAGGCCCAGCACAGGGGAGGGAGAGGGACAGACAGCCTGGGACGAGACAGGGACGAGACAGGGAGAGCCTGGGTGAGTGAGCGGCGGAGAGAGAGAGAGAAAGAGAGAGAGAAAGAGGGAGACAGCTCACTATATCCACAGCCTGTCACAACCTAAGGGGCAGTGAGTGACTAATCACACACACACACACACACACACACACACACACACACACACACACACATATACATACACATACATACATACACACATCAGAAATGTATAAACTATTTTTATAACAATTTATATATATATATATATCAGAAATGTATCAATGATTCCTGTCATTTTTGTGTGATTACTTTTTAAATAATGAAAGTCTGTATTGTATTTTACTGTTATAGTTTTTATATATGATTAGAGTCTGTCATCATACTAGGTTCATCGAATATTTATGTGAGTTTTATGCTTTACAAATATTTACCATTGGTTTTTCATGTCAATAAAGAGTAGTGAATTGAAAATGGAAAATTGAGACAGAGAGAGAAAACCACAGAGGAGAAAGCATAAGCAATCAATTTGTCGGGGGGAAGGGGGGGGGCTCACCACCAGCATTTAGACTGGAAGTCTGTTTAAAGGAGAGAGAGAAAGAAAGGCAGGAGAAGAATGACAGAAACTAAGGTATGGAGAAGAGGAACTGAGAGAGAAGGAGAGGTGGGGAGGTGGCGGGGGGGGGGGTAAGTGACAGTATGCACGCAGTCTGAGGGGGGGGGGGGGAGGAAGCGCGACACAATGTAGGGAAAAAACAGAGATACTGGTTTGTCAGGGACACTCGCACAATAGACAGCGCGGCCTTGAAAATCCTCACGCCAATTTCAGACAGCAGAATGCAGCGGTGAGTACGGCCCAGTGCCCTACCAGAGCCACACAAAGTAACGCAACTTCTGAGCGGGTCCGGGAGAGTCAGCTCCTCTGTGGTTACAGTGGATCAGACAGCGGCTCAGCTCTCAGCAGAACAATGAGGGTTTGTTTGTGAAGAAGCGTCTCTCTCTCTCCTATCCAAACGCACGCTGGTGCACAAAAATGCACAGGCACTCATTCGCATGCTCAAGGGTGCAACAGGGTTTGCACGCTTGCTCTCTCTCACACGCTCACACACACGCACATGCACACACACGTACACACATGCGCGCACACACACACACAGTCACACACATGCTCACACACACGTACACACTCACGTGCACATGCACACATGCATGGTCACACACGTGCGCACACACACACACACACACCAAGCGCTTGCGGCCTGACTCTGGCATGTTATGATATCTTGGTGGTGGTGGAAAGGCTGGCAGTGGCAGCCGTCGTCTTGCCCATCCTGGAACAGAGGAATCCACAGACACACACGGATGCCCAGACTGGATCGCTGCTCCGGTCCCAATTTGCCATGAAGCTCAGAAGCACGAAATCCACACCATCCACTCAAAAAAGTTTCTGCTCCCTTATTTGTGGCACTGTGTTTCACTAAACCCTCTACAGTCCCAGCTTGAGCTATGCCTGTTTTAGTACACCTCTAATTTAGCATTCAGCAGATGCTCTTATCCACCTTCCACATTTTACATTTTTACTAGATATCTATTCACACAGCTGTATATTGTTGCTGAGGCAATGCTAGGCAAAGTACCTTGCTATGGAGACAACAGTTCCCGATGTGGGATTTGAACCTGCAACCTCTGAGTTATAAGGACAGCTCCCTAAGCATATTTCAAAATTCCCAGTGGACCAATTTTCTAACAGAAGGGGATTTGTAAGCTTTGGCAATGTTCTAGCCGTTAACTTGATGGTACCGGAAGACTATTACTGCAATCACAAGGTTAATGAAAGAGAAGGGTCAGGGCCGAAATGAATGTGCCAGTTATCAGTCTAGCAATATCAATATAATTACCAACACATTTATAGTTTCACCTGCAATACAAATGGGCATATTTACTGATTACCAACCACATTAATGTGTAAAACTACTGAAATCTGTGGAAATGTTTAAAATTACAGTTGAACTTTAACCGGGGGTTTTACATGTTTAAAAATAAAACTATCGACTGGAACCATTGCAGAATTTGTGGTTGTCTCCACCCATTTAAAGGAAATGATGATTTTGCTCAGTTTAAAATATCATCTTACCACATCTCTCCCTGAGTGTCCTCATGTGCTACATTAGCAACCATCAACAAAATTTAGAAATATATCTCTGACGCTCTTCCTGAGCACATTCGAGTCTTATCTGCAAAGATACTCCCTGGTTACTGATGAATCAAGCAATCTTTTTTTAAAGTATGTGAGAAGTATCTGGTGAGAACAAACTGGGATGGTGGTGTGTTATGCCTGCAGCTTGTTAAAGTTTGTCTCCATGGCTTCACAAGACCGTGTCTGCAGAAACACAGGCCGTAGGAACACATACTGATAGAAAAATTCACTACTGCAAATTTCACGCTGAATTTTTCCCCATTTGCATTTTAAATATTTTATTGCTGTATTCCACAGAATGGTATGGATGACAGAGCTTGCCAGTGAAGACTGTGGCCGGTAGCGCTGCAGAAGTAATGAGAGGGAATTCCCAGGGACCTCCCAGGGAGGGAGGGAAACAGTTGGCATGGATTCCCATGTCTCGTTGCTCACCAGCGACAAACACTGGTGAATCTGGTGATTGCAGCCTTGCTGCTCAAGCAGAGCATGAAGTACTTTCCCCCAGCTCTGGTGTGTGCCAGAGCACCCTGAGGACGGTGAGGTGAATAGATGTGGTTGCTAACCTGAAACGTTTTGGAAGGTATCACGTCGTTATCATCTCCAAAAATCAACATCAGAGGCTGCAGCGAGAATGCACCTGCCTGTGCAATCCACTGTACTGAGCCTGTTTTCTAAACACTTCATACTAGAGAGACATACATCTGCAATTACCCTTTTAAACACTCAAAGTAAGCAGGCACAACAACTGTAAACATGAAACTGAATCATTTAATTCAAAATGTGGGTTCCATTAATTTGTTATTGGCAGAACTAAATGTGTTCAATTTCAATCAAAATGTCTCTCAGGCAATTCAGAAAATGTGGGTATAATTGATTGGAAAGCACTGAAAAAACACTGACCTACTGTTCAGGTTTAAAGCTCAGGTTATTTTGTGAAGAGCACCAGCTGAAGCCTTAGATTATTCCCTCTTTTCCCTACAGATCATAAATATATTTTTGTTTACAATTGCAAGGTAATAAGTAGAGGTGTGGATCTCTCAGAAGCCAGACAGTGGTCAACCTGTAACAGCAGGGTAATTTGACCCAAACTCATTGTTCATGTTAGCAGTGAACACTAGTTATTCTTCTTACTGACAGATTAATGATAATCTGTCATTAATACCTGCCAAGATATCTTGATGCAAATTGAAATATAAAGCTGTCATGTATCTTGTAAATTATGCAAAACTGATTCGTCAATTATATTAATGAGAGACCATCGTTGTGGAAATGTGAAAATGCTTTGCAGACAGAACACCCTGAAACACACTTTTTCTTTTGTTCGTTTTTTTTTCCCAGACAATGCTACTCCTGCTGCTTACTCATTTTCTACCTCACCTTCCCCCCTCCCATCCCCTGTCACCTCTCTGCCATCCTTATTCCTTTCATCTGTTCACACTCCCAGCTCTCCGGCTCCCTCTCACTCTCCCTACTCAGCAACATTTAAAAGTGTGGAATTAACATAACAGGGACAAAAACAAAAAAAAACTGATTATATACGATTCCCTTTGTTATATTATTTTCCAACATAACTGGGAAAATACGACTGGCCTGGAATGGGCAAAGGCATAATTTTGGGTATGAGAAGTATGCCATTTTCTCACAGGCAAAGAAGGAACTTGAAGTTTTTGCTCAAAGAGGAACAGAACACTACATTATTAACCGATTACCAGTACAGCACTTCGTGTTCCACTGCGAAACTATGATACACAGTCAGAAATGGAAATTAGGTTCAAGTCCATTCAGGGATAGAAATAGAGGGCACTTCTTCACACAATGGACAGTGTGTGTGTGTCCTTCTGCCTCACCATGCTGCCGAACGCCAGACTTCTGCAAATCAAAAACTGATGATAAAACGCATGTTATGAGTTATGCTCTCTAACACCTACTCTCGTGGAAAAAAGGGTGTGTATGTGTAAAAATATCTGAGGTCCCAGCGTGTGAAAGATTGTGTTTTATTCATGTTCTCTTCTGTGGTTCATTAAGGAATGGGTGGAGGGTTGTGTATGTGTGTGTGTGTGTGTGTGTGTGTGTGTGTGTGTGTGTGTGTGTAGAACGGTATGAGTGTCAACAAACACGTTTGTATTCGCTTGCGTGTGAGGTGTTTATTTGGTAGGTGTATGCACCATGAGTCTGCATCTGTATGCAGTGTCAGATTGAGTGTGTATGTGTATGTGTATGTGTGTGTGTGTGTGTGTGTGTGTGTGTGTGTGTGTGTGTGTGTGTGTGTGTGTGTGTGTGTGTGTGTGTGTGTTTAGTGTTGCTTGGAATGTGAGAGTGTTCATGCACATGCGTGCCAGAATGTGTGTATTAGAATGTGCATGTGTGTTTATGCATCTACATGCATTTTTACGTTTCAGAATATCTATGTGTGTGTCTCTGTCAGTATGCATGTTTGCCTGTCAAAATGTGAATATTTTTGTGTGTGCAATTATGCATATTACAATGCGACCACATGCGTGTGTGTGTGTGTGTATTCATTTATACGTGTCAGAATGCCTGTGTGTATGTGTGTGTGTGTGTGTGTGTGTCTGTCAGAATGTGTGTGTATGTGTGCTACCAATACATACATGCCCAAGCATGGCAGTGCCAAGTGAGGCCACTGACTCACATACGAGCTGCAGAATTCCCGCCGCATTCTTCAGCCGCTGACTACACTGGGCTCTTTCCATCGCTTTTCGCCTGCGATACAGTACAGCCCAGTCATGTTGTCCGGTTAAAATGTGCAGACAGCATGCCCATTAAAATATCAAAGCCCGCCTTGATAAAGATGGTCTGTGTGTGTTAACGGAAGCTGTGCGACCTCTCGGAGTTTCAGCCGTCTCTCATTGTGTCATCAATGGTGCCACTGTAACGCAGGCTGACCTTTGACCCCCAGCGCTGCAGCGGTTTCCTTTTTACATGAAGAGCCAAATATGTAGCAGTCAAGAGTATCTGCACGGAATGATAATTCAAAGCATAAGTTTAAATGCTGATTTGACTCGGTTTGTTTTCCTTCATCAAACCGCACAAGACATGTGTGGCTTGATGAAGGAAACGAGGAAAACTGTTATGGCACACAGTGGGTGATAACATGGGGAGATTTGCTAATAACTGTCACAATCGATCCTCGTCACCAGAACCGTATCGTTACGCTGGCCCACATTTCAAAGTTTACTGAAAAAAAAAGAGTATATTTTCAACATCAAGGCAAACCTGAATGTGAAATCCCAACTGCCAGTGAGGAAAGTGTTAGCTGCAAGGCACTGTCCAACAAACAGAAGGAGGCAACACGGAAGAGACCCCTTCAGTGCAAAGGTAACTTTACTTTGTTAGGCTCTGTATTTCCCATGCATCCCAGCTACCATACGATAGCATTTACAGTGGTAATAAGGAGCAGTAATAACTAATGAAGCTCAGCTATAAACACACACTCTAATGCACCACTTTGACGTCTTGCACTTCCTTAACTGGCAGATTTGGATAAATGGGGGTTGCAGCATGCCTCTAATTTTTTTTTTTTTTTACAAAAAGGAGAGAGAAGACAAAAGAGAAAATGGCAAGAGTGTCATCTGATGAGGAGAAAGCGGACTGACTGAAACCGAACATGCACAAAGACTACTCAAAACCAATATGAGCACCCATGCATTGAATTACATTGTGAACTGTGTCGCAATTTATCTTTATTAAATGAATAAGCATCTAGCATTCAATGCAATCCAGCAGTCCCGTTATTTTATTTACCGTATGGCTATTTTATTTTAAATAGATATTCTATTGTCAGCATTCAGAAGCTCACTGGTGAGTCAGAACTACAGTTCTTAAAACCCATTCTGCGTTACATCTGTGGGCAGGACGCCACTCAATCAGTCCTTCGTTTTATTCTCCATTTGATGAAAGTAAATTAAGAAAAAAAAAAAAACTTGTAAGCATGTGCATCTAATTAACTTGAGCTTTTCTGACGGATGCCAGCAAACAGCAGAGCGTTAGCGTTCTGGAGGTGGTGCTGCAATACAAATGAAGTGTGTTTCACAGCTTCGGCAGCACAAACTACAACCTCTCCACAAGCAGTCTCACGGCTCGCTCACCATTCCCCCTTAGGCTAACACCCTCTCGCTCAGCATTACCTCCTCCCACTGACAGAGCCAGCCTGGAAACACTCACATTTTATCGCAAAGTAGCACTAGCATAGACATACACACGGTTATCCCTTACATATAATGACATATAAATGTGCATGCACAGCACATACCCATTATTACAAATCAGTATATGTGCCTTTACAAACAGCCGCACTTATTTGCTGTGGATCTCCCCCTACTATGGTGTAATGTGTATGTAACAAACTGAAAGCGACACCACACACAAAGCCCTCAGCACACTGCTCTCTGTATCTAACCCTGCAAGCAAAAAGAATATTCTGTCAGAGATGATGTGGAGGACGCTGTATTCTCCACAGGTACGTTAATAAAACAAACGTTTCATTTACAAACTATTCGGTTTGGGTCCATTCCCATGCTTTAACACCCTGCTTATTCATTATTCATGGTTAAGTTCCAGAGGGCACACACCCAGAATTAATGGCAAAACATCTGTGACTTAGGTCTCTAGGTGGCTCTCAGGGTAAGAGGTTTGCCTGAGGGGCTTGCTTCTGGGTTTTAGAATCACAGCCGTGTCATTACCGGCTGTGGCCGGAGGCCCACATTCGACAAGGCAACAATTGGCCCAGCCTTGGCGGGGATGACAGGGAGTTAAGCTGGTTAAGTTGGTTGGTCTCACAGCTCACCAGCGGCCACCCCTGGTCAGGCCAGGTAACTGCAGCAGCATGGACTGAGCGTACACCACCTTCACGATCCTCCAATGACATAGGAAGTGTGCAACAAGTGACACGGCTGCAGTGTGGAAATGAAATGAGATTGCCGTCACATGAACAGGAGAAGTCATGAGCCCATGGCTCTCCTCTCTTCCTGGATGGTTGCTGGGAAAAAAAAGAGGCCAAAAATCGGGTAGGGTGGGGGGCTGTGATATAGACATTGAGCTAGATGGCTAGCTAGCATGCTAGATTTGCTACTGCACAACTGCTATGCTTAGCATTTGGGCTTAAAAGCACTGCATAGCCAGCACCAAGTAGCGCAATTGGTGTTTGTGGGAGTGAAGGGTCAGTACAGAATATGTAATATGCAGTCCCAGCCACTAGTGTACTAAGTACTAGGGGGACTCCGCCACGCCGATCTTCCAAGTCTAACAGCTTTTACTTACTGTACCATTCCAACTTTGAAACTGCAAAACGCGCACTTTTATAATGCATTCAATTATACCGTATTATTCTTCTTTGCGCCCTGAAGTTATGGACTACCACTATGCCTTTTGAACAATGACTCGAGACAAGAGCGCATTAGCAGCCAGCGCTAATGCAGCTCTGTCAGGTTTCCCAACCTCTGCGAGCCTGTGACACGTTTATTTATCTGCTGAGCTCTCTGAGCCCACCACCCCCACCGCCCGCCCCCCCCCACCTGCACTACTCTCTGCTTCAGCGCTTACTTGATACCTTTTGAAGAGAAATGTCAGACTTTTATGTATTTTCAGAGTTTTGTTTTTCTTTTACTGAGATTATAACAGCGGTTATACTACCCCTCACCCCCAAAAAAAAAAGGGTGCACATGATTCAGCTGCTTAGCTAGCTAATCCCGTTAAGCCTATTCTGGACACACACAACAACCCCATGTCCTGCGCGATGGGACTTTGTCACACATTCTCTTGTTACGACTCACACACACACACACGCACACACACACACACAAACACACAAACTCTGGATAACATTTCCATTGATTTTAAAGGGGATGGTGGCTCAGTCTGAGCATGGCTAAAGGTGCATGTGTTTATGCCCTCTCACTCATTACCCATAATGCTGTTCTGCAGACATCCATCCTCACCCAACACCCCTCTCCCCCCTACCAGTGACCAATATCACCAACTGCACTATTATGCTCCTGAGATGACTACAATTGACAAAACATAATTTCAACACATAATCATTTAACTGCACTTCAGGTGTTAAGGACGTGACCTACAGTTGTCTAAACACCTAGAAAGCTTCTTCAAAGGTCAACAGGCAGCCTGCTTTTCCCAGTTTTTTTTTTTTTTTTGTAAAATAACCGAGGGGGGAAAAAATAAAATTCCAAGCAAAACAATAAGCTGCATTAGCACTGACTGAACTTGGTTCCAAATGACAACACTACCACTAAAGAGGAAGAACGGAAAACTGCCACACTTGCGTCAAAAACACAGAGCTGCTGACAAGAGTTTCTGGTATCCGGGTAGCACGACAGGTTAGACCACAGTCCAGAGTCAGTGATACGATGGCGAGGGTGGGGGGGGGGGGGGGGGTGACGGAGAAGACAAAACAGAGAGATTAAAACACAGGGTGAAACAGGACCCAAGAGTAAACAGGAAAACGCTAACATAACCCCCAGTCAGCAACAGTATGGCTCATCACAAAAGAACGTGATTACAAAATGATAACATACACCAAAAAAGGGTTAAAGTCAGGACGGAAAATGGTAGGATGGGGGTATAAAAGTGTGTTATTAAACTAGGATGATACATGACGGCAATAAAAGGAACAAGAATCAGATTATAGGGTGGTAGGGACAATAACATTACAACATGACATACGACAGTTACCTCTAAATATTTATCTGAAAACAGAAATTAACCCCAGCCCTGTTCAGCACTGCTCCACGCTGTACTTTCCTGATGAAAAACACTGATAACATAAGGATTCTACACCTCCCCTCTCCACAGTGACTTGCTACATGAGAGCGGGGTTAATTTGTTCTAATCCAGTAACATAGCTGTTTACGAGGTAAATGAAACCGAAAGCATGTTACCGCTTCAGCCTCTTCACTTCATGCTTTTCCACCAGGACTTTTCTGAGAGTGTTATGTGCTGTGAGTAATGACTCTCTTGCGATCTTTAATAGCTCTCTTGGGTAAGTTCCTACTTATTTTACATTTTGTTGCTTTGGCTCAGCCCATTATGAAGAAACCTTTCATGGATACCTTTGTTCTTACTAATTATGAGCCCATCTGTGGGACTTGTCTTGCTCAGGATTTCAGTTCCAGCATTGCCTCCCTTCTGAACACAACACATTCCTTGCTACTGCAGCAAAAAAAAAAAAAAAAAACACACAAGCTAATAAATGCTAACTAAAACGAAACCTTTATTTTTTCCCCTCAAGACATACAGTATGTGCAGCATTCGTTACTGTTGAGTGTTTTATTTAAATAAATTCCCTGAAAAACCTTGGCAGGGCATGCTGGGAATTTGCTGGAAGACAGTTTTCAGCCGTAAATGAGGAGGTTGTGTCTTCCACGGTTCCCCACTATCTGTGGGGTATGGAGTCCCCCATGGTTCCGTATTAGGGCTGGTCATGTTCTCAATTTTATATGCTACCTAAAGGCCACACTAATCATGAGCACAGCAGTTCCTTTCACTTTTATGTTGATGAAACACAACTATATTTGTCCAAAAAAAAGGTCATATGCAAAAAAAAAAAAACTGTTCCACATAAATGTCTCACTCGTATTCTCACTTGTATAAAATTCTGGACGTCTCAGAATTTTCACAGCATGATTAAAAAAAAAAACACACACACACACAAGATCTGTTATGGGATCCTGAGACAGCCGGACTGACTTCCCTTTGATCTGGGCATCTTAATCCCAAGTGTAAAAATCTGAAGTGGAGAACATCTCTGTTGTCTTGGTTACACATTTCGGAATTGGAAAATACATTAAAAATTTATCACGTATGGGCTCTTTAAAATCTGAGCCTTGAATTAAATCTTATTTGTCATTTAAGGATGCCAAGACATTCATTTTTATCTCACCACATTTGGACTGTGACATAGCGTGCCTGTATCCACATCTTAATGAGAAACGTTACCTCAGCTTCAGTTTACAATGACAAAATTAGCCCAATATTGCTGGTTTTTATGGCTACCACTGATTTTAATAGGCCTTCAGAATTTATGGTCTCCTTTTTCATTTTTAATGCATATACAGCTAATTAAAAAAAATATTATTTTACCCTCTAGAAATATTGTTAATTTCCTGAGTTCTATCATTATACACTTGTACACAAAAATACATCATACTGTAACATCTACAGCACATTATTGCACAATATTTTATTTGCCATTTAATTCTGTAAAATTACAACAACATAAAAACCGCCCACATCTGAAAATGTGAGGGGGGTTTGTTAAAAAATATTCTTACCACAACTTCTAAATAATAAGAGGCAAACTGAGCTAAGATTACTTGGTTACTTTTATATCATATTTAAGATTTCACATAATTTATCCACTTCTCTTTTGGTGACATCCATGGTTTTGTCACCTTAGATCACAATGTATAACATACAATGCCTGGCTGGCAAGGAAACTAGTTATGCGAGGTCAGGGGTGCAGATGGCGGAGGGGACAGGGGGATACGTTCCCCCGCCCCTTTCATAGGGACCCCGATCCGTCCCCCCCAATTTTGAGGAAAAAAATATGCATTGTATGAGCTTAAAGGTTGAGATCTTTTGCTCATAGTTTGGTCCCCCCCCACTTCAAAAATCTCTCCTGCACCGCCTTTATGAGAGGGAGGTACCTGTGAAAGCCAATAGTACACTTACTACCTAATTAAATCACAGGTAAAAAATAACAAAAGATCTGCGTTTGACAAAGAGGTGAGATTCAACAATGTAATTAGGGGTAGGATCGCATTCAAGCACAAAAATGGCAGGAAAAAAAAAACATCATAGAAATGGTGAGAATGCATTAGGGTCACACTCCTACCGAGAAAATGCAAAAACTGCGGCTGTCATTTGATAGCTAACTCAGAGTATGTATTTAATATCACACACAGTAGCAGTCATATCACATATTGTGTAGCATATCTAATATGTTATCTGAGCTCTCACTTGTGAGTCTAGACATAATTGTGATTAGCAATAATAATGACCTGCAGGCTCTGTAAACTTGCCATTCTGGCCTTGTAAGCATGCAAATTACACCTACATAGACTTTTACCTAAAACCTACAGCTCTAACTGGCTGGCTCCCTTAAAGCTCATTTAATTGGATGAGCAGAGTCCTAAACAATGTAGCAAGTGGTTTCATAAACAAGATTAATAATTTCTGCACTCAGGCACTCTTCAGTAAAACTCCCCATGAGAGGAATAAACAATCTTTCACCCCCACTGCTCGCTGCTGGCGGCTTTGCGAATCACTGGTCACATGCAATGAAAAAAGTATGCTGGGAGTTACATTTGCCTCCCTCTGCTACCGGCATCTACCACTTCCTCCTTTTCACAGTGCGACAGCACCGAACTCACAGCACACAGCGTCACTCTGTGCTGTGCAGTTTGTGATGGAAAACTATTTTACGATCTTAAATTTACGCCTGATACTGCAGATGAGAGTGCAAGAAAACAAGGAAACAGAGAAATTAGAAAAGAGGTAATGAAAATGTACCAGAAAAATCAATGTTAAAACTTCTGAAATAAAGACCAAATTTCATAAACGACTAATTTCCCATACGGGATAAATACGTTTTGAATACAGGATGCCGGTGCATGTAGTTATGGCCCTGTAGATCTCCATCCACCAAAACCACAGGTAGCCGACGAACACTTCAAAGCTGGCTTTGATTTACAATGTATCAAACATCGGACGATGTTTAACCATAATAAAACCTTTCCCCCACATTGTTAGAATACAGAATCTGTAGCCGTTTCTTGCTAACTGTATTCAGAATGAACCCTCTCTCACTTGGCCTATCCTATACTCTAAATTTAAACAGCTTCCACATTCTTCTAACCAAACCTCCCATCGGTTTGGATTCATTCCTTACAACAAAACAAAGATAATTTGCTCTTTTTCCGTTACATCCGGACCGAAGGTTCTGCAGACACACATGCTCACGCGCAATTCAAGTTAAACAAGTGGAATGATAGCGTGCGGTTTGACTGGAGGCTGGCTGCACGGAGACGCGAAACAGATGCGGCGGGGATCTGACAGCTGGGTGGCAAAGGCACCAATTAAGGCGCCACCCCAGCCTCTGACACACATTATTACACACACTATAATCTGCCCTGCAAATCTCCATCACACAGACAAACGCGGCGAAGAGAAAATGAGGAGGGAGTCAGAGGAGCACACTGAGAGGGAAGGGCGGGGGGGTGAGAGAGAGCGAGAGAAAGGGGGGAGGTAGTTGGTAGTTGTAAGAGAGAAAGGAATAAAAATACATTTTTTCTCTCTCTCTCTCACTGTCCACATCACCCCCTCACAACGATCCCAGTGATTATCTTGGCTTCCAGCGGAAGAGCCCGGAGGAGCTGCCCACCAGACAGCTCGAGTGAGAGCGGGCCTCTGTCCTCGCCGAGGGTGGGCACTTCAGCGAAAACGCAGGCCAAGAAAACACACGCACACACACACACACACACACACACACACACACACACACACACACACACTCGCTGTGAAATTAGCCCTCTCTCAACAAACAGCACACGCACACTCACTTTCCTCTCCCTCTCATCCTCTCACAGAGTCTGTGAGTCTGGAGGAATTGGGGGGGTTGAGAAGAGAGAAAGAGAAAGAGAAAGATAGACGGCTGGCCTAAAGAAAATGGGGGACACTTCTGGTCTAGAGTGGATTCCGGGACTCCTAACTTGCTCTTTACATTTCAGAATGTCTCTGTCAACACCACGGCTCTGCCAGATGCTGCCATGTCAATAAAGCCTACTTGAACTTGGAGGGGAAAAAAAACAAGATAAATTGGCACTGCAACCTGTGGTCGCCCGACCTGCCTAACGAGATAAAAAGGCAAATTTCATTAGTCGCCTCATATGGACGGCCAGTCTTACGAGAGACGGGGCAACAGGGACGGGATGGAGGCAGAGAGAGAGAGACAGATGTGAGAGAGAGAGAGAGAGAGAGGGAGAGAAAGAGAGGGGGGGAGGGAGAGAGAAAAAGAGAGAGAGAGATACGGGGGGGACAATTCTATGTACATATATGCATGCGCATACATATGTATGTGTACATATATTTGAAATGTATTTTGTTTCTTCCCCTTTCATTATGTTTCATTATTGTGAGCCCTGCAAATCAAACTTTGCCCTGTTGTGTTGTTTCTGTGTTTTTCTATGTTGCGTTGGTGATGTGACTATTTTTGTCCTGCCAATAAAGCAAATTGAAATTGAAATTGAAATGGAGAGAGGCAGGGGAGAGGGAGGGAGTGACAGAGAGGGAGAGAGAAAGGGAGGGAATGAGGAGGGCAAAAACCAGCAGAGGGAAAACGAAAGGGAGGATCATTGTGCCTGCATCCTTTATCAGCAGACTGTGCTCTCTGTGGGCTGTCAGGAAGTTAAAAAATCTTCTCAGAAAGTAGACAAAAGACGCTAAAATGTGCTGTATTGCTTAAAGTCCTGAGGGACACAGCTGTGCTGGATGGTTAAAGTAAGTGTAGGGCTTTTTGTTTTTCACTAAAAGTTGGTCAAACTTCTTTAAAAAGCCCGAAAACATGGGATGGAATGTAAATTGGTGCAGCGTTATGGGAGACTTGCAGCCAAACGGACACAGGCCAATGTCAGCTGACCAGAGGGCTGTGTACACTAAATATCACCTGACTGTCCCTGACCGTGCTGCCGCAGTTTAGCCTGCATCGGCCTGTCCTCATCTAGCCATGATGAAAACAAGTTGTTAAGTGTCATCTTCAGATTATTTTCTAATATAAGCACAACCACAACCAGTGACAGCGTTTGTCATATATCTTTATTGAGGCCATGTTTGTTTGCACTTTGTGGAAACTGCGATTCATTCATCTTATATTGTAATAAAGTATTTTTTTAATGAATGAGAATGATGTTACAGTAATATTTACATTACCAAGATTGAGCAATGTCCTGGAACATCCTGACATACTTACTTAGCTGTATAACCCCAGTTGTGAAATCAATCTTTAGATTGCTTTCAATTCATGACTCAAGTGTGGATGAGCGAACAGAAAAATGTGATTCCCAACACTCCTAAAAAATACTCTTTCCCCCCCCAAAAAAAATCTATATTTGTGAGTTATCACATTTTTTCAGGACCCTCCTTCCTTCCCCCTTTTCCCAGCCCCATTTTAAAGCTGACTGCCAGCGGCCCATCCAGACCCACCAAGGGGAGAATTCATCACAGGGTCAACCAATCATCACTGCCGGTTTCTCCGCTGTGCCAAGGCCCAATTCACTAAAAAATTCACAGAAATCTGTCAATGGCTTTTTACAGCGGGTTTAATTTTTTTTTTTTTTTTGCCAGCCTTGGTCATGAAAATATTCTCTTGCTTGGTGTGAACCCATCACAGGGAGTTCGCCCCCGATTTCCCCCCCTAAAATGGCTTCCAGATTATTTCCGTGAAATCCTCAAACTGAGTGGTTGGTATCTCTGATCCACAGATGAGCAGGATTTGCCAAATGACAGCCAGTGGTCATTCTACGACAATACAGCTCATTGTTGCACGGGAAGCCTTATTAATATTCTAAAGAATTTCACCTAACGAGGCGGCGGACATCATTAAATTTACACCTGCGTCTGCTTTTTGCTGAGCCCGTTTTTTTTTTTTTTTTTTTTTTTAAGGGGGAATTGAGTTGTCTGTTGGGAGAAAAATTAAATGTGTCTTTTGAGAAGATGCGTCAATAGTTTGAAGGTACCCCCGCATGAAAATTCATCGGGAGAATGAATTTAAAAAAAAAAAAACCCATTAATTTTTAATGACACCTTCAGCACATCTGAGACAGAAGTTTCTCTTTTTGTGAGGGGTGCAGCTTGACAGGGGATAGGGGGAAGGGGGGGTAGCGACAGCAGTTGGAGCGATCAAGGGCTCTTCACACACTCAGCTCCATCAGTTGACAGGATCTGCGTCTGAGCTGGGGGCTCCTAATCTGTCTGTGCGGAGCTCGGATTCCTGTCCCCAGCCTAAATCTCCTGGGATCAGCCTGGGGGAGGCTGTGGGCCTCCCCGCTCTCCCCCCCCAGCACGGTCCCTCCCCTCGCTTCCTGGTGTCACACAGCTCGGAGGGGCGGAGGGCCCACTGGAGACCCCGTCCCATCCCCAGCTTTTAAAATACCTCCAGGCTACTCCCCGTTCAATCTGTCACAACACTGAGGACACACTGGGGAGGATTTGATTTAGAGGCGATGCCACGCGGCGCACCGAATCAAACCGCCACCTCGCGAATTAAAACGCGCCACTGCGAGTTTGCTCAGCAAAAATGCAATAAAACCAGGGACGTGTCTTTGTGTGGATGTCAACATGCGCTGACCGCAACGTCCTGTTTACACAGGAAGGCTGGAGCAAGCACTTAAGAGCAATGTGAGGTGTGGCTATTAAATAATGACACTGGGCTTATACAAGTCAAACCACTGCGCGCATGCACGAACCACATGGTATACATTGACCAATGGGCAAGCATAAACAACCCCTGAAAGTTTCAATCCGCTCGTGTCCTCAGTTCGCCGTTACGCATCGCTTGAGGTAGACATGTTTTTCCTGAGCATCAGTCTCATTATTTAATAGCCACACCTTGTACACCAAACTCTAACAAAATGCAGCATTAATGATTCAATCCATTATTATATATATATAGTTGTAACACTATTGTAATTATAAAAATAAACTATATATGTTTTTTTCCCTTGTTACACTTCCCTGCTAGAGCAGACTAGGAAACTGCTGAGCATTCAGCCCATGAAGGCCCAAGTGCAGTTGCTTTCATGTTGTAGCGCTGCCTTCACACCAAAGGAACAGCGCAGCTCAGAACGGCTGAACCTCACATCATTCAGCTTTGCACACCCTCACCGAACTCCACAAAACATTAGCGAGTTAGCGGTCTACCTTTTGTAAATATTTTGGAACACGACAAGTTGTCTTTTTTTGCTGGGCTCATTTCCAAAGTGGGAAATGCAGAATCTCAAACACCCGTCTACAACAGCTGAACCAAAGTAACCCACCACTGCAGCACGATTCTCATCGACAAATCGCAAGATTAAGTCTGAAAAGCAGACTGGGTGAAGGATAGTGGTACCTAAAAAGAATTCTTAAAAAAGATGCAATTTTCAACAAAAATGTTCATTAAACAAATATCACTGGCATGGTTTCTTACCCCACTGACGGAATCAGCCAACAGACCAACGTGATGTGTAAGAGAAAGAAAGAGAAAAAAAAAAAACTCATCTCAAACAACACATTTACTGTTGAAATCGACTGAGGACAATGTAGCAATTAGCCAGGAGGTCTACAATGGAGCAATTGGTGCCTGCTCCCCCCTCAGTGTTCCAGACAAGAGTTACTTTCTGCCTGCATAAAAATGTCAGCCATATGCATACAATGTATTACATTTTCCAAATCACCACTGTGCAATTTGAGGAATACGCTTTAACAGTGGCACCGTTATGTTGCACGGATTTCTAAATTACTATGCAGCGCACACTTTCCACTGTGAAAAGTGTACATGTACATTGACTAGTATCTGATATGGTAATGCAGTTCAAAGAATATTTCTTCGTGAAATGGTTAAGTGGTTAATGTTGGATTTTTCCATTTCATTTTGCCCATTTTCTATATTCTTCCATCCAGCTACCACAGTATTATTTCACAATTACAATACGGAGCGACTGAAACCATTGAATCCGAAACGAGGGTGGGGGATAGAGAACAGAATTCATACAATGATATTCTGAGACCCAAATGATCAATGCATGGCCTGATATCACTCACTCTTCTTTGCTGTTTTGTGCCATAAAACAGTGGGGTGATACAGACAGCAAATATTATACATTAAACATAAAGATATACAAACAGGAATATAGAGCCAGGAAAACACATTTGCAACAAGGGACCATCTCTGTGTTGCAACTCACCAGCATGCAAATTTAAATGCATTAAAAAAAAATTTGAATGAAACCGCTGGTAATCCCAGGCTCAATCACTGTATTTGTATTTAAGGATAATGCGTATCGTTATCGTGGCTGCTTATTCTTACTCTTTGTCCTGTGGTTGTCACCATGTCAGGATTTTTTTTTTTCCTCAAGGAAAACAAGCCTGTCAAATGTTTCAGCTGCCTAACAATGGAATGTGACTACCCCCACTGAGCGGTCTCCGTGATAGCTCACTTGTGGCAGGAACGCACAGACATTTCCGTGCTCCAGCAGTAATTGACGAAATAGGTAGGCAACAGCAGACCCGTACAGAGTAGGGTGAGAAGAAGTGTGAGACGCATATGTGAGCGCTAACGCTAACAGCTCTGAGCTCCCCGGCCAGAGCCTATCATTATCATATCAGTGCATGTGCAATATTCTCAAAGGCGCGCATAAAATTAAAACACTGCATCTGGTGTACAAAGTATATCACCCACTGCTATCTGCAATTAAATATATTGTCACGGCTGCCTGAAAGTGTCTCTCTTCTCCTCCTTCCTCTCCCTATAATTCCGTTTCATCCTATCATAGATTGGTATCTATGCCTTTAACGACTTGACACGCAATGTGCACTTTAGCTCGATTTGAGAGACGGGTTTGAGTTGGTTTGATTACATTAATCTTAAACAGGTGTTGTGAAACGTGGTTAGGCGGCTAATGCGAGTCAGGTTAGTTCAAGCCAAATGACTTGAACTAATCCCAACTCAATTAAACCACTTCCATAATACGGGACCATGATGTAATTTCTGATTAGGTAATGCAATTTTTTTTTCCGCTTAAATTCCTATGCCGGACAGCAGTGCACCAGTTAACATTAGCCTTTTGGGCTAAAAGCTCATTTAGCCCTCACATTTAATTCAGTGTCACCAGCTGCCCATATATTTCCTCAAGAGCACATTTTTAGCTTCCCCAATCACACACTGACAGCCAAAAGTTTCTTCCCTTCCCATTATAAACACTAGTACAGTAACACAGAACACACAAAAAAAAACAAACAGGCTAACATTGTTCTGTCCTGTTCTCGCCGGTGTTGAAGGCCTACAGGGCCCAGGGCTGTGGGAGGAAGGCTACTTCCTCTCACACTGCAAGCCAGCTCTGATGAGCTCTCTCCACAGCTACATCTGGAACCATGACAAATTTGTGCAATCCTTTGCACAGACCAATTATGCATGACCAATTTCAGCTCAGTACGTATAAAACTCTATGTGAACCTACCATACGACTGCCACTGAGGTAATCTCCGGTGCTACAAAGTCTCCCAGTTCTAAAACACTCTGGCTCTGACGACAATTCAGTCTCATATCAGAGAACCATACCAACTGTCCCAAACCATTACCACCTCCAGTGAGACTGTCGCAACGTAAAGAAAAATGTATCAGGCAATACCATATTAACCCAATTCTCAGTAAAATTACTTTCACTGTTACACTAAGACTGGAAAGACTTAATCCCAATGCAAAAAAAAAAAAAACCTGTAAAAGAGACATAGCCTAGTTAACATTCATTGAGAGACTGAGAGATGTGAAAGGAAAACCAGTAAGGCTAATTAGAGCCTTTTCCAATTATGTGCGCGGTGCTGCAAACAAATAATTACAAAAAGTAATTTTCGCAAAATACAGACAACGCTTTTGAGAAGGGGCCCCTGAAGGACCTGCCCAGTATGTGAAAAGTGGAAAGTGCTGTGCGTCCGTCTGCCTCATGGAGCACTTGCGGAGTGAAGCTGGCAAGACGTGGGACGACAGAACACAGATGCCATGCTCTCTGGCTGCTGACGGGGGTTTTGGTGCACGGAGCAGGGTTTTGATTTCTTCTCGACACCAAAAAACCAGAAAATATGGCTGAAAAATTCAAACCAAACAGGATCAAGCAGATGGTCTGACAGACTGTATTGCAGAAGCTTTGCTTTTAATCGGTCACCGTACTTGCACTGTCAGATAATTCCAACACCCAACACATTCTGGTCATGTCCATATTGCAGGGCCAGAAGGGACAGGCGGAAATGTTCAGAAATGTTTTGCACGTGTTCATATAATGCTAGCATGATAATTCTCCAACACACACACGCTGAGAACATGCATGCATGTGTGTGTGTATGCACGCGCACACACGCACGTGCATGCACACACACAGCAGGATGAAACATGTAACAGTGAGTGAGCAAGAAATACATGCATGTGAACATGTGCACGTACACGTACACACAGAAAACAAACAGACACACAAACAAACACACACACACACACACACACACACACACACACACACACACACACACACAGCAGGATGAAACATGTAACAGTGAGTGAGCGAGCGATAATCTTCCTGTGCAACACGTTCAGCTATTCAGGAACCCAACAGCCCCCCTCCTCCACACACTGTCTTGCTGTCTGTTCTCCAAAAATCCCCCACCCCTCCTCCTCCTCTGGCTAATGACTGAACTGGACAGACTTGTGTGTCCACTCTTGTCTTCCTGTGTGGATTTGCATTGACTCAGACTGTGCAGAGGGGGATTTGCATACCTGCATGTGGGCGTTTCCCCAGAGAAACACACAAAGAAGGCCCACAGACACACACTCCAGACTCAAAATCACAACCTGATTGGGGCGAATCTGACTAGAGATCAGTGTATTCCATCCCCGGCGCATAGCAGTTCGGATGAAGTTCAGTAACATCAAATACTGCAAACATCAAATACTGGAGCAATCATCAGCTTTAATTCAATTTAGATTCTGCCATTTGTTGCTTATCGCTTATTTTTGTTCCAATATACCCTGGATGACTCTAATAAAATCTGAGATTTAACAATCAGGAGATATACCACGAGTCTCTACAACTGTGTATGCGTCTGTTTGTGTGTGTGTGTGAGTGTGTGTGTGTGTGTGTTGGGGGTGGGGGTGGGGGGTTCACAGACACAGTGGAGCTGAACAAAAAAAAAAAAAAGACCCCTCTCAGCTTTGCCCCCCACCGCACAATCTCCATCTAATCCTAACACAATCAGAGGGGTGGGCATTTAAAGTCAACATGTTAAACTGCCGAGCGGCCTCCCCCCAGGGAGAGAGTCAGAAACATAATTAAAACATGGAGGGGCCTGGATGCATCTGGCCAATTGTTGAATGAAACGGCTGGTAAACGCCCAGAGCCCTGCTTCTGATGAGATTAAATTGCTTGATCAAAGGGCCTGATATGCAAATTGCTTCAAACTTTTTTTTCCAAGTGACTTCATCAACAGGGGTATTAGGACTGGATTATCCCCTTTAATGAGGTCTCCACAAACACACGTGCGCACGCACGACCCCAGAACGCGGCTATCGGGTACCTTTCTCACCTGTTATTTGGGAGTTCCGTCTCCTTCACAATCCACGTATCGGAAGCCGATAAATTATCAGCATCCACCTTAATATATGAACTACATTATTTCAGCAAGACGGACCCATCACCTCACCCACACAACACAGAGGTGAGAGCGGCTCCATCATGCGATTCTGGGTGGCCAACATTATCCACCCAACTCACTGTGGGCCACACAGACGTGTGAAGGTGGAGACAGCCTCCTTGCCAAAATTAAAAAAAGGGTTTTTTTTTTTCAGCTGTGTAGCAATGTAAGAGCTGGGCATAGGGGTTGGGGAGCAGATTAGAGATTATTAACAAGACACACAATAATCAGGGCTGCGGAAATCCCATAATCCTATGGGCAGGGGGGGAGAGAGAGAGAGAGAGAGAGAGAGAGAGAGAGGCAGACAGACAGGGAAAGAGAAAGAGAGAGAGCGAGCAGATTATTTACAGGAACTATGAGGGGGAAAAACTGAGTGAAATCAAACTGCAGACAAAGGAAAGGAAAAGGGAAAAACAATAACAAAGTTGTTTCCAGGATCCACTACATGCGAAACTGAACAAGTTGTTCAAGCGAATGTGGCAATGTTTTCTGTTTCAGGAAAAAATAAGGTTGACAATGGTGAAAAGGACGATGATGATAAGTATTAGCTATCAAGTCTACATTTGAAATTCAAATAAATTCTGCAGTTTCTATAATGCTTCCGCGTTGCCGTTTTACTCTGCCAATAACTATTTTATATTCCTGAAAAAACCTACAGATTTGTGAGCTTATAAAATTAATTCAAAGCACCCACACTTTCCAGGCAACAAGGGTTGACATCAATGCTTTAAAACAATGTTAAGTGCCAGTAACTGATGTTTACTTGAATAAATTACACAACAGCTGCAACTACTACGACTATTGCTACTACTACTACTACTAGTATAAACGATAATAATAATAGAAATAAGACTGCACATGAACGTGGAATACATTCATGTGATAGAATGCATGAACAAAGGCCCTTCAGGTGCCGTTTGGATTAGTGTTGAGTGATTGTGTGGGGGAAGAGGACGATTCGCTTGTTGACCTGGTGGAATAAAATCGTTGCCTCCGCTGCCCTGTTATTTGTATCTTTTCTTTGACTATCTAAGTAGCTATCCATACCCGTTTCTCTGCCAGTCTCTCTGCCTTTGAATCTCAAATCCTCACATCTCCCACTTCCCCATACTTCGACCGAAGCAGTCTGGTGATTTCAATTATTCGGTTGTAAAATATAGTCAAGTATCAATTTTGAGGAAGATCCAACTTCGGGCTGTATTTTCCCCCATTCATCAGAGAATAATGCCAGGAATTTAAGGCAAACATTTCCCAGAACAGCAGCTGGGTGACAATGTGGTGCAATAGCCTAATGTATAACTTGCCCAATCAAACTGCATTATTCGCCGCAAGGTAGAAGCGATAATAGGAAAAATATTCGGAAAATCTATTTCTCAGCCGTTTCTGAAACTTATACGACAAATGCTTTCCCAAACCGTATCGCAATGTATGTGGTTATCGTGGGGAAAATATTCTGATGTAAGACACTAAATGCACACCACAAAATAGGTTCCTTTTTTATTTTACATGCATAAATCACTGCTTCGTAGCTTTAAATATAGCTAGTGACAGTGGTTAGTATCCTAAAAACGACTTCGTTGATATCCTGGCCGCCATGGATCTAAAAGGTGCACTACAACAGGGCAGCTAGTTAACCTTACATTGCAACGAATAAGCTAAAGACACGAAAAGTTACTTAAGCATCTCTCATCGCAATCACATTCCCAAGTAAAATAAAACTGTTAGACGAGCTGGTTACTCGAGAAAGAAAAGAGTAACAGCGTCGTTTTGTGGAAATTACATTCACCATGAACACAACTCATGAGCACATGAATGGGTGAATTGGAGCCTATTAAACACTTCAAGCAACCGTGCGTGGAAGAATGCTAAGTATTTATGTAAGTTAGCTAGCCTGCAGACCGCTAGTATACAATTTGATTAACCCCACCTCAAAGTAAATGTAGATTACAATAACCGATATGTGCAACAACAAATTCGCGAAAACTAATGAGCCAACACTCAACTATCAATAGCCTACTGTAAAGGAAATCGATAGCTGTATTCAACCCCGTTTACAGACAGTGGACTTGCTACCGACGTTGACTGTCAACGTAGCGTTAGCTAGCCTGCCGACCGTAGTCATGTTGTCGAAATGAAAACTCTACTCACCTTGCCTTTACGAGGATCCTGCGCTACGGAGCTGTGCGCTTACTTTGTCACAACCACGCAAAAATGACAATTGGGGATCACACTTGTTACATTGAACCTCCAGGTCACCGATAGAGAAGGGGGACACCCCCACCTCTAATGATTATAGCAAGCTATATTTGCGAGTCGCACGGCTCAAAACTTTCCTCGAGTAAGGTGGAGAACCAAACCGTAATGCAATCGCAACGCGGTATCTGATAGGAACACAAAAAGTCTCCAAGCAGAGTTCCCATAGGAGCGTTCAAAGGGAGCGGCGGCGGTGAGCACAAATACGGGTTTGCAGCGGCACCTGTTGGTCAGTGTTCCACATTAGCCCAGAAAGATACAGAAAACTACAGTATAGCTGACAGTTCGAAAATGTATTTTATTGTGTTAAGTAGCCTCGGTCGTTTTGGTCTTATAATTGGTTGTTTTTCAGTTAGACTATCAAAAGTTATTTTCTTTTATTCACTTAAAAGAAGATAACTTTATGGGGACCACTGGAGGAATAGTTGTTAACTTGAGGTTATGACGGAGGATTTGAATAAACATATAATGTATAGGTCTAAAATATATGTGTATAAAATAAATACTTCCTCATAACTATTTAGAGTATTGTTACATCATATATTACCTGGTCTAAATATAGTATTATTTACATAACAATCACCAGTGGAAAAAACATACATCTCGTCATACTTCAAGTATGACTAGAATAAGCCCTTTAAATAACCAAAAATGGTTAATTGAAAATGTAATATAATTTCTCCCCAAAGATAAACACATTACCAGACATACTGATGGCCCCAGTTCTTTTCTTGAACTGCAGTAGCTATATTCGCCCAACGCATTTCCTGTTCCATGAAGCTTGGGCTTTTTGTAGGCTTTACCGCACATAGTTTCGGCTTGGCAGTTGCATACGCGGACACCACGTTCTCTTTCCAAAATACAAATCGTCCAGGAAAAAAAAAGGTGTTAGGGATTACATCAGACACATTTGTAAGAAGCGGACTTTTCCATTGTAAGTACACTTAATGTATTTTACAGGTAACCTACTACATATACAAGTATTTGCCCGAGGGTGATTTAGAATTTCCAAATCAATTTCCATGATCACTCTGTGCATATTTTAGCATGCATTCCTGCGCATTTCCCGCGCGAGGAAGCCGCAGGCCGATAGAATTCTCGGCGGCTTTGATCTTTTCAAAAGCGTTCCTTCCCCGCGCCTGTAATCACAGTGGGGCCTCCAATTTGATATTGATGAAGGGGACTTCATCGCAGATAGGTTATGTCAGCGATGTTCACATGAAAGGGACTCTCTTTGACAGTATTTCTACAAGTATGTGCGGTGATGTCGAAAGTTTGCATTTTTAGATGTCTTAAAGTACTACGCCAATAGACATTTCGCCGAGCCGTGATCATCTATGATCACTTCAGCAAATCAACAACCAGCAACGCCCCCTCACACGCACACACACAAAAAAAATTACACACAACTGTAATTAACTATTTTTTTTCACCATTTTTATTTGGTTAATAAATTTACTAAAAGAAAACAATCGAAGAAATATAATTTAGAAACATTCATGTATAACAATTAGTGATTATAACAACCATGGAGCTACACAGAGCTGGTAAGACAGACAAAATGAAAGCAGTGCCGTCTTGGATTATACAATTATGAATGACTGGGTGGCGATTGTGACCTGTGCATGACCAGTGCAGTGTGTAGACTTGCAGCTTCAGGGTAACTCCACAGAAACTACATTTTTGTACCCCCCCCCCCTCCCAATTGTGGTTCTTTCTTACAAAGGACACTTAAATTTGTGCAGTTTAAAGCAAGGAGGTATTCACCTTTGAAATCCAGATCGGTTTGTAAAATCTGAGAAGCTGTCACATAAAATGTATCTATCTTTAAATTTTTTCTCTCCCAGTACAAAAACGCAATGAGATGGGCATGCTGATAAAGACTGGGGTTTTATTCCCTGATTTTTTTCTTTGTTTGTGTTTCTTAAAATAATTCACAGTGCCAAATACAGTATTGCTGTACACCTGTGGTGAGGCACATCCATCTTATTTTGCCATCTCTGGAATCCAGCATTAAGAATGGGCATTATTAAAATAATCAAAATAAAAATTTATTACAATTTAAACTGACAGGACTGAGGCTCTTCCCCCCCCCCACCAAACAAAAAATATATATATATGATACATTACATAATTTCTGTTTGTTTCAATCTGTAGCAATTTCATTGATTGACTGATTGTTTTAATTGAAAATATGAAAGATTTCACTCAATGAAATTCTAAATATTCATAGACCCAATATTGCACACAATGATTTTAAAGATTGGAAACTGAAATAAATTTTTTTTGTACATATATATGTAGTACATATAAAGTTATCATAGTGACAGCATACTATGTTCATTATAGTAATTACTGCAACGCCTTTTCTTGGCAAAAATATTTTCAAAGCTGACAGAAATTCAGTTCTAAATTGGGCACCTTGACTACACATTTGCTACTATATGAAACCTCAATGTCTCAAAAGCATATATTAATCAACCAAAAATAGTTAAAATGATTTAACAGGTGCGTAGTGAGACCCTCACAGACGTTTGTTGTGCTCTCATCGTGGAAGTTAGCAAGTAGTGGGTAACCTCAACAGAAAACAAAGGGTCGAAATCTAAAACACTGAGGAAGTACAGTACTAATGGTCAGTAGTAACCGTTGGCTTTTTTTTTTAAGCTAGGTAAACACATAGTGCGTACTACAGGCTTCCTGAAATTCCACAGAGGATCGCTTGGCTACAGGCAGAGAGGAATGCTTTCAGTTAACTCTCATGGGTGCGGGGGGAAAAGATGTTTTTCCACTGGTGAGAGTGGCTGATTTCGAATGGCACTCCCCTACCGCTCGTGGCCAGAGTCACAGAACGAACGTGCTGGGCTGCTGTCAGGTCCTTACAGCAGCCACGGCCTGTCAGACTCCATTTTACATTCTCACAAGAGTGTCTGTTCTCCTGTTTCTGTTCAAATCGCCAAACCCCCTAAGCTCTTATAATGGACTGAAGTGACCTCCCGTGGCCGCCTTCTTGTGTGCGTTAGTGTTGCAACTTGACCTTTCTCTCCAGGTATCTACTCGTGACGGTACCACCTGCCCGCTCCCTCTCCCTCGGCCCCTCAGCTCAGTCCACGAGCCCGGTTCCCTCTCCGGCCACCTTCACCTTCTCATCCTCCTGCCCCTCCACCTGCTCCTCCTCCCCCCTCGCGGCAGCGGCACCAGCTCCGGGCAGAGTGCTGTCCTCCCCGAGGATGTTACACAGCTCCGCCAGCCGCTGTTGCATCTTGGGTATTCCGGCCAGCTGCGTCTCCAGCCGCAGCTTTTCGTCTTGCAGGGAGAGACGGGTGGAGGCGTCGAGTTTCTCAAAGCGCCAGCCCCCTTCGCCGTCGAACTGCAGCAGGTGAGTGTGGTACTTCCTGCCAGACGAGACGGGGAAAACAAAACAATTATTTTTATTATTTTTTAAAAAGTACCACCATTTCCCTGCGTAACAGCCTGGAACCTCAAACAGACAGACAGCAGACGACTCCTGACTCTGATATATAGGTGGCATAGCGCCCCCATCTGGTTGCTGCATTGAAGGACTTGGAGTATGGTTTTGATTTTTTTTTGTCTTTGACAGCACTGCTGCACCGCAGCCCTACTGAAATGCTGGTGTGTCTGGGGAATTTCGCTCTGCTGAACCTCACAGCACTACACCTCTCCGTGGCCAGGCCTCGCTGCAGCGCCTGTATATCCTGCTCTGTGCTGCGCTTCTGCTCTCATCCTGTCACACTAACCCAACACCTCCCGCAAGCTGTGCCTTCAATACCTGCTTTTACATTTAAACTCTTTTCACCCTGAAATTACATCACTGCAAACACATGTAACACAGACAGTGATGTGCTATCATGGGAGGAAACCTGGTAGAGGTGTAGCACAGATGTGTTAGACAGGAAAGCGTTTACATTTTTACTCGACAAACGAAATAAAAACCAATATAAACATATGGAGAATTTTCCCCTCACCAGAGAGAGGGTCGATGGGTAATGGAGAGGAGTGCTATCCCAGCATCCTTTGCAGACTGGAAAATTTTGCCCTCCACGTCGATGCTCACAGCACTGGTGCACTCATCTAGAAGGGCATATTTAGGCCTGTGGGGAGAAGTGAGGGGCGTGAAATATCCACTACAGTTTATAAAGCACGCATTCGGAAACATGCAATAAGCTGCTTTTGATCAAATATCTGATATTATGAGAAGCACATCCTGCAGTGAACAGCTATCTCCTCTGAGGCCTGGTTGTGAATGTGTAGCATTTACTGACCTGTGGTAGAACATTCTGGCCATCCCCATGCGCTGCTTCTCCCCACCAGACAACACGTCCTTCCAGTCGCTCTCTGCATCCCAGCCTGGGGGGGGGGGCAAGGAGGTGAGACTTCTGCTGGGACATCTTCCCCAGCTGTACAACTTTACACCATGCCCAAATCAAATCAATCTATACTACCTCAGACCACATTCCCCAAATCACAGCCATCTGTACTACCTCAAACTATACTCCCCAAATCACATCTATCTATACTACCTCAAACTATACTCCCCAAATCACATTAATCTATACGCCATCTATACTACCTCAAACTATACTCCCAAATCACATTAATCTATACTACCTCAAACTATACTCCTCAAATCACATTAATCTATACTACCTCAAACTATACTCCCCAAATCAACATCAACTCTATACTCCCAAATCAAATCAATCTATACTCCTCAGACCATACTATACTCCCAAAATCAAATCACATCAATTAATCTATCTCATAAATCTACACTACCTCAAACTATACTACCTCAAACTATACTCCCAAATCAAATCAATCTATACTACCTCAGACCACATTCCCCAAATCACATCTATCTATAAACTATACCTCAAACTAAAATCTACATCACTCCCCCCCAAATCACATTAAAACTATACTAAATCACATTAATCTACTAAACTATACTCACATCAGTCTACACCAAACCACACTCAAACTATACTCCCAAATCACATTCCCAAATCACAGCTAAACTATACTAAATCACATTAATCAAACTCAAACTATACCCCCCAAATCACATTAATCTATACTAAAACTATACCCCCCAAATCACATTAATCTATACTACCTAAAACCATTATCCCCAAATCACATCAATCTATACCACCTCAAACTATACTCCCCAAATCACATCAATCTATACTACCTCAAACCATACTCCCCAAATCACATACACTACCTCAAACCAAAAATCACATCAATCTATTCTACCTCAAATTATACTCCCCAAATCACAACAATCTATACTACCTCAAACTATACTCCCAAATCACATCTATCTATACTACCTCAGATCACATTCCCCAAATCACATTAATCTATACCACCTCAAACTATACTCCCCAAATCACATCAATCTATACTTCCTCAGACCATACTCCCCAAATCACATCAATATATACTACCTCTAACTATACTCCTCAAATCACATCAGTCTATACTACCTCAAACTATACTCCCCAAATCACATCAATCTATACTACCTCAAACTATACTCCCCAAATCACATCAATCTATACTACCTCAAACTATACTCCCAAAATCACAACAATCTATACTACCTCAGACTATACTCCCAAATCACAACAATCTATACTACCTCAAATCATACTCTGCAAATCACATTTATCTGTCCTACTTTAGACCACACCCCCAAATCACTCCCCAGCTGAACCTGCTTGAGAATGGATTGACCAAATTAACTGTCTGGCTAGCAATCCGCTGCTGTTGTCAGATACCAGGCCTTTCGGATAATTAAAACACTCAAAAACACTGAAAAGCAAACACACTGAAAGCAAACCATTTGAGAACTAATTCTAAGAGCACAACCAAAACGTATCCTCTCCAAGAAAAGCTATGGTGGAAAGCAACAAAAATTTCTGACTAGGCCAGATTGTCAAGATAGGAAACCAGACAAATCATAAACCAGACTAGGGCTGGTGGTTTTCCAGTCAGTCAGCGTGCTGACTGAAGCAGCCCACACTCAGCACAAACAGAAATCGACTCATTTTCCAGCGTCGGGCTAATTAGTAACAGGGGGAACAAAAGGGGAGGTGTGTTCAGTGCAGCGCCCACGCTAATTTCCCTGCGCTTAATCATCCATCCTCCCCTCAACACACCCCCCATCCTGCCAAGCTCTCTCCATTTCCTGCTCCATACTCTCTTCCTCTCACATCCTTCCCCAACTTCCTGTTTCATGGCTAGGTCATAAAATGCGAGGGTTTGGACAGTGATGTAACAGGAGGTGGACATTTTTATTTTTTCCACAAAATATGGAACGAGGGCGGCCCAAGTCTGGAGCTCATTTAACGAGACAGCATCAAAGCCCCAGTATAAAAATTTCCTGAAAACTCTCCAGAACATGTAACGACCGAGATTAAGATTGACATATTGCATATCGATTAAAGACTTACTTTGTCAATATTCTTTGGAATGTCATACGTGCTCTGCCTCTGTATGCTTGCTTATTTAGCCAACTTTAAAATCCTATTACTGCATCTATATTGGACATTGATGCTGTGCACTCTTGTTGACTGTTGTGAGGCCTTCAGCAGCCAGGGAGAAAAATAGGTCCCGCATCCCATAATGCTTCTGGGTCTCGGTCTGTGCTTTGCTCACCTCCCTCTCTCTCCAGGATGTAGCGCAGGTTGACGATGTTCAGAATTCCCTCCAGCTGGTTGTCGGTGAAGCCCCGCCCCCTCATCTCCAGCAGGGTGTCTGGGTAAATCACCTGGTCTCGCAGCGTGCCCACGGACATGTAAGGCCTGCGCGGCGCGCGGAAGGAGAAGATAATGGAGAAAATGGAGGGTCAACTCATTTTCACTTCAAGTGCATGCCCCTTTCAGACTGCACAACTGCAGATGTCTTTTGCTACGATGTTGCTGTGATGCTGACATAATTTCAGCATCACATGTAAATCAGGAGGCTGGGAATGACGGTTTTGATGGCAGACTTAAAGTCACGCAGTGTGACAAGGTCAAGGACAACTGATAAAGCACTCCATGTTCTCTGGTGGTTCCCTGATGTCCCAGTTTAAGTGTAACAGTGTCAGAAATATTCTGCTTTAATTGTGCACTGTGACTGCCATTATGACTCAATCACTCAGGCTGACCAATAGGACCACAGCTTGCTGAGATGCTGGAGTGTAAACAAACAACACACAGAAGTGAAGTGATTGGGAGCCATTCCCTCTGAGGGTCCAATGGACTGTAGAGATGAAGTTTCATCTCAGCCAATCCCAAATGAATGCAGTCACCATGGAGTCTGATAAAGGTTTTACCGTGGCCTCGCCTTACAGTGTGACAGTTATAAAAGACTCTACCCATTGTGCAGTCTGAACTGGACATAAAGGTTACAAGAACGTGCATGACCAATGACCCAGCATAAGGCCGCAATTCAATTTAAACCACACTAATTCTGTAAACATGCCGTTTCCCGAGATCGCAGCTCCTCAACGGGACTTCACATGGAAAGTCAGGGCTGTGCCCCCACCTTGAACCTTCGCTGGTTGCTCAAAGCGTACGGCTCAGTTTGCAATAATAATCCACAGCTTTATAATGACATTGTCATGTCTGAGACAGCGCACCAGCCCTATCTGCGCCAGTGCAGCTCCTACACAAATCTCAGTACCTCTGAGGGATGTGGAATGTGTTTTTTTTTTTGAGGGGGTGGTGGCTTGGTGCCGAGTTGGGGGCTGCTGCGTACCTCTGGGGAATATAGAACATGTTCTGGGGGGAGGGTTTGCACAGCACCCCGCTGTAAACGGGCCACAGTCCGCTGAGGATCCGGAACAGAGAGCTCTTCCCGCAGCCGTTCGGCCCCGTGATCAGGAGGTGCATGCCCTCCTCCACCTGAGGAGCAGGGAGGAGAGAGGGTTAGGGTCTGGGTTTGGGTGAGAAGCAGAGAGGAGAGAAGAGCACAGACACAGGGCGAGAAAACAAGGACAGGGATACTTATCTTCACTTATCAATCAAACTTTAAATCTGTCGCATGGCTTTCAGGGTTTGCTGTTGTCATGGTGATCATTATTAATGCTACTCTTGTTTACAAAGCAAATGGCTGACATCTCAGAGCGTATGCTCTCCACAGATATCAATCACAGACACCAGCAATCTTGTGTCAGCAGCTCCAGCAAAAGCCCCAATGTGTAGATGGGTTCAAAAATATGTACACTGGTAAATAAAGCATTTCGCAGGCCTGCCAAAGGACATTTTCAAATGCCTCCAGCCATAAGCCATTCACGCAGGCCAAAATGCAAATCAACCC
Organism: Albula goreensis; assembly: GCA_022829145.1. Taxonomy (NCBI): domain Eukaryota; kingdom Metazoa; phylum Chordata; class Actinopteri; order Albuliformes; family Albulidae; genus Albula; species Albula goreensis. Next base: position 31,897,145 of record CM040752.1, read on the forward strand.
TTCTTAGTTCCATAAACACAAAACCAAATTATTTGGTTCAACGAAATACAAAAAGTCATATACTGCCTGATTCACTGTGTGAAAGTCAACCCGGTCAAACAAACAAACAAACAAACAAATGAGGGCTTGTGGGAATACATATGCACTAAATATTCTCCATTAGGTGGCAGCAGTTTTTCCCCTGTTGCAAAGTCATTACAACTCCAACCTTCTTATCACAAAGTAAGATTTGGCTTTAAAGGTTGAGTCTTCCTGAGTCTCAAAAAAACATAGAAAGACATCATTTTTCCTGAAGGTTCGCCCTCACTTCACAGCTACCTTAATCGTAAAAATTCCATGCACCCCCAAGCTGATTATTCTGCAGTATAAGACAGTTATCCTGTCTCCTTCTGTCTTTAGGCCTGGATTAAACAGCATTAATTAATCTCAAGTTGTCATAGTTAATTCCATCCACACAGCTGTCGACACTTTTGTGAACCAGAGACACTTCTTGTAAACCTTTCAGTGCGGAAACACAGAGCAGAGGCATTAACGTCGTGCCGTCGTTTCTCCAATCATAAAACCTCCTCCCGTAGTTTGAAAACGCCACCGCACAACCATCCAAGGCCGATGTGTCAATTAAAGCACGAGTATTTTGGCTGAAAACATCAATTGCCTGATTTTCTCAGCTGGAGGCTGGAGTATACATTCTTACATATGCATGGAGTACAGACGTGACATAGCTGCCCTAATGCCTGTCATTTCCTATAGTTACAGAGCAACTGGGGGGCTGCTTTTATAGCTAAATCAGCTACAAAACTCCTACATCACAGCTGTATCTGCCTCCAGTTCATAAGTATATTTCTCTGAATAAAATCAGGAACCTCGTTTGGCTGGAATGGCCCTTAAACAACCACAACAAACACTCTGAGTGACCCGGGTTACGCTGCCCATCAGCCAGGGACACTTAATCAGAGTGTGTCCAAAGGGGAAGCTGCGTACAGGGCAGGTCGGAGCTCTGAGCACGTGCGTTCTGACCCGACACAGGGTTCAGCGTTCAGCCTTCAGCCTTCAGGGCAGAGTGCTTTACCCCGGCCTGCCCCCGGTGCTATAATCTGGCAGTAAGTCTGACACACAGGGTAGGGGGGCCGGTTCACAGCCTTTCTGAGAATTTAACCGGTGAAAGAACAAAGCGAATTAATACACCATACAGCATTTTTCGACATGTTTGATAATCATAATCATTAAGGATCTGTGAGGTAACTGTGTGACACTTTAAAGGAATTATGAATCACAGCACCTGTAATATATGCGCTTATATATATTTCATTGGGAACATAAGTAGGAGAAGTATTCCACGTCTTATTTTACATTTCAAAGACTGGTTTTTTTTCCAGCGACGACGAGGATTGATTTCCAATTAAGAAAGGCTGTTGTGTGAGGTGTTAGTGCATTACGACACACGACATGTGACCTGTGTTTTATTGTTCAAGTTTATGTACGTAATGTTGATGTTGCGAGGATGAAGAAAGGGCTGACCTGAGCTCCTAAAAGCTCCAAGTGTGCTACTACAGCCATCAATTCAAACATTTATCTTCCCCATAATAATCAAACTGTGCCCTATTGGTTCTCCCTCAGCACTTACACAAACTACTTAAACATTCCAAAACATTTCTTTATAGGTTTAGTTTAGGAGTGTTAAGCCTTATGCTCACTAACACCATGTACGTTTGGCTCATTATAGTTACATTTGTCTTTGAATCCTTCATTGTCTACCAAATGGTTAGTTATAGTGGTCATGTGTCCACAATCTTCCCAATTAAGTGCCCACTGATTCACTGCGGTCTTTAATATGAGTTAAAACATTTTACTTGTCTTTATGAAATTCTTTGCAATAGGGCACACTGTGAATACAGGAATACATTCATTCTTCATAGCATACTTATATATATTTCATTGGGAACATAAGTAGGAGAAGTATTCCACGTCTTATTTTACATTTCAAAGACTGGTTTTTTTTTTTTCCAGCGACGACGGATTGATTTAATTAAGAAAGGCTGTTGTGTGAGGTGTTAGTGCATTACGACACACGACATGTGACCTGTGTTTTATTGTTCAAGTTTATGTACGTAATGTTGATGTTGCGAGGATGAAGAAAGGGCTGACCTGAGCTCCTAAAAGCTCCAAGTGTGCTACTACAGCCATCAATTCAAACATTTATCTTCCCCATAATAATCAAACTGTGCCCTATTGGTTCTCCCTCAGCACTTACACAAACTACTTAAACATTCCAAAAACATTTCTTTATAGGTTTAGTTTAGGAGTGTTAAGCCTTATGCTCACTAACACCATGTACGTTTGGCTCATTATAGTTACATTTGTCTTTGAATCCTTCATTGTCTACCAAATGGTTAGTTATAGTGGTCATGTGTCCACAATCTTCCCAATTAAGTGCCCACTGATTCACTGCGGTCTTTAATATGAGTTAAAACATTTTACTTGTCTTTATGAAATTCTTTGCAATAGGGCACACTGTGAATACAGGAATACATTCATTCTTCATAGCATACTTATATATTTCAGATTTAACGTGGCTTGGAATGGTGAATAATCCCTGTCTGTTCACCTTCAGCACTCACACGAACTACCTCAACATTCTAAAAGCATTTCTTTTTCAACAACATGGATATGCTCTCTGGTGAAATGTAGCTATGCCCCTTTGGTATGTGGTGGACCTTTTTCATCCTGCTCTAACCTCTGACTGAGTGTCCTACATTAACAGCCCACCGTGGTCCAGTTTGTGCTCTCCAATGCAACTTCCTTATTTTTCTTTCCCTAATCAAATCTCCTCTGGCAAGAGCGTTAGCTCATGTAAATGAATTACACTGAACACAAACGAATGAGTGAATGAAATGTATGCAAAAGCCCCAATGGTGTAATTACATTTGCAGTGTCTTGAGGCTGAATGACGGTCTCCACACTTTGAAAGAACTAGATTCTTAATGAAAGAGGAAAAACAAACTTCAGAAACCAAACATAATCAGTCAAAAATTATGACAAATAATCTTGTCGGATCAAATCAAAAATCGAATCTATTACGTACAGTGCGATTAGCCTACATAAATCAGTTTAAAGCCAGAACATCAAACAGTAAAATAAAGTTTTTGTAAGTTTTGTAATCAGCATGAAAAACTGCAATGAACCTGGCTGACTCGTTTACATGCCCTGCGCTTATCAAACATCGCGGTTACAGTGGCAATGGTCAAGAGAAGCTCAATATCTCTGCTATTAGCTAATGTTTCACCCAATTTGAAACACACCACACGTCCCATTGATTTACACAGACAAGCCATTCCCGGCTGTTAATGGTTAACAATCTAAACAACAACCGTAACAAACATTTTCATTGGACAATTGATCAATGTTACGAGACGGGGTGCTCTTCATGTCATCGCCGGGCAGAATATGCGGGTTAAAAGCATGGCATATCTGGTGGTTGGCTGGCAGAGGGAGGCTGGCCGAGCGGGGCTGAGGACAGGCAAAGTGAGCCAGGGCCTTTTTTGGCAAAGCTGTGTGGGCCCATTGTTCCAGGCTGTGGGAACAAAGCTGGCCACATTGTGTGACGGCACGTCACATGACACAGCATTAAAAAAAAAAAAAAAAAAAAACCAGCATGGTGGGTATTAAAGCTGAGGTCTGATCCACTCCTGGGGACTGAGCCCCCTCTCGCAGCCCTGCACGGAACCTGCGCTTTCAGACACCCCGCATGCTACGCTCGCACATGTGCACACACACACAACGGCGCATAATCGACACATTGTTTTCCCGCTGAGGATCATGGCGTGGGACTCAATGACCCGTTTCCCATGCGTTCCTCATGTGAGACGCCCCACACAAACAGACGATTATCGGGGGGAGGGAACGGGGTTGGGGCTTTCAGTTTTCAAACGTGCACAGAGCTGGATTCATATGCAATTCAGTCAAAACAGACTTTACACTGGAACAGAATTTTCGTTTGAGTATGTCACATATTATTGAGGAAAAGTAAACATTTCCTGTGAAACGAGTTCTCCTTCATTTTAACACGGAACTGCATTTTCCCTAAAAGGACTGAAGTCAGTCTTGACTGAACTGGATACATCCTTAAAGAGACTAAGTGTGTTTGATTAAATGCAGCCCATTAAATATACACGAGTAGTTACTACGACAAAATTGACACATTATCCTCAGCAGGACATAACTTAAGACAACACCTGCACTCATCTGTTCTGAGGTCCCTCTAACCCAAAGGTGGGCAATCCTGGTCCTTGAGTGCCAGAGCCGTTTCGGGATTTCGTTCTACCCAAATTCTTGAGTACAGTTTGAGTAATTATGAAGTGCCTAACCCTGAATGGTGAAGCTCCTCTTCAGCTCCAGCACATGGTCCACTGCAGTCATTAAAGCCTGATAATTAACTCTGTCTGTTAATTAACCCCTGTCTGATTACACTGTCAGGAGTTTGGCTGGAGTGAAAACCAGAAATGTCTCTGGCACTAAAGGACCAGGGTTGCCCACCCTTGCTCTAACCTGTGCCCAGGTGGTCCGGCAGGGATGACCCCAACCATGTGCCAACTTTCCTGGAAACCCGTAGTGCCAAAGGTGTATAGAACATAGCTTCACACTGGCTTTCAGAGACTTTGCCTTTTATCCTGGCTTGACTTGAGCAAATAAACGCTACCCAGACACTACTGCTAAAAATAAAACATGAATAAATATACATACTAAAATCAATCATAAGCATCAAAGGTCAAAGATTCATATAATTTCAAGGCTTTCCATTCCGAGTTTTTTAATTCCTCAGAACTATCCACGCCATCACACGATTAAATTACATGTTGCATTGTCACGTCCATCGCTTGCCAACATCTATTTTTGCCTGAGCTACCATGGACCAGACCACATTCTTCATCTTTGGAAAGCTGCTATTCTTGCTCAGTTCACAAGAGTAAGACAGTTCAAAACCATGTTTGCTCATGGGTTACTGTGACAACACGGACCCTAACGACCAAATATGGTCATGAGTAGCCTCGTACAAACACAGAAGCACAACCTTCATAAAAGAACATCCCAGTGAAAGCCTGGTGAGATTCATGTAATTGATATGCTGCAAAATGAAAACATTGAGGCAACTACCAAGCACAACTTATTAAACATAAACACTCTGAATCGCAGCACTTGCTCATGTTTTTGGCATAGGTTAAACAAAATCCCTCTAAAATACCATAAAGGGAAACTGAGCTCTAATAACCTCCCCATGTTAATAACAACCATACATTCAAAGCCAAGTATACTTCCTATGTATTTACACTTTTTAACTCAACAAATATCTGACCTCATTAACGTCTTCTTGTTATCTGTACTAAATTTTTGAGATTTGGTCTCAGTGCAGGCACTTGTTGAGGAAGTACTTCATGTAGAATTTGATAAAAAAACAACAAAACAATAATCGCTATGCCATTCGTTTATTTGATTTGTCCTTGTTTAACTGGGACAATTTACAACTAACAGGTCGGTTGTATCAGAGAGTAACTACTGAGCTAATTTACATCTTGAGTCCCTGTGCTCACTGTAGCAATTATATCTTCACCATGTGTACAATGTGATATCAAACAGGTTATAAATTAACCACACTGAATGCAATCTGCACAATGGAAACAGTGATTTGGGACTGCGCTTGTAGATATGCGGTGAAACAAGTATTTGATGAAGAACAGTCAGTTTTCAAGAACAATATTATTGTGGGCCTATAAAAAAAAACACAGGAAATGATAAAACACAATCAATGACTACTGCCTTGAATCAGCAGCTAACACAATACAAAGTGACACCTACTGAACAAAGACTCCTTCAGGGAGTCATGCTAGACTGAGGTGTTTGTTATCAGCTACTCTGTGCGCCCTACTGATTTCTAACAAATGAAATGTTCTCAACGCACTGAAGTGAACATCCCATTCCCAATATTAAAACATTCCGTTTTTTTTTTTTTTTTTTTTTTTGTAGCTAAAACGCTTTTACGCTTTATTTTTCTGGGAAGAGCATTTCAAGCTTTATCCCTGTGGTAGTCAAGGTTACACTCAGCGCTGAGACCCTCTGCTCAAGGCTGACAGAACAAATAAAGCAGTCATCCCATAATCTCCTGATACTCAAACACTGCCCTACCACCAAAGGCCAGAAAAATTCTTGGAAAGCACTGTGAAAGACCAGGACAAAAGCAAATGTTTACTTTCTTAGTGTTTCTGACCCAGAAATGCAAGGAACTGTATCCTATTTTACGGAGTTGGGTCTTGCCTTGTGTTTTTTTTTTTTTTTAATTTTAGGCACTACTCCCATCCACTAACTACACCATCATCAGATAATATAATCATTAATAATTCTCATTATATGATTTTTTTTCTCATCGCCACACTGTACCAATGCCACCAATGTTTTCCCTCCCTTGGCAGTCAGGATTTAACACAAAGCTAACATGTGACATATTTACGTGCTTGCAGATGCCTGACCGGCCAGCAGAGGTCAGCAGAGAGCAATGAGACAGATGACTTTAACTAGCTTAACCCCTATCTTGCCCCAGTAATGGCCAAGCCAATTGTTTCCACACCAGTGCAGACCTCTGGCCACAGTAATGGTATATCCGGGCCACCAACACCCAGTTAGAGGAGTGACAAGTGCGTCATAAATATGTGCCTCAATATTGTGAGACAACTAGAGGCTGACACTTAGCCTATTGTTTTATTTTACCATTGAGGAGCAGCAAGGGTTGATGGGAACATGACGGAGAGAGAGAGAAAAAATAGGGTGTGACAGTGGCATAGGGAGAGATGTAGAGACAGAAACAGACAGACACAGACAGAGAGAGCGAGAGAAAGCACAGTACTGGCCGTACGGCATGCGCCCTTACCTTAATGTTGAGGCTGGTCACCACCACATCTCCAGTGGGCGTGATGATGGGGAGGTTCTCACAGCTGATCTCCTTCTCCACGTCGATCACCTGACCTGCATCCACAACATCAGGACCAATCAGCGAGCCTCATTTATCATTCAAATACAGTGGTGCACAGATCTGAAGAACTACACACACAAAGGGTGTGGATTACCTGTTGTACAGGTGTAACATGAGACTGACATGTTTTTTTTTTGGGTTTTTTTTTAGCCTTAATTAAGAGCACAGTCCTGATTATCCTATAAAGCTCTCTCTTCATTTATTTCCACAACTTAGGAACTAAGTAAAACCATTACTGAAAGTGCAGGCACCAAATGGCAGTTCAGGTCATTTGTGTACATGCGAGATTGTACAGATCTCAAGGTAATTTGTGTACATGTGGTGACCTTTTTAGTGTCCAATACATAAGGACACCGGAGGTCACCGATCAAGGCACTAAGGCTGTAAATATCTGAATCTCCAACCCTGATCTTTGCTCGTTTAAAATAAACGTTGGGTTAAATTCTTCTATGAACGTATTTCAGGCTGTTTAATTGCTCTCGCTGCTCAGGCCATTAAAAATGCAGGACTAGTCAATCACCCATGACACTTAAAAACACAGCGAAGCGTCTGGAATTAGACGCCTATGACGTACACAAACATGATAATCACGCCCATGAGGCGGAAGCCGTTTAATCCCTTCTCATATTCTGAGCCGGGCAGACAGCTCGTCTCAAGCATTACCGTTTTCTGAATCCCAGAAGATGACACCTTTATCGGGGCACAGAAAACAACGCACAAAATTCAATTGTTGGCTGTGACACCGATGCTACTCAAAAAGTCTGCTGAAGGATATGTATGATGTAAATGTCAAACTGCAAAAATATAGCCTAAGGTAATTAACAAGCGGGAAACGGTTTATGTGCCATGTTTACTTTGGTTAACAGCTACTTTGTTTAACCCAGCCATGGGACAGGGTTTCCCTTTACAAAAATTATTATTAAAAAATGTATGACTGTACTGTACTGCATTCCCAAATGGAGCAAATTTCGAATAATAGACCTGCCATGAATTTTATTTGTTGTCACGCTAGTTCTCGTCTAGAAAGGCTAAAAGCATCTAGCAGTTTTGCAGCCATTTTATACCTATGACATGTTAAAGAACACAATGGTTTTTTTTGTTCAATTCCCCCTGTATTGTTGTCAGGACCTCGGGGTGGAAAGCAAACAGAAAAACAAGCAAATAACAAACAAAGCAAGGCAGAGCCTGAACAGTGTTAGGCCTCGAGGGCGGAGTTAGGCCCTGGGGGCGGGGTTAGGCCCTGAGGGCGGAGTTTACCTCTGATCTCCAGTGGTCCCTCTATCCTTACGCCATGCTGCATCGGCCTTGGGGTCCCCACCCCTCCGGTCTCCTCCACCGCAGATCGCCGGTACACCCCCGCACTCACGTCCTCGAACACCGAGAACATCTCATACACCCTCGCCGTGTAGCCTGCCAGCTCCGTCACCTGAGGGGAGACACACCACTTCAGTCACTCCCTGATGCTGTTCGTTTCATTCGTTTGTTTTCATTCATCCTTTATTCATCCAGGGGGGCAGCCTGTAGTCTAGTGGCTAAGGGAAATGACTGGGACCCCTGAGGTTGGTGGTTCAAGCCCCAGTCAAGCCACTGCAAGAACACCATTGCTGTTTGTCTGTTGGGCCCCTGAGCAAGGCCCTCAACCCCACATTGCTCCCAGGGGGGATTGGCCCTTGGCTAGCCCAATCAACTGTAAGTCGCTTTGGATAAAAGCATCAGCTAAATGATGATAATATATTGATTGCATTGAGATCTTTTTTCAATGGGAACCTGGCCACGATAGCAGCATACATCTGTATGGATACAAAAACTATACAAAACTCTATATTAAATATGACAATACAGAGAAAAAAAAAATGTTAAAAGAACCAAGCACCAGTTTGTCATGTCTGAAAGCAGGAACAGTCCTCAGGTACTGTTCTGGAAATGAAACCTTTAAACTCAGTCAATGGTAGTAACAGGTCCAATTTTATGTGCTCCTGTAATGTCTTCAGCACAAAGCTGCAAAATAATGAAAAGCAGTCCTACTGAATTCAGAGCATGAATGTGGTCAAGCAACAGCTTATTAAAGCAAAGTTAACATTTTGTAAAATTGCAGATTAAAAGACAATGTGGGTAAACAGGGAGTTTTAAGCTATTGGCCTTAAGATGAAGTTGTGCCAGTGCATAAATCTATGGTGACAAAATCAGTCCAGCTCATTCGTACAGACTACAGTTTTTCCATGAAGTAAAATAAAATTCATTAATTAAAACTCAATACACAATGACATGCTGTATCAGAGGCAACGTTCCAGAAGTGGCAAGCATTTACCATGTTTTTCTACAATAACAAGCAAGAGGAGAGCTACAACAATCCTTCATGAGGAAAAAAAAGATGATTTATTTCTAAAATAAAAACCCAACTTCACCTTCACGTTCTTGACCAGCTTTTATCAATGTGGTTTTAAGCTGATCCTTTCATCCGACTATAATCCCAAATATCTGCAAAATGACACTTTCTCGCCGTGTTTCCCATCAATAGTAGCGATTCTCATGGTCAAAGGAATCTGAGAAAGAGTCCTTGTTAAAAAGAAACCATGTAATTTCTCAGTATTCAGGAGCTTCACATGGGAAAAGCTCATCGAGGACAATATCCAAATCACAGCTCTGCACAGCTCATTCAGAAAATACAATCAGTTCAGATATACGTTCTCAAAAGAGCACCTTCTTCCCAAGTCCCACGCAACTAATATGACTACTAAATAAACAGACAACTGGACACAACCCTATCTCCAGAGTTATGCTAACTTCACTCAGTGATGCTAATTTTAAGTCATGAGAATGGCCAGGCTGTGTGTGTGCGGTTGTTTTAGACTTCTGGTGTCAGTAAACCTTGGCTGTCCAGTTTCGCCATATGTGAGAAACGCTGACGTGCCTCACCTCCTTGTATGAACTCATGATCCTCTCAACGGCATCGGCCGAAGAGTTCAGAAGGTTCCGGGCCGTGGTGAAGGCCTGCGTGCGCTCGCTCACAAGCTCCTCCTCCTTCATCACCATGGCAGCCTGCTTCACGTCCTCAGAATCTGGCGGCAAAACAGCGCAGCATCAATCAACCCGGCGACGGCTGCGACTCCCAGCCAGCAGCGCATCTGCTGCGACCGTCACCCAACTTTAAATACATTTTGTCACGACATGCATAATCAGATTTCAGCTGAACTGTGGAGAAGGCACAAAGGAGAGGCTGTTTCCAGCAGGCTAGGCCACCATTTTGTTGAGATTGTACTAATGGATAATTATGGGCAGCATTAAAAAACTTGTTGCATTAACAAAACAATGCTCCGCTATATAAAACATCTTCAAGAGCAGACCTGGGGTCACAGAAGTGACACAGCTCACAGCAGGTATTGCAATAATCCAAACATATAATTATGCACCGTTTCACAAACACACTGCAATGCCTGCTGCATATAGGCTACCCCCTCTACAGGCGGGGTGGAGTGCAGAGCAGGACCTGAGCTGCAGAAGAGAGCAGGATCTTGTTTTTCCTGTTATATCGTGCGCCATTGTGTTCCACATCCTATTGACCTGTCTGGAGGGTGGAGCATGCTGCCTGCATATAGAGAGCTCCCCACAGACACCAGACACTGAGCTGCAGCCGAGTGCGGAGTGGCACAGTTAAGAGCAAACCACTGTCTATAGTGCAAACCCAGACATTTTTTTATTGCACACATCCTAACCTCTATCTTTCTCTCTCAGTATATCTGATCAGCCCAGCCCATAAGTGTAATTTCATACAGTGCCATATTGCTTGTACAGATCAATGTCCAGCTTTATACTCAGGTTAGTTAGATGAAGGGTCACACTCTGTTGTATCAACGATTTGTACCATTTGAACGTTATAAAAGAAAGTCTAGCTGCCACTGCAGGTTTTTACAGGGTTTGTTGTGCACATTATGATAGGGGGCACATTGCTCTGATAATGATGTTTAGGTACAGTGTGTATGCTGAAACAACCTCGCTGTGGTATGATTACATTATGAGATTTTCAGCTGTAATCACAGTGAAACAGGCTGTTCTGGGCCTTTGCTCTGATCAACCTGTTGCTCCCGTGATATGAAATTACGTTGCCATGAGCACAGATAAGGGGAGTGTAGATAAAGAGATGAAACAAAATAACCGAGAAGAGAAAACTGAAAAGATGGATGGGACACCTGACCAAAAGCGACAGCAGAGGAAGCAGGGAACGAATAAGGTGACACTTATGAGGACCACAGCGCTGATTACGATCTTTCATCACAACCTTGAGCTCACCCCAAGGTTTAACATATAGAGAGGAAGAGAAGAGGGTTCTGGGTAGCTTATAACATTGCCCACACGTTCTGGGCGTGAGATAAGCTCCATGGTTACCGTGCTTGGAGTATCCCGTGGCCGTGATGATGGGGACGGCCACCATGACCAGACCCGAGGCGCTCCACACGTATTTCATGAGGAATTGTTCCAGCATGATGTACCACAGCCGTTTGAACAGGATCAGGTTGATCTGGGACGACAGCGCCTGGTAACTGCGCTGCAGCTGGGCCATTTCCACCTAGGACACACAGACACACACACACACACACACACACACACAAAAATGGGTTATGGGTTATGCCATGTTCCATATTATCAGTATAGACCTTTTCACTCTCTCAGTCACACACCTCAAAATTATACAGGAGACCCCATGTTCCACAAATCCCCATAATCTTCTGCCCCGACAAAGAACACTTCAATAACCCCCTCAAGCAAGCCAGCAATGTTGCAGGTTTCCAGCCAAGAAATTCCCAAGAGCCATTTTGACACCTGTTGTAAAAAGACTACCTTTCATTGGTTGATGTTGTAAGCATGTGTGTTTCAAGCATGTGACATTATAATCCCTAACTGCTAACTGCTTCATTCAGAGTGGCCCATGACATCATACTTCATGTTCATGGCCACTCCCCTTTGAATCATCATGAAGGGATCCAGCTAGGCCACAAGCATCTTGGACCCAAATCCAAGCAGAAAACCAACAGACTTATTTTTGAGGCCCTAGAGTTTGTCATTCAGATAACCTACCAATGCTGGAGGAGCTGGCAGTGGCACCCCCCATCCCATTCAGCGTTTTCAAAAACTCAGGGATCTATTTCGCATTTCAGGGTTAAAGTACGGAAAACTAAGCCGCAACCAAAAAAAAAAAAAAAAAAAAGGGACAACTTAAAAACAAAGAGAGGTTGGAATATTTTCAGTAAGATAAACATGAATTCAGTGCTCCACAGGCTTGCACAGCTAATCCCCCCGGGGTCCCTTACTTCCCTATGGCCTTCTTCCACATCACATGACAGCTATGGCGATGCCGTCTGACCCAATCACACCACTGCAATGTGGGCCAGAGAGGTCGTGTTTCTTGCTTCTCCTTCCCCTGCTGTACCAGGCAGTGGAGCCTGACTCTTACCTGTAGTGCAGCTACTTTCGAATAGGTTAAGCAGATAAAGAGGGCTCGCAGTGAAAAGCTGCATGCAAATGAGAAATTCCTCTCAAATCTCCTCTCAAATACAAAAGACGCTGCCAGACAGAGCAATGTGGTAAATTATTGATGGAATAACACATCTGTTTGGTGAACAAGCAATTAGAGAAAAACAATCAATAAATCATCACAAGAGTAAAGGCTTTTCTGTAAGGCTTACAGCTGTCTCCAACAAATAAGTGTGCTCATTCACAAACTCAAAAAGCTGAAAAACTACTCCTTTCATGAAGCCTACGTCTTTGGCTTTTTATCAGTACATTATATTCAATCTTCCTCCACTTGCAGTTAAAAAAAGAAACAAAAAAAAAAAAAACAGCATGCCAATCACTCCAGCAAATAACCTTCTCCTTCTGAATCTATTGTCAAAACAGCTGCCCCAAAAGACTCCAGCTGTTGCTCAAGCCTCGAGCGTTAATTTACTCTCTATCAGCACCATGGCAACCTTTCGTCCCCTTACACAAATGGCGGAATTCCTTCCCTGACTCAACGCGGCTAACGTATATTTAAAGAAGCAGAGTATACGCTCACAATAGCGCTCAAGAAGCTGTGTGCAGCACTTTCGGTGCAACTATTTCAAGCCTTCCTTCCTCCACTGTGTATACAGAGATGAAGAGACTGTATACAGGCCATAGACAAAGACCTGGCTAAATGAAAGAGCTCTGGGGTTACGGCATAGGAAATAAAAAAACTTTCGCTGTATATGCCCAAGGGGTAAAGGGGTATTGCTGGAACAATGTTCCTTCAGGAATGTGCAACAAACAATATTTATTTTTTAAATAGTCAAAAAAACATCACACAAGCATGTAAACATTACTAAAAACACCAGAAAATAACTGACAGTTGAATAACTGAAAGTAGAACTGGGAATACTGAACTCTAAAATGCAAATGATCTTATTAGATTTGTTCATATCTGAACACCCCTTCAATTATTTTCTCAGCACAGTCAGCACATTCCAGTCTGCAGGGCTAGCCCATTTTCTCAAACAATCTTCTCCTCCTGACCTGTTATGCCAGAAGGTAAATTCTGCACACATGTCAGCGCTCCTGCTATCTGATGCTACATCAGTCAATGTGAGGATTCTGACAATGCACATTGCATAACACACTAATGTTTTTTCTGTAACTAATGGCCATGGATGAAACCGTAAGAGCAGAACCATACTTCCACATTCTTACTGAACCCCCATACTGCTGCCTGAGGTGTTTATGACCCATCTAGCCAACGGGTTTTCTTGACAATTTTTTTTTTTTTTTGTTTTTGTTTTGAGAAACCGTGCAACTGTCAGAGACTTGCAATCCAAACCAGTGTTTGAAGCCATTTTTTTTTCAGTTTGGAAATGGGGAAGTCTGGTTATAGCCCAAAGCTATCGCTCAGCAGACAATCACTCTATAATGACAAATCAAGGTGAGTTTAGACCAGGGCCTTTGCCCCCACCTTTTGAGGGACCCAAAGAATTTAGATTGGGGTTCAAATTAGATGACTGGGGGGGGGCTCCAACCACAAAGGGGCCCAATGCAGCTACATATGCCATTGGTCTTTGCCAGTGTTCAGTGGCCATTACCTTGTGGCCTCCATAGAAGGCAATCTCCTCAGAGTTGGCAATGATGCGAGAGTGCATGTAGCGGAGATCTCCTTTCCTCTTGGCCTCCTCAGCCACCAGTTTGCCGGAGCGCGGCGAGCAGGCCCGAAGAACCTTGGCAGTGAGCGCCACCACAATGCCCGCTATAATCGACGGCCAGGTGGTGTTGGCTCCCTTCGACTCGGCTGCTTTCAGGAGGGTGTAGCAGGTCACCACCACGTCAAGGATGGGCTTTGTGAGATTGGAGTAGAGGTGGGCCACAGAGGCCGCGAACATCACCATGTCCTCAGTGAGGGACTGATCAGGGTTGGCCAGGCGGCCGTCCATGTTGCTGACGCGATAGTATGTCTGGTCGCTGAAATAAAGGCGATAGGCGTGCGTGACCAGCCGGGTGCGGAAGGCCAGGCTAAGCTGGCCCTCCAGATAGCGGATAACACTGTTGACAAAAGTGGCAGGAATGGCGATCAGGAGCCACTTTGTAAGCTCCCAGACAAAGGCCTGCGGGTCCTTCTTCACAATTGTCTTCACGATCTTTCCATCCAGGCTGGCAACGTAAATTGATAGGAAGGTGCGCGATATGAGGGCCATAGAATGGACCCCCAATAGTCCCAATTCTTTGCAGAAAAGCCTCGGGAAAAGGATGCGCAAGAGCCGGATCAGTCGCTGTAGAAATTCACGGTTCACAGCTGGAGATTTGCTTTTCCTCTTGACTTTTTCTTCATTTTTGGCTCCACCGTTGGACTCTTGTGGAAGAGTCCCCGTCGGCTTTTTACCATCCCCTCCCCTGAGTTTTCCAGACACATAGGGGTACAGTTTCTTCACCCCATAGGCAGCAACAAGCAGAAAGACTGCTCTCTTAACAGCCGATGTCTTCTTTAAATTAGCAGGAAGTTTTGCATATATGACCAAAGACATGGTGGATTTATGATGACCCAGTCCGCCTTTAAAAGGCGATTGAGGTTGTATGCTTTATAAAAAATTAAGAGCCTAATCACCAACGCGTAACCAATCTGTCTATGACCATTGTTAATGATAAAAGTTTTAAATGGACACTGTTCCCTGTACCACAAACTTTAAACTAATATTAGCTAATGTACATGTTTCACCACGCCTGGCGTTTTCAAGATTGCTGTGGTCACTGAAATGTTTCCTCTTAAGGGAAAATACTTTCTTTCCACAACATCATTTACAATTTAAATACCAAGCTGCAAGCTGTGTTTACCAATAAAACTATGTCCAGTTCTATCGTCCCTTTACTCTAATATCATCGCAAGAGAAATGACATTCGTGGCACGTCGTTGCAACCACAGCCTCCATGAAAGTTGGCTCGATTTACTACTACCAATTCTCCCATTGACTATTGTTTCCCATCTTGTGAACGTTAGCTGGCTACATAAATACAAAGGGAGAAAACACATTCAGACTTACAGTGACATTAACATGCTTCGGAGGGTTGCTTAGGATACACGTAACATCCCAGGTGACTAGCTGGCTAATTTACAGCCAAGATATCCTTCACTCTGATTAATTTAGCAAAACTGTATAATGCTACATACCAGGTCAAAACAGTCAGTTAGGAAAGGACGACAACGTCACGATAGTTACCCTGTGTCACAAACCAGCGAGATAGTACTGTATCTATCATCAGCAACTATGTGGTGGATTAGCGACAAATCATCAAGATTAATCCCACGGTGGAATCGTAACAAGACCGACTGCAAGAAGAATAATATGCCAAAAGTATGATACAAACAGTTCGCTCCTGCGGTAGAGGTCAGACTTAAAATAGCAACTTGACGGCTAGCTGATAATCATCTAAAAGTCACCAATAGTTTTAAAGCAACACACGGTATAACTGTATTACAAATGAGAAAACGTAGCTCCTTGATCACTTGCCGACTAGCACAGAAACAAGAGTTACACAACAGCTGTCTATATACAAATACACGGAACTATCTGAATAGGCATCCAGAACGTTGTTTATTGTTCAACTTCATTTTCACTTGATGACCTGCAGTTAGCCTCTAAAGGGTTATCCAAAAAGTTTGCCAGCGAACAAGTAAGCAGCTAGCCAGCTGTCATAGTACTTCAGCAGCCACTTAGCATTAGCCAACCGAAGTCTTTTTCTAAGGGTTTCAGTCCGGGTTATTAGATTCTTCGTTCAGCTGTTCCTCGACAACCGTACTATTCCAGACAGATACATCTTACTGACAAATCTAAGTATAAACATGCGACTACTTCTGGAAGTAGCTTTGCCTTGAAAGCCGACAGAAAGGTAGGAAGTCCTCCACATGTCCCACAATTCTCCTAATACGTAATAATAACCGAACCATAGATATTAGACGACCAGATCGGAAAGCTAAATAGAGCACAGGATTGAAGATAGACTGAGCAGTCGTGGGAAGCAGAAGTACTATATCTATGATTAAAAAACGTTGTTTTGGTCTGGTTTTGCCGACTGACTACCTGAATGAAGACCGAGATATTGTTACTAGAAGTGGATACGAAAGTGACTTGTGCAAAGGTACTGAAATTGTAAGAATTCATATTCTGTCAATGACATATTCAAATGACTATATTTAAGCTTACATGTTGTAATTATTTTTTTTATTATAAACAATTGCTTCTCTCACACAACACCGATGATGTATTTAAGTTCTTATTATAGCTAAATAAATACAGAAAAATATTCTCATAAAGAACTTTTATGTGCCTATCGTTGGCTATTAGTAGTGGTGTATAACGCTGAGGGGGTATGATGACGTCTGAACTAACATCTACGGGAATTCACTGGTCTGTAAGTATGGGTGTGGGTAAATACTGTTACATGGAATATTTATAAAAATTCACGTTAACAGTTCACAACAATGCTTGTGTGACAGTGTCACACCACATTGTGGTGTTGTTCTTACTGACCTCTCGTTGCTCCATCGCAGTACTAATGGACACAATACAAATTTGATCAATATTTCCTACCAATTATTTCCAAATTTGAGAAATATACTTGCTAAAATGTCAACATATAGGACACAACATTTCATCCTGAACGGTCATTTCTTTTATTGCGCCATACTTCATTATTGTGTTTGTGTTTTTTTTCCCTAATTCAATCCATGCCAGGTTCATTCACATTATCCTGCTCACATTGAGGATTATGTGGATGATGAGGATCCTTCGATTAAATACAGCCAGAAATCCACAATTTTAAGAGACATTTTATTAAAAAGAGGATCTGTACAGTCCCTCTCCCACAAATACACTGACAGGTCATTATATGTCATGTCTTTCATTCCTCCAAGAGGACATACTTATATTGGAAGGCAGGAGAGACCAAAAAAGATATACAAACATAAAATACCAAAGATGCAGAGAAAATGCATTTTTACAGAATATTTCTAGGTCTATACAGTACATTTGAAATAATAATCAATGATGATCAAAATCCTTAATGTCTGAATGTCAATCTTTTCCCTCCAAAGCCAGACTTGATGTAACACAACACAAGCCGTTTGCAACTGTGGAGTAAACGTGTCACTGAACCTCTGCTGGTGAGACTGAGGTGCTATATGCGGTGGAAGGGTACACCTTTTCAAAATGACAAAGCATATGGAATCAAAGTCTTGCAGAAGACTGATGCAACTGAACCACAAATTCAATTTAAAAGTTAAAATCAAATGCAACAAAGTTTACAGAATCTGCTGGGTTATTTTTTTTCTGCTCAGTACCATGTTGTCACTGCAACAGTATACAAAATGTAATTCTTACATACATGTAATATAATATATATTTAATTAGAGTGGACATAATTCTAATTTATTTTCACTATTTATATTTACTTACAAATATCAACATGTCATTGCAAAACACAGTTAAGACTCCCATTTCACAGCTGTTTGGTCAAATTCCGGTTTTACCTGCTGGAAGCACATAACACATTGTAATGATGAAATGAAAGAAATATAAAAATGTTGACCATTGGAAATTTATTCAGATTAACTGTGAACTAACCAGAGCCTTAATAAATATGAATTTTGCAGTGGTTCAAACTGATGTTCTCTTTTACTCTTTTATTTTCAAAGTAAGAAAACCATACAATAAGGTCTGTGCATTATGATTAAAAATGAAGCTTTTAAACCCTACTTATCAGTTTAAATGAAGGTTTGAGAATGAAAAGCAGAACCTTTTTGTACTGGTGACGGTACCAGATTCTTGACCTGAGGTCATGGGGTTAAAGCCCTGGCAGGACACTGATGCAGCAGATTAATAGAGAAGGAGGGGGAGAGAGGGAGTGAGTGAGTCCTACAGTCATTACTTCATCTCCAATCACACCTTTAGTCTTTACCTGGGACCTACTCTCACAAAACAGCATGTGAAGACCTGATGTCATTTTTATGCAGCATTCTTGTAGCCACAGAAATCAGTGCAAACACAAGCGAAACACCTTGGTAAATGGGAGATGTGCATATTCTGTAAAAACAAATGAGTTAAAATGGTTTCTTACCCCACTTCTGCTTTTCCTCAGTTTTTTTAATATTCCATTTATCATACATACAAGCCATCTGCCTTTATCACATTGAAACAGTTCCATATAAACACATCTTATTACACAGGGATTGTCACCTTTGCAAAGTGAAAAAAATCAATACAGTCAAGTATGCTTACATGGTTTTATAAACAACATATAATTTTAAAATACGCAACTTAAAACATTACAATGACAAATCTTCCATCATCCTCTTAATTCCCTCTGTTCAGAAACATTTTATCTGTGAAGAACTCATTATGCTGGTTTACAAAGCCAATAAAACAAGAAATAAATATTCTTAGATAAGTCTCCTGAAAGCAGTGGTAATTATTTGCAATAGCAACAACAATAGCACTATTAATGAAATCTGAAAGCAGCAGCTGAGAGTTTATGATGCCATTGGCTGTCAGATTGAGCTTCCCCTCTCTGTATCCACTTTGGTCTCAGTCTTTATCTATAGCGCTTTTGGGAGTTAGTCCTGCCTTCCCCAAAGGCTAGCACTCCCTCTAGTGGTCAATAATGTGTACTGTGTCAGGTATACTCCATGTGACATAATTGTGCTCTCTGCATCAAAACCACACTGAATTCCATTTTTCTCCTCTTGTTTGGTTACCAACGCCACTATATTTGACTTCAGCTCTGGATGTACTTACAAGTAAGCAGATTTCCTATGAAAATGCCTAAAATATCATAGATCCTCTTAAAACATGTTCACACTGCTGGCTTACTTAAAGGAATGAAAAGAAAGAAGAGAAAACAGAAAAACATGCAGACAGCCCTGAATTGTGCTTTCAGCCAAGACTGAACATACATCTATTCACAGAGTGTGAAGTATGATGAGTGATGCATCAACTTTGGTGTCTGATATTGTTTGCAGGGGTCTGCATTTGACCTTGGAATGAACCTGTATTTTGTGGGGTTATAGCTGTGACAGTACAAGAGGCATGCTTCAAATATTGTCAATCCTGTTTACTGTAAATATGTTGTCACTAAACGATCCTTATCACTGGACTTTGAAAGCTGGTGTTGACCCTTAAAAGACAGGGGGTTGTGATACTGAATATTCACTCCCTTTTGGTAGAATGGTATAAACAGTTTAAGGGTGGACAAAGGGTTTATTTCTGACCACTGTATCTGATGGGAGAAGTGTTTAAGTACGCTAGCTGGATGACAACAGCTTGAGAGCAATTATTGATTACGTAATCATTCAGCGTGGAACTTAACACATGGCCGAGTAATGATGATGTAAGCTTTAGACTATAGTTTTGTAAGACAAAGGAATGAGGGAATAACCCAGAGGACATATTACATCTTTTGCTCTTTATATCGAATTTTTGACATAAGACCTGCTTATGGTTTTTCAGCACTGTCTATTCCTGACCCCTCCACTCTCTGTGGAAACAAGGGGCAGACATGTGAAAGCTAAAAGATTAACAGCTCATGTTCTCTCTATATTTATGTCCCAAAAATAAAAATGAAACTATAAGGGTCATTATTTTTTACAGCATGCTATTTTTAAAGATATTCAGAAATAACATTTTAACCATAGAATAATAACCATTGGGATTATTGTTGCATTTAGTAGCCAGGGTAAATTAATGTAGATTTTGATACAATTGTACAAGTAAATGTACTGTAATACTGCTACGTATTTTGTGGAAACAATACTAACAAAAATACCAAAAGAAAGCGCAACACTAAAACTACAGAGAGCTCGTGTTTCGCGTATCAGTCTGACCATATATGACACGTCACTTGTGAACTGAAATACACTCAGATAGCAGCGTCGATATGCAGCACTGGAACATACATGCCTTAGGCCTGCCATTACGTCTCAGGGCAGTTATCACTACATTATCAGCTCCTCCCGTTAACCCTTCCATCTTCTCTCCTCTTTTTAAAAAAAAACAAAAACCTGATTTTGATATCCTGGATGTCAACAATCCTTTTTCCATTTCCAATTTAGGAAAGTTCCAGCTCAGAGATGTGTTTATGTAAGGCAGCCAGCTAAGAGTGACCACATACCCAGCATGCTCACTCATCAGTCGTGTTCCATTAAAATGCCAATTTGCACAGTTAGCCCTATGGAAAGCAATCTTTAATTGTTGATTTGTTAGGTCTATTACTAAGAAATGAAGGGGACAAGTGTGGTTTCCATGTTTTACTCCTCCTTATGCATTTATTTTCTCATTAAATCTTGGTGGGAATTCTAATTAACAAAGTAACAAATTTAAAAGTATGACTTTCTTTTAGTTTTATGTTACAGATCATGTGATTAGTCTGCCACTCCCCTTTGTGTGTGTACCATAGGAAAAAAATAACCATATGCAGCTTTTGGATATGAACTCCATTTCTGTAATTGTATTTAAAGAAAAACATGAGATCATCGCTATGACCCAGGCATTAAATAGTCTCTAATGCTGTGAAGTGAAATGCTGTTGAATCTTGAACTGTTCTGTTCAGTCTGGACTGCGCTGACTGTCAATGATTATACAACAATAAATCATACTGTAGCACATAAAGTTATGAGCAGACAGATTGTTGGCCTCCAGGATCAGAATTGGTAAATTCCATATACCAGTTTACCCGCATAATTTGCCTTGCCTTACATGTACAAACACCTTATTCCTGATTTAAAGGATGGCATTTCCCAAGAAAATACAACACTCTTAAAATTCAGCTCCTTTTTTTCCCCCCAAACACACCTGCTTAACCTTGACTCAGCAAACATGCTGAATAGAAGACATCACCCAGGTCCTTCACAGAAAGGACCCTGTTAGAGCGCGGAACCAGACCCCACGGGCCGGTCTGGGGCACACCGATGGTTTTACATCCACATAATGAGATATGAAGGCAAGCATGGATACTGTTTTTATGCATCTGTAATTTCCTCAGGCCACACAAAGCCGTGTGGCTGATGAGTTCATGGAGTGCTGTTTGAATGAGCACAGGACATACACTTTCAGCGCACACGGACAATTGTGCAAGACACAGCTGGCTTCTGCTTGAATTTAATTTTGTCATCCCTGCCTCTTTTAGGAAATGGTCTTCATGTGCTATGGTTCCCCAATGAAACACACTTGATGTACTTACAATAAAAAAAAAAAACGTGTAAGTAGCCAGAAAGCAAGCAAGCGAGAGCGAGAGAGAGAGAGAGAGAGAGAGAGAGAGAGACAGAGAGAGAGACGAGTTTCTGCAGCAGGTGATGGACAGGGTGAGACTGGACAGCTTCACAAGTCCTGAGTTCAGAGCTCAGACTGCAGTATCATAGTGGTCCGTTGCGGTTCTGATCCACACCACTGGTTTGGTTCAGTCAGAATGAGATTCAGGAGAGAGACGAAGCAGGTCCCCTGCCATCGGCTTCATACTCTTTCCCCTTGTGTGTGTTTTTTTCCCCCCCATTTTCCTGTCCTCTCCATCCAGGGAAAGAGGCAGAGTGAAAGGAACGTTTGTTAACTCCTGCACGTTGGTCAAGTACATCTCCAACTCCCATTTGTATCCATGTATGTATCTGAGAATGTTTGTATGTACACGTCTGTGTTCACATGATCGTGTGTGCATGTGTGTGCGTGTGTGTGTGTGTGTGTGTGTGTGTGTCAGACCAGGGTGCCAGGCGCTGGGAGCTCAGTACTGGGCTCTTTCAGTGTTAAGTCCTGTATCTGTGAAGGGAACGGCTCCTGGTACAGGGACAGCTCCATCGACCTGTGAAAGTCAGAAACAGAGCATTAATGCACCGTTACACAGCTCACACTGCTGTACATAACACCGCTCACACAGACAACCAGCAAGTGGAGAGCTTTTCCAGCAAGGATAGTGGGTCACACATTATATCACACACAAACACATGGCTTTTTTTATGTTTTCTTTTATTTTATTCTGGGCTGTGTGACTTCTCTTCCAAAAGTTAAAATACGCGTGACCTCACCCAGTCCGACAGAGTGGAGGAGTTCCGCAGTGAGACGCATGACAAGTAGAGGCAGGAGAAGCTGAAAGAGGTTTTTGTTGTTTGTTTGAAATTGGTGCGGTTCAGACATTGTTTTTAGCGCCTGTCTGTGCTTTTTTGGTTGGAGCTCTGAGCAAAGGGAGCTTTGGCACGCCAAAGGAAGGATAAGTGTAATCCATTCGGCATATGTGCTGCATTTTGTCCCTTAAACCTTTTTTTTGTCAAGACAGGAGCTCTCTTAAATATCAAGCCCTGACAGAGCCTGGGTACAGAAACGCTTTTAAACCAGGCAACTGCCACAGAAAACAAGCACCTCTTTTTGTGCTTGTTTCACGGTTGTGTTTCTCCATGATAAGGAAACAAACTGCTCCAAAATGGAGTTAGAGCATCAGGCCTTGGATGGGTTGGCATGGAGACTGGGCTGGCATGGCCGAAGTGCTGGCATCCCACAGATGGAGCAACTCCACCTGCTTCCTTTCCTTGGTATGTGCAAGTTACCAGGCCCTTGTTTCCCACTCACACATTTGTTAAAGCATATTATTTTGGTAAGACAATAATGGCAGCCATCTTGGATCTAAAAGAGGGGGCCTAACACTATCCGCTAGAGGTTTCCATGCTTGTGAATGAAGCTTCACATGTTTATAAGGTTATGCGATGACATCTGCACATCTCTCCTGTGGTGAGACTGATAAAAACAACACTGTAAATAGCTTTGCATGTTCCAGTCACATCCTGTCCCAAACTGAACAGGATGGAACTTGCCTTGTCATCCTGTTATGGCTTTGCATAGCATCTATTCCACACGCTCTTTTTAAAATCCTAAAAATTCCTCATCTTTGCTGTAATTCAGTAAAAAAAAAAAAAAAAAAAAAAAAAAAAAAAACCATAAATCCATTCCATACATCCAACCATAAATCTCTTGTACAAAGTATCAGTTGTTTCGAAATTTGGAAGACGAGGCAACTATCAGATATCCAAGCTTACAGCCAATTAATGTGGTCATAGATCACTGCTCTGGAGTAGGCCTTTAAACATAAGGACTTCTCCTTGCTGGTATCCTCTTTCCTCACCTCACAGTTCAGCAGCGGAGTAGATTTGATGAATGAATGATTCAGAAACTGAAACCATCGCCCACCATTGACCCTCCCAATACGATATTCGGCCGAATACAGAACACAGTGGGTTAACTCGATCGCTTTCACTCCGTTCAGAAAAAAACGTCTGTGTGCAGACCTGGGCCAAAACGATGCAGCTAGCACCCCAAAGGTAACTGGGAAATACTTCCCAGGCTACCTTTTTCATCCAGTGAACGGTGCTCGATTTAAATATCCTGAGGCCTTAAACAGTATACATATACCCACACGTGTGTATACACACAGACATGTGCACACGCACACACATTACATTGCATTAAGGACATTTGTTTGAAGCTTGATCCAGAGCAAATTACAAGGCAAAGTGCGTAAGAATGGTGCAAAAAGTGCAAAGATAACCCTAGAGAGGGGTAAAGTCCCAAGTGCCAAAGGAAACAGAATAGATTAGGATTCTCAACACACACACACATGCATATACAAACAGACAGACATGCACACACGCACGCACGCACGTATACACACAGACATGCATACGCACTCACAAATGCGGGCGCGCGCACACACACACACACACACACACACACACACACACACACACACACACACACACACATGCACACAGACATGCACACAGACATGCACACGCGCGCACACCTACCTGCCGTGTAGCGGGTGGCCATGGAAGGTGGCAGACTGGGGCAGCTGGCCGTAGGTGGGCTCCCCCTGGAAGGACTGGGGCTGGTGGGTGAGGGGGTGGGCGTTGTGCATGGAGGGGGGCGTGCGGCGCCGGGGCAGGGCGGGGTCCTGCAGCTTGCCTCCGGACGCGGCGTGGCCCAGGGTGTTCCTCAGGTACCAGTCCCGCAGGCCCTCCAGAGCCAGCGCCTTGTGCAGGCTGCGGGTGGAGTCCTCTGGGGTGGAGCTGGGGAATGGAGGGGGCCGGCGGCCGGGGGCGGGGCCGGGGGCGGGGCCCTCCGTCTGATAGGGGTACAGCGCGGCGGTGGACGAGTTGGCGGAGCTGGAGGTGGGGTGGGGGGGGTCGGAGTATGTGGACAGCAGGAGGGCCTCCTGCTGGTGCTGCTGCAGGGGGATGAAGGGCCCACAGGACTTGGTCCGGGTGACTTTGACCCGCCGCGGCTCGCCCGGCTTCCCGCGGAGCAGCAGGGGGCTGTAGGGCGGCGGCCCCGCGGCGAAGTGGGGGGCCTGGGACGGGGGGAAGCCGTTGAAGTGGGGAGACCCTGATGAGCAGGAGCCCTCCGGCCAGGCTCTAGGGTTCCCGCCGCCCCCAGACTGGTGTCGCTGCTGCTGCTGCTGCTGCTGCTGCTGCTGTTGCTGGACCTGCATCTTCTGCTGCTTGCCCCAGATGTAGTCCATGAGGATCTCGTTGTAGCCGCCTCCGCCTCCCCCGCCGCGGCCCCCCACAGACGACCGCATCCTGCCCTGCTCGGCATGCCCGTTCAGGTGCCGCTCCGGGCTGCCCCGGTGCACCTGCCGCAGCCTGCCGTCGGTCAGCGCCTCCGAGCTCTTGTACGGCCCCCCCCTGGACGGCATGCCAGTCCTCGGGCCCGCCTCCTCGGGGAAGGCGGTGCGGTCCAGCAGCGCCTCCGAGCTGTTGCTGCGGCGGGTTCGGGCGCTGTAAGGGCAGCCTCCCCGCTCGAAGGACCCCGAGGAGGACCCCTCCTGAGACTGCAGCGGAATCACCTGGGGAGCATCGGGGCTGTCTGACCAGTGCTTTCCCACGGTTCCGCTCGATACGTCCGATCTGCGGCAGAGAGAGAGAGAGAAAAACAAGATCATAATGCATTAAGCGGCCTTCCTTATCACCGTGGTTACCAAAGTTTCTGCGCCCACAAACCACTTAATGAGCACTTTCTGAAACCCATCCCTGAGTAAAATGAGGCTTGGCGCATTTTCAATGTTCAAAACGCGTCCATCATAACGTCAAAGCAACTGCGTGTACAGTGTAACTTGTGACTGCAGACTGTGGTAGCAACAAGAATAGTGCTTAATTAGACTGTTGTTAACGTCTTTGGAAAGCATAGCATTTAGGTAAACTATTTTTTCCTCCCCAAATGTAATGTTACACGACCAACCTAAAATCCTCCATTGATCCACCAGTGGGTCACAGACCACAGTTTAAGACCCATTGCTTTAGCGATTGAATTCTATTTAAAAGGCTATGTCTGCTAAAAAAATATATATATATATATATATATTTGTACAAGAAATAAAGATAACAGTCTGCTAAATGTATAAAACCCACCATTAAATAAGATGGTAAAAATGAAAGGAAATGAAAGGAAATGAAATGCCTTTGTATTAGAACACTTGTGTACCACGATGTTTTAGTTACACTGCCTTCACAGTTGCCTTCATGGTCCGAGAATACATGTAAGGAATTCTTGATAACAACCACGATGTACACCCCCATACCAAAGGCCCTGCATACTGGACGGCGGAATCCAATTTTGCGGAATCCGACAACTCAAGGGAATCCAATTACCGGATGTCAGTGCTGGTCGGTGGTTCAGGCCCTTCCCCTATGTGGGACTTTCGGTTTCATTATCGACCGCCATGGCGGGTTTCCTCATTAAAAACCCGGTCACTCCGCTCCGTCCTGTGGGGCGGGCCGAGGTTCTGCTGAGTGGACATTAGTGGATCTGCGGCACTTAGCAGACTGGGGGGGGGCGTACCTGACATGGACGCTTGAGGGGCCGGTTCTAGACAAGAGGGGCGTGGCGGGAACGCTTCTTCCTTCCACGTTGGAGATGCTCCGTGGGAGAGAACGACTCGGGCTGCAGGTACACAGAGGGGAGGGGGAGGAGAAGGTGCTCTTAATGCAACGGGCGAATGCGCTCACAAATGAGTTCAGACCGCAGCTAAAGGGGCGGTGTGCATGTTTTCACCCTATTGGCAATTGATGTGAACTGTAGCAACAATTTTTCAAATTTCAGCCTCCTAGGGCAAAAACTGTGGCCGCCAAATGGTGGGGAAATTTTTGTGGACCAACCGACAGACTGACCGACCGACCACCCGACCGACTGACAGAAAGACCTATGGAGCTGCTGGTCGCAGCTAAAAATCAGGACACAACACAGACCCAAGAAACTAGGCAAGGCTAGATAATTATGTTAACAGCTGTGTTAACTGACAAAATAAGTGCCGATTAATGACAAAAACCGCACAGCCTGTAGCTTTCCTGGACCTGAGCTCATCGCCCCCGGCAGAGGACATGCTCAGTGCCCCGGCCCCTGTCTGATACAGGACCTGGCTCCTCTCCAAGCATCACACCCTCACAGGTAGCGTTGTCCCGCTCGACAGGTGCGCCGTACCTGGCGGAGCTGGCCATGGAGTTCCGGCGTGTCCTCATCTCGTAGTAGATCTCCACAGGGGAGAGCTTCCGGCAGAGCCGGCTGTCGGGGCTCCCCGGGGCCAGCCGGGGCCGAGAGGGGGACAGGCCGTCTGTGGCCACACTGGGGGAGGACTCCTCTGTGGGGGAGAGGGGCGTTAGCGCGGCGCCAAACACTCATTCAGAGCGAGTACATTTGACTCACCCTGAGCTCTTTCAGTTTGGCATGTTTTAAATTACTGCACAAAAGATCACGTTTGATCTGAGATCTAAAAACGAGTACACTGAGCAGCTGTGGAAAGCAGACTGCTTTTTTTTTCAGCTGCATGGGCTGACTGGATGAATCCAGATAGGTTTCTCTACCCCTCTTTTCAAGTCACTTTACAATTAAATGCCCACTTGACCCAACCCAAATACTTTTCAACTGATAAATCACATCCTGTTGTTTGAAAACGGTGTTGCACCATGATACACAAAACTGACATGTCAGTTAATGTATGTCAGTCAATGTATGCGTGTATTGACTATGAAAGAGTCTTGACTTTTCTCTGAATAATTTCCTACATGCCATGTTCTTGCATAAATTACAGATGTGACATACAGCGGGCTCAGAAAGTATTCAGACCTAAGTATTCAGAAAACTAAATGAGGGCCCGGGTTCAGCTGTATTACTGACACTAATTTTGGTAGAAGCTAAACTTCTGCAAGATGCTGGTGGGAAAAAGTTAATTCAAAATCCAAAACATATGGAGAAACATCTTTGTGGCTAGACCAAACCAGGGCACCACATCTACCAGAGTTCAGGGTTCTAAGATGGAATCAATTTCCTTGAAAGCTTTTAAGATTCAAGGATGGGCCAAGGCAATTGTCATTCCAGCCACAAAATTTTCCTGTTTGTTTTTTTTTTGTACAAAAATTTAAAGAGGAAGATCCTAGGAGACGATACCGACCCCCCCTGTAGTTCTGTTAAAGCAGGCAGCTTTGAAACACAATGAAATCACTCCTGTAAAAGTAGAGGCCTGACTCAAAGGCTTCTGAGGTTTAATTTGAACAAATCCTATATCATCGTGCCTTTCTGAAACATGGTGACAGTACGCAGATCCCCTTTCTCATAAACATCCCATTCTTTCTGCTGGCAAGTCACTGCACGATGCATTCGGTGCGAAAGCTCAGCTCACTGAGGAACGGCGGGGAGAAAAACACTTTTGTTTGGACGATTATAACCCGTTACCACCCATCTGCTAGTCTGCCCTGCAGTGAGTGAGTGAGTCTTCCCTGGCCCCGTTTTCTCACCGTTGTCCTGACCTGTGGAGTCCGACATGGAGCTGCTCTCTGACTTCACTGTGTCATCTGAGGAAACACACACACATACACACACTCGTTATTCCTCTGTGGAGGTAGAGAGGTGGCTCACACACGCTATCCGTGTTAGGTTATGAGCTGGCTGAATTGCTCCCTGGCTGTGGACATGTCTCCCATGTGCCTTTCCTCCCTGCTCCTCTGTGAGCTCTGTTACCTCAGGAATAATGACAGGAAGTGGCCCTTTGCTCAGTGCTTCCTGTCCGGCGCTTTCACAACGTCCTGTTTCTGGAAGGGCCTAGATTTTCCAGGGGGGCGTGGTGCACCTCGGTTTCCTAATGAACTTCATAACCCTGACGCAAACATATCAACCTTGGCAAGAATAACATGGCACACACAGGCATCGAGACACACACACACACACACACACACACAAACACAAATTCACAAATACACAAACACATGGACACAAACACACAAAAAAGCACTCTACATATATGTACGTACATGCACATACACACATGAATGATGCACGCACATGCAGACATGTGTACGTACACACACACACACACACACACACACACTGACATGCACACAAGCACACGGTCCAGTTCCCCCATACCTATGGCAAGCTGAGTAAAACTGACCCATCCTGGAGTCCCACCCTTCCCAGCTGCTCTGTAGTCTGACTCACACCGGTCTGCCTCTGCCTGGCTCCCAAACCACTGCCATACTCCCCCACCCCCTACACCCCCCACACAAGTCCTGTACACAGCCTGGGCTGCTGTGTGTTAACAGCCTTCAACAGTCAGAGTTAGAATGTGTGATGTCACAATGCGGTGTCAGGCTTGGTAGTGTTATTCCAGGTTACCTGTGTGGCAGCCACGATGGACAGTCCTCTTTCCATGCGTGGGGTGTTGATCTGAGTCAGTCTGCCTGCGGAGGGCGCCACTGAATAAGGCCTTCTTCTGCTTCCGCTGCCCCACCTCCTCCTCCTGTGCAAGACAGGCACGCTGTCACCATTAGAGTTTCACACAACTACATGATGAATTTATTTGTCCAATATTAACAGAGCCACCCCCCTTGCCAATATCACATGGTATGCTCCACTCACTTCTCCCTTGCTGCTGTGTTTGGATCCATGATGGGACAGACCACTTCTGCGCCGCACATGGGGGGGTCTTTCTCCTGCCTCTAAGGGGAACTCTTTGGGAATCTCTCCTGTCAACTCCTGTAAAGACACAGAGTAACATGACCATCACACATGCTCGGGACAGCTTGTAGCATGCATAACTCCTCTTCTGGGGATCAGTGTTGCTCCAGCTGTGGTCAGCTTCCTGGGTCAAACTCACAGGGGACAGAGCAGTGTGCAGTCATATGTCAGCATGAGAAAAAGGACAGAGCTGGGCTGTGTGTGTTGAATGTTTTAAACACTGAACTTATGTCTCAATTCAATTTGCCAGAGGGTATCCTCTACACAACACAGACACACACAAAAACAAGCTGTCCCTTTTTTTTTCTTCAATCATAACATAATTAAATATGAAAACATGCTACTGCTTCCCCCCCCGGAATCTAGAGGAGTCTTGTAGGGGAGGGGACTGGGCGGTGGAGTAGCGGCCAGCAGACGGCCGCCACGCCTGGGGCAAGTCAGGGCGTCTGCTGACGCAAAGTGCCCCCCTCCCCACCCCCACCCCCCCAAAGCCGGCGGTGGCAAGGCCCTGGCACTGGGACGGGTATCGCGCTCTCTCTGTCAGCCCCGGGGGTGCTGATGTCACGGCTAACGCGCGGTAACGCGGCGGTAACGGGGACGCACTGACCGCTTCCAGCAGGCAGACCCGGCGCAGCTCCCCCAGCCGAGCGTTCAGCAGGGTCTGCAGGCCTCTCCGCCGTTCCTGCAGCTCCGAGATCCTCTCCGCCCGCTGCTTGCTGTCCTGGCAGCCCGGGGGATCTGCACACAAACCCACAAGAACACACAAATATTTTCACAGGAGGGCTCCGCGGAAACGATGACCCAGCACTCTGCTCACAGCTCAGGAAATGAGGGGATTTTTACCTCCAAACCGAAGGCCCGCCTGACCCGTCCCCATGTTTTTTTAGCTATATATTACATCCTGTCATTGGGAGGTGGAGTTGCACAATGATTCGAGCCCGCAAAATCGACACGTCTGTCAACATATGGGTAATTTCACTATAAAAGTTAATTTTCTGACTTCCCTCTGAAACGATTTCCCGCATGTCGTGACGCATGATCTTGCAAAGATCACAGATGTGACATAGATACTCTGCTTGTAAATGTATTGAATAACTGGCGTGACCCTTTCCCACCAGTTTGGTGAGGTCGTGTGCGTCACAGTCTGCTTGTGTTTAATATAAGCATTTCTTTGGGTAAAATCATGAAGTGAGTTGGGGTGAAAAAGGCGTTTAAAGAAAGCTGCTTTTCTCCAACAGCGATGCTCTCAAAATGTTACAGGTGTCATTTTACATGTTTACACATTTATTCACATGAAATATTAAACAAGCATGTACGTTATTTCAAACACGCATGATTTACAAAGAAGCCGCCTAATAAAATTATGCCGAACAGATACGCAGTATATCCTCACACATACAGCGCTGGAAATTTGTGCATATATAATATTTGTCATCCTTGACAGTGGTGTGTTCTATAAATCCTATCAGTTACCCATGGAGTACTGCATCACTCATGCAAGTGTGTGATAGGATTTGTGTTGAAGCACCGGGGGCGGGTTCCCTGCCGTGTGTCTGTGGACTCTGCCTTTTCACTGACTGGGTAGGTTTGCACACAAATGCTTCACACAGCCGAAAACCGCGCCTTTGCAAAACCATTACAGCTCAAGCAGGGAAATTTTGATAAACATGCACAAGAGAAAATACGGGACAAACACACCCACATATATTAGTTTTTCAGAGGTCAAGACACACTGCATATATCCATTATTTTCAGAGTGCCTTCCAAAGAAAAGCTATGAAAGTGGAGCTTAAAAATTAAGATCCTGAGATTTTGATGGTAGAGGCCACTTCATAAATCCAGTCTGGAGGGCCGCTCTGTCACACACACCCCTAAACCTTGCCTGGGCTGTAAAATTCAGGCTCTGCGCCGTGCCAAAATGGCAGATGGATCAGAGATGAGGCGATGTAATCCCTTTCTGACATGGCAGGAGGTAATGTCAGAGTCACTGTTAATCATAAGAGCCCTGATACACATCAACACACAGGCACACACACGCACGTGCGCGCGCGCACACACACACACACAGGCACACACACACGCGCATGCACGCACACACACACACGCACACACACAAACTAACACACACACATAGACACACACACATGCACACACACACACACACACACACACACAAACAAACACACACAGAGACACACACACACACACACACACACAGGCTCACACAGAGAGAGAGAGAGAGAGAGAGAGGGAGAGAGGCAAAGAGACAAGCTCAAACACACAAATGTATAATATACAAATGCACAGACACAAAGAGACAAAACAAAACATACAGACACACTCAAACATGCAGTCCAACACAAGGACAAATATCCACAGACACAAACGTACACAGACCAGACACACACACACACACACACACACACACACAGAAAGAGAGAGAGAGATACTTAAACAGACACACACACACAAATGCAGAGAGACAAACAACAGAGACACATACACAGACTCAGACACATAAACATACACAGACAAGACAGACAGACAGATGCACACGTACACACCAGTCCACAGAGTCGAACAGACACAGGGAATACTCCGGATCTCCCATGTTGTTTACACGGATGTGACCCCCTCTCACCTGGAGCCCCCAGGCCCATAGCAGTGATCGTGGGCCCTTTGACCTCCATGTCATGGGACTCCTGAGGGGTCCTGCCGCTCACGCTTCCTGCCAGTCGAACACTCACCTACAGAGGGAGGGAGGCGGGGGCTTAACACACGTGAGCAACAGAATTCAGTGACGGTCAGACTCGTGCTCAGCCACCGAAAACAAAACCAAAACATGTCACAGGGCGACACGTTCATCCATGTCTGCATTTCACCTTGCAGTTGTAGTCATAAGTGCCGCAGTGGTTTGGGCTTGTGGCCATTCAGTGCCGTCTGCCAACTGGCCCCTCTTCCAGAACGCTGCAGTACCCCCGTGGGCCTGAGGGAGGAGCCACTGCGCAGGCGGAAGCTGGTCTGGTGCAGAGCCCTGAAAAACAAACAGACCGCTGTCAGAACACTCCTCCCCCTCCGAGGCATGGCGGACTGCAGTCAGGCACAGCACCACGTTTATAGCCTCCCGCTAAAATTAATGGTAATTTGATGCTCGGCTCATGACTTTTATAGCAGCAACTGAACAGCAAAGAAAAGTATAAAAATGTCAACAGGCAAATGGTTAATGGCGTGCATTAAAAACACGCCTTTTCACTTTTATTTATCTCACTGGTAAATGCCTTAATCCAAATGACTAATACAGCCCATGTGGGCGCAGACGTGCAGAGTACAACAAAAGGCATCGATAAACCCATTAGAAAGTGTGAGGTGGAAGGGGATACAAAGAGCAGTGCTTAACAGGATCACAGTTTGAGCAGATAACATCTGAGCATGAGATGAGACTGATGGAGTGAATCCGGAAACGATTCCACACAAAACAGCACCTGTCTGATTCACTCCTCTACGGCTGGGTTTTCAGACTAAAGCACGTCACCTGAGTGTCCTCCCTGATAGTCAGGCTTTTAACACCAATCTAGTCACATTTCCTCACAACACAAACATCCGTTTTTTTTTCTTTTTTTGAGGCAGTGCAAAACAATTTGGTAAATTTAGACCTGATTTTTTTTCCCCTTCTTAAAAAAGGTACCAATGCAAAACCCCACTGGCATGACCCCAGGCCTGGTTCTGCACTGTTCTGAGTTTTGCCAAACCCGTCCAGTAGCTGCCCTTCCTTAGTTTGTCTAAGTACATGGATGTGCCCCGCACAGGTCTGGGAACAGGAAGTGAAGTGTGGGGACAGGAAATGGCTCACGGGGAAGGAAGTCAGGAACAGGAACGGGAGGCTGACGCTGAAAAGCGTAAACAATGCTGAGAGACATAACCATGACACGAATAACAAACTGCAATTTCTGCGCACGCTTGTTTTTCTTAACTGGTTTATATTGTACTGGTTTCTAAACAATGACCGCAAACCCCTGTTTTTTAGAGACTTATAATTGAGAGAGAAACATCCCATCAATTCCAGTAAACCACATGCGCGCGCACACACACACACACACACACACACACACACACACACACACACACACACACACACACACACACACACACACACACACACACAAACCAGGTTACCTCACTGAAGCACAGCAGTGCTGGCTTTAAACAGTGCAGCATGCAGTACACACAGAGCTAAAACTTATTTCTATTTTTGTTATTTTTTTGCTGTTTGCACTAAATGACACTCTTGCAGTAATTTTAATTATTCATTTCATGGTCAAACAGGCTATGAGCAAACAATAATTATCCTCTCAATTTTTGCTAGTGTGGTTTGGTGGATCTGTCAGACCTCGTCAATATCCTGAGATCGTCAGTCGACTGACCAAACACGCCATGTCCCAGCATGCCCCAGAACTGGAGGGAGGGAGGGAAAGAGAGAGAGACAAACACACACACAGACTCTCTCTCTCTCTCACACACACACGCACACACACTCTCTGCCATACAAACATATACACGCACACTCTCTCTCTCTCTCTCACATACTCATTAACTCACTCACTCCCTCCCTCCCTCACTCTCTCACACACACACACACACACACACACACACTCTCTCTCTCACGCTCACTCACTCTCACACACACACATACACACACACATACACACACACACACAACAGGTGACCTCAGTGAAACACAGCAGTGCTGGCTTTAAACAGTGCAACATGAGCACTCAGGCTGGGCCTAAGCCCTTAATAATGAATAAGGACACTGGGCAGACAGCAAGTTATACCTTTGGGTGTTCTACCTTTAACTATATACAGGCAGGAATCAAGATTGGGGGGGAACGACTGGCGAGAAAGCAAGAGAGATCTGGCACGGGCTAGGGGGATATCTAGGTTTACAGAGCTAGCAGTTTGGATCGATTTGTTGCTTTGTTTGCATTGGATGGTTAAAACATTGTATCGATACACTACTGCTGACAGAGGACAGATTGCTAGCTCTACAGGCTATGACAGAGGCTCTCTTGTGGGGTAAAGCGAATGAAAAGAAACACATTCCTTCGTATCTAATCACACGCAGTGGGTCGGCTACAGAGGCAGCGGTCGGAAAGTACAAATTTGATTTTGTTGCAGAGGATATAATTTTGCGAACAACAACAACAACAGGCTGAAACTGCCAGGCCCGAGATGGGTTTTCTCCACAACACTGTCTGTCAGGCCTCTACGTTCTCCCGTCACAAAACAGGGAGAGAAAACGGGGAGGTGAAGGCTCGCAGATAACAGAAGGCTTGTCTCCGGGGTGCTGGAGCGAGGCCCAGCTGGCCTTCAGAGCATCTGTGAGAGAAACCAAACAGGGCACAGAGGGGACAATCACTGCCTCCTATGACCCCCCCCCTCCATTTCTTGCGTCCTCACTTGTGTCACTTCCAACACTCTGCCTCCGCTTCTCTAAGAGAGCCGGTTTTCACTTTTTAGTGTTGGCCAAGTGGGTGACTGCTTTTTGTCTGTTATATTGTTGTTTTTTTTAATTAATTGATGCATTTTTATGTGGAAAGATAGTCTAACAAGGAGAACCAGATGTTTGGATATGTGGGGTAGGTGGGGTGGGGGAAATTAAGTACTCTGACAGATTTATTATTTTTGACATGGCTATTATTTTATTTCCTTATCGTTTTAAATTCTGTGGAAGCGTTTCTGCTCACATTACTCACATTTATTTTTTTGGCTGGTAAAAACACTGGCTTCTCAAATTCAAATTGTAACAGAACCATTTTCTGTTAGAATTCAAATTTGAACTCTAACAGAACCATGTTCTGGAATTAGGCCCACCACACAATAAAGGCTGAGCATGGCTGTCCCTGCTGGGAGTTAATTCCTCCATGGAAACTTTTTTTCCCTTCTTACAGCAACAACAAAAAAAAAAGTGCAGACTCAGCAGTTTTTCTTCTCGGACCTAAGCTGACCTCTCTGATCCCGTGGGTGGGGTGTGTTGGGGGGGGGGGTTGACAGACACACTGCGTCTTTAGTAATTAATCCCTCACTAACGAGGCCCTGTCAGAGCAGCTGCGCTTCCACATGGCTGCCCATCTCGCACTGCCAGATCTCATGTTGCAGCGAAAAAGAAGTTTTAAAGAAAAGAAGAAAAAAAAAACTCTCTCACATAGACAGGGCCTTATATTAGAAGTGAACAGCCACACTTCAGAAAGTAAAAGTACTACCACTAACAACTGTTACCTTTTTGTTGATTGTAATTACCACAACCCTTCGTCCAGGTAGGCTGGTTAATTAGTAAAATCGGCTGATTAAGTGAAAGGATTGAACAAATGCATGGATGTAATTCTACTTTCCTAAGGTCAGGTGTCCACCTCCGCCCAGCAGGCCATTCTGTGGCTGGAAGAGCCAGACGCCCAGCCCAAGGGGTGGCGTGGCGGTGGGGGTGACAGGGGCTCTTGGTGCCCTGGCCTCCCGCTCCCATTCTTCTGGCGCGAGGCAGCAGTCACGCTAGCGCACGTTAGCGGCGGCCAGCTCTCTCGCCTCCAGCGCCAGGTTCCTGCAGGTCTATGGGAGGCGGCTACCCTTCCAAGCCGAACGCGCCCTTCACACTCCCGCGCGGACGCCAGTCTCATCCACCTGCGCCCGGCTCACAGGCTGGGATGAACCCCATCGGGCCCCCGTCTGGTGCCCGCCTGGCACCAGGATCTTCGCTTCTGGGTTAGCGAGCCGGTCTGGCCTGATTAGCACGCACTCGCAGACAATAGAGCTTATCGCTTCATCATTCGTCTCTGCTGGGGTTCACCCCCCCTGCTGTGACAGGTCAGTGTGAAAGCAGGAGAAACCACATTTGCCAATTACAGCTCTGGATTAGCTCCAAACCAGTGACATGACCCAATGACAGGGCACATGAAAACTTGGCGGTTAGCAATTCACACTTTCACCAGGAGCATTTATCTGTGAGGGGGAAAACGTAAATCCAGCATGGTGAGATGGAGGCCTACAGCAAGGACAAAGTACCGTCTGGAGCCGAAACGATGCGACAACGTTTTCCCTCTGACAAGCTTTGTGATTCACTCAGCAACAATTTACTTACCGCTTATTTACATGTGTGTGTTTACTTTAAACTGCATGTTTCACAGTTTGTTCAATCCACTTTTATTTTTGGAAAAACTGAATGGAAATCTACAAAAAAAACTCCTCTATTTGAGAAAACAAAGGGGCTAGAAGCTGCGTCAAGATGTTTTCTGCTAACCAATGTGAAAAAGGCGCTTTGGAAGGAGCCGAAACCAAAGTAGGA
Organism: Albula goreensis; assembly: GCA_022829145.1. Taxonomy (NCBI): domain Eukaryota; kingdom Metazoa; phylum Chordata; class Actinopteri; order Albuliformes; family Albulidae; genus Albula; species Albula goreensis. The sequence continues at coordinate 31,934,019 of CM040752.1, forward strand.
AAATAAACACATCTGTATGGCTAACTAAAGCTGCCCATCTCTGCTCAGCACTATCCCAGAATCCTTGACTTCTCTGAGCTAGAGGAGTATCCCAAGATCCTTCACTGCTCTGAGCTACAGGAGTATCCCAGAATCCTTCACTGCCCTGAGCTACAGTAGTATCCCAGGGCCCTTCACTTCAGACACTGTATCCAAGGCATAGCTCCATGCTGTCACAGGGGAGGCCCGTTTCTAAGGGCAACACAGCACTTCAGTGGGAAAGCAGTCTGTGATTAACGTTCTATTCTAATTCCCCAGCACAGAACAGATGGCCACAGTCTCTGGAAGTGCAGACTCCGTAGTAACACAACCAGTCCAGGTGAACACGGTATGAATATCTGTGGGATCTGAAACCACACTGTCCACCTGCTGACACACATCACAAAGAGAGGGAGCTGGGGCTGGTACACACTGAGATAAACACTCTAGCAAAACTCTAGTTTCACTGGTAGCACACTGTGAAGGGACAAGGCATACCAAATCACCCGACAAGCTTTCCCATGTATCTTTATCTTTTGGCCGTTTAAACTCCCGATGAGGTGACTTTTAAGAGCAGGGAGGTCATGAAAATAATCGAAAGCGGAGATAAAAAAAAAAAAGAGACTGTTTGTGCAGAAGGGGCTGGCGAAACCCTGAGTCTTCCAGCCAGATATCAGATGGGTGGGGCTCCCTGCTGAGAGAAGAGGAACAGGTGGGGACAGATGGTTCCTGAGCAAAGGGTTTGGGGAGGGGGTGGCCGAGCGGGAAGGGGTGGGGGGTCGGTCAGAGCCACAGAGCAGGACAGCTGAGCATGAACTCTCTGGCACAGCCCTTCATGCCGTGACACCCTTTCACCTCAGCCTGCCACACTCTAACACAGCCAGCCCTACCGATGCCAACTCCACATTCCATTCTGCACATATATCCAATAATCTACGCTAGCGATCAACACACCACATACTCCTTATTTCAAAATGATTTTTTCCCCTTTTTCCACCCCCATCCAAACTGAACTCACCAGCCCCAGTATAACGACCTGCTCCCTGAGACTTGAGGAGGGAGCCAGCTGCCTTTGTGACTTCCTCCATTTTGAGCACCAACAGCCTTGCTAACTTTTAGCGCTGAATATATTATGTCACCATTTACAGACTGCCTATACTGTCAGAGGCACATGAAGTCAACATATGCTCAGTTCATGTACCTGCATGCGAGCGGCCAGCCAGCCAGGAGTGGCTCCTAAACAGTCATTAGACCGATGATTTTAACTGACTTATCCCCTTCGTTTTCTCTGGTGAGGCTGAGCCAACCGTTGCCTGGCGAATATGTACCTCAGGGATGTAGCCCATAATAACACAGCTGGGACTCAAACACAGAATCGCAAGACACAGCTGCACCATGAGCATGCCACTCCACTGTGCTATCCACTCTCATTACATAGAGGGCCATTATCATCATACAAAACAATGTACTGCAATAATGCACTCACATTTACACTGCTGCAGGGCATGGTATGGTGGAGGTAATAGCTGACGCATGATAAAGTGAACTACACTAATTTTTTCTGAAAGAGGTCTGTCCCTGAGCACCAGGACCGGGCCGATGCAGGGGGAACAGGACCCAGGCTGCAGGGCCTGGTGCCAGGCAGCCGCAGGTTTGGGTCTGGGCGCGTGGGCAGCTCCCATGGTGCTGCCGCAGTAACTACCTGCACATCTGGCGGGCACATGCTCCCGTACGTCGCCCTGCTGTCTGGAGGCGCTGAGAGGCACTGCGCCTTACCGCCAGCACCGCTACGGCAGCGCGCCACACAGGAGAAGGCATTTTAAACAAAACATTGTGTGCTGCAGGCCCAACACAGATACACACACACACACACACACACACACAGACAGACAGACAGACAGACAGACATGAAGACAACACAAACACTCGCAAAGGCACACACACGTACACACAAATAAGCATGCACACACACACACACACACAAAGTCAACATATGACACACACTCACAAACACACGAACACACACACATAAGCATGCATGCACACATACACACAAATAAGTGCACATGAGCGCGCGCACACACACACACACACACACACACACACACACACAAAGTCAACATATGACACACACTCACAAACACACGAACACACACACATAAGCATGCATGCACACATACACACAAATAAGTGCACGTGAGCACACACACACACACACACACACACACAAAATAAACTCCGTGGAGCAGCCGTAGCGGTGCTCAGAAAATGAGTCCAGCCCTGTCTGTGTGCTGTCCTGCGCGTTTCTGAACCTGTGTGTGGGAATAACTGTAGCCTGGAGACGGCTGCATCACACGGGCCCCCAGCAGCAGCTGAGGGGCCCTGGGTGGGTCTGCAGGCTTGTTTTATCTCCACACAGAGAGCAACATGTGGAAAATAAGTGCAGCCTCTGCTCATTTGGGCGAGATAATTGTGGCCTTAGATAGAATAGAGAAAAAAAGAGAACCAGGTGATGAGAAGGGGTGGAGGGCGCAGGAGGGGGGTCTGAACAAAAAAAATTAAAAAATAAAAGCTAGAAGAAAGGAGGATAAAGAAAGAAATGAAAAACAAAGTAGGATGCAGAGAGGGGGAAGGATAATGAGAACCAGGCTGACAGTATAAAGAGAGGATAGAGAGAGCAGGAGGAGGAAAACAAAGATCAAAAGATACTGGCTGTGAGATGGAGAGAGGCAGAGAAAGAGAGAAATGGAGAATGAGGGCAATAGTGCAGACAGAGATGAGGGGTGATAGAGGCCGAGAGCCAGAGATGGAGAGAGCATGATAGGGACAGGAGGGAGTGATAGAAACAGATAGACAGCGGCTGAAAGAGCAATAGTGAGGAGAAAAAAGGGGGAGAGGGACAGAAACAGACACAGAAGGAGAGATTGGAAGAGTGTGTGTGTGAGAGAGAGAGAGAGGGGGAGAGACAGAGCAACAGAGAGAGACAGAACGATGGAGGGGACAGTGTGAGAGAGATGGGAAAGAGAGAGAGTGTGTGTGTGAGAGAGAGAGGGGGGAGAGACAGAGCAACAGAGAGAGACATAACGATGGAGGGGACAGTGCAAGAGAGATGGGAAAGAGACAGAGAGAAATAGAGATATGAGAGAGACAGAAAAATAGCAAGATAGGGGAGATAGAAAGAGAAATGGAGAGATGGGCACAGAGAGAGAGACAGACAGACGGAGGGGGGAGAGACAGAGAGAAATAGAGAGATGGGGGAGAAAGACAGAGAAAAATGGAGAGAGAGAGATGGAGGGGGAGAGACAGAGGCGTTGATTTAAACATGAGCAGTGTGGTGTGAGTCGGCAGCCCCAGCACAGCGCGCATCACATGGATGCAAATCTGGGCTCATTTGAATATTCAAAAGACTGTGGGCTATTCACCCCCCCCATCACCTCCTCCCCTTCCCCATCCCCATCCACACTGCTACCCCAGTCCTGCAGTCTCAGAGCTCCACTAACTTTCAACAACAGCTGAAATCTTTTTACAAAAAAAAAAAAAACCACAAACCCATCCACCATAAAAGTCAAATAAATCTGTTTCAAAAGAAGTATGTGGCCAAAAAATATTATAAAACAGCCTCGCCCATGCCTCCCCACACCCCGACCTATTGTAACACTGAAAGCCAAGGGCAGTGCTGTGAATTGTGATTGGTCAGCTCCTTTGGCTGATTTGCTGACATCAGCTGTATTTTCAGTCCAGTTCTTTTGACCACACCCACAATGATCTGCCATCTTTGACCCTAACCAAAAAACACCAAATGGAAAAACACAAAATAAAGCTACAATATTTAGAGCTTAGTTTACATACAAATTATATTTGCGAGATGTGCATCACATTTTTAACATTGATTTAAGTAAATCAAACAAGCTTTTGTTGCAATCCAATGTTTGCATTTGGTTGTCTTTTTCCTGGATTGGTGAACTCAAATACCAAACTTAGTCTGAAACCCTCCACCCCACAGACAAACCTGAAGGTCTTACTGAGCACTGAAACCAAAAGTGTGAGGAGAACAATTGGTTCTTGGAGACCACCTGCCAAACTGTTCAAACAGTTTTAAACTCAGTAAAAAGAGAAGCACAAGGACGAGAGATACTGTTAAATATTTAAACGCACATTCAACACTCTAAGGAGTAAAAGCCGCCCCCCCACCAAACAGAGAGGAGCCTGTATTGGACCGCTTTACCTCATTGATTTTTCATTTTGAAATGTCTATAGGAGTTTCTGCTTAATTTCACATTTGACTGTCCTTTTTTTTTTTTACCCAATTTCTTGGAAAAGGAGAACTGCAGAAACTACTGATGACAACCTGGATGACATTAAATCAATGGCTGGTATGGCAGAGGTATGCTTGACCCAAACTAAGCCAGCTTGGTGCCCATCCAAATGTCAGTTTGAGCCTCCGTGTCTTTATTTGAACTGACAGCTGATGCAGGAAATGTTCCAGCAACCATAGAGACCCCTGCACAGAACTACTGCCTGGCACCCAGCCCCACGGATTCACCAGCTAACAGTATGCTTATGCTAGCATACAGATTCAGCTACACCATGGTTCTGTCACATTTACATTATGCTAGCATTACCACACTGACCAGATCAAAAGTCCTTTGTGTCTTCACAGACTCTCAGACAAAAATCAGTGGTGCAGAGGCAGGCGTGTTTATTTTGTGACGTTGTCGATGGAAGAAGCAGAAATCAGCAGTTCACACTCCAAAAGACCAAAAAAAAACACAGCATGGCAAAGAAAGCTTTTTGATTTTGTTTTAGCGACTGCAGAAAAAAAAAAACTGTGAAAATGGGAGGGAAGGCAAAGTAGAGAAAATCCATTTCCTAGCTGCTATTTTTATCATTTGAGAGTTTTTATCCGCTGTAATGGATGTTGCGTCCATAGCAGGAAAGAATACACAGCGCTCCTTAACGTTAAGTACCTGCATTTTAGGGTTGCCAGGTGCATAAGCCATACAGCATAGTTAAAAGATGAACAGAGCTGGGGTCTGCCCTCAGGAGATCAAGAAAATGGGAAAAAGAACAGGGAAAGTATTGATATGTCTAATTATTAAATACGAACCCCATCATTTCCTCCAGGGAGCTGATTTTGGAACACATTTTTAATTAACATATCATTGTTGAACTAAACTCCAATGCTAATTATATGTAATTTCATCTCTGCCCGCTTAATTACAATTTCATTAAAGCGCTAATAAAAAAACGATTCAGCACCCACCAGAAACATCAAACACAACACGAAATCATAGCAAAATCTGTTTAAGAGTTAGCATTAGCATAATCATGTTTTTTTTTTTTTCCTCTCCAAAGCTTACTTCAACATGGACGAAAGTAAATAGGATACATCCACCAACTTTTTTTTTTTTTTAAATTTGCCAGAGCGGCTCTGTATTAACAGCTGTTGTGTGGGTGTGCAGGGAGTGACAGCTGATCTTTGAGGATGCTGGGATGGATCCAAGGCCAAATAAACACAGTGAAACGCAACAGAAACACAGCCGCTATTTTGAATGGCACTTGGTTCCAATCTACACACCAGGCGCACGTAAACCTATCTAATTCCTAGAAGGTGTCCAGGTGCAATCATATGCCAGTGCACATAAATTGCAGGTAAGCATTATCAGATAATATAGCCAATGCTTGAGTTGTGTTCTACAAACAAAAATCCATCCGAATGGCATAGTAACCAGCTACATGTCCCCTATTCATTTGAACCAGAAGGTAAAAACACAACCCTGAGTTCCAAAAATGGCACTCCACAAAGTTTTGGCTCAAGGGCACCTGAGACAGGGGAAGCAGGAACACTGCGGAGATCCAGTCCACAGCGCCACTCGAATGGAAAGGATTGAGACCTGCATTTTGGAAAGATAGAGGACATGCCACTAGGGCCGCATGTAACTTCACAAACTACCCAGACTCCAGTTTCTCTGCAGAGGGACCATATCAAATGAGAAGAGCTCATCGCTGCATTGACTCATTACTTTTATCATATTAATGAGACAGGATTGAATTCCCCCTATCTGAGCTCCTGAAACAAATGTACTTGTACTAGAGTCCTCCAGCGCTGAGGGCGAATGGTGAACTGGTCGTATGGTTTGGCCCAGTGACATGCACAGACGTTTGGATGGGTAGTGGCTCTACCAGGTTTTTTTAGGTAATCCCAGCCATCAAAGTCCTTTGAAGGGGCAGCTTGGCCAAAAGAGGGCAAAAGGGCCGTTGTTCGGGTGACAATAGCATGAAGGTGGGCACGTCCATCCCTGTTTTGGCCCTTGTCCACAGCGGCAGTTTGTCACGTTCAGTGGGCGTGGCCTTGCCTCTTGGGTGGGGGGGTGTGCAGCAGCTGACTGAGGTGGGATTAGTGCCCCCGTTGCAGACGACTGCAGGTGCGGACAAGCGAGAATCCTGTGACGCACGGAGCGTGTCAGGGACAGCAGCGGCGCATACGCACAGCTGCCTCTGTCACGACCTCGCTCTCCGCCTCTCACCGGCGACTGTCTCTCTGTCTCTTTAGCACTAAAACGCAGCCTTACACTCCAGACCCCAGCAGGCCATCTCCCCGCAAAGGAGCGGAATAAAAACATAAAAACCAGAAACCCGTGTGCCGACTGTTCCCATACTGCTGTCTGGGTTCGTCCCGTGTCACAACCACTGTCTCTGTTCCCATGGAAACAAAATCGTCACTGGGAAATGCTAACTGCTGTACATCCAATGCAACAACAACACCAGTCTAAACTACTGAAATGCTTTAGTTTGTGGCAATAGCAAAAAATAAAAAGCAGTACATGAACACAAAGCTAATGATTTCAGGGAATGTGCCAAGTGCTCATGTCATGTTGATTTATTCTTATGCATTTTAAGCCTCTCGTACGGCAAAAGACCTGCCTGCTTAAAAGGCTGGCAATAGATCAGGCTCTGCTAGCTAGTCAACAAATGGAGCCATCTTACTTTTCTCACAAATTTTGTTCAGCTGAATGAAATCAGTTCTCAAAATGTTTCAGTTCAAAATCTATTAGGGTTTGGAGGGGGAAAAAAAAAACCCGCACTTGTCTCTGAAACATACCCACTCGCGCGTGCACGGTGCCCAGTTGTTGAGAGCCTGCACAATTTTGGAATACTTCAAATAGTATGAGGTTATTCACAACGAGAGTGTGGCCCAGCAGTCCGTGTGCCTGCCCCTCACAGACGGAACACTGTCATCTACTTTACATTCTGATCATTCTATTCTGCATGGCTAAATAGCCAGTGTGTTCATAGCACTGTTTTGAGCTTGAGAGATTGATTTATAGAGTAACACACACACACACACACACACACACACACACACACACACACACACACACACACACACACACACACACAAACAGCTCCTCTTAAGCTTTATATTTCCCCCTATTTTCCCTTCTATTCTATTATTTATCTTCACAATATTTTATTAATTTTAATTCAGTATTGTAATTAATAATTCATTTGGGTATAATTTTACCCCCCAACTTTGAAAAACAAGACTCTCTGGAACAGGCAAGATGTCTCTGAGAGTCGCAGCCTGAGAGATCCTCTGCCTTTTTAACACGCATGTTTTTTCCCAGGTTCCTGTTCTCCTACTTCAAACACTCTGTGAACTACAGCTTGTTATGGCTGTCCAAAAAAGCCTGTCCCTGAGAAAGTGTGAGGCGGCCTTCCGTGAGCCCTCTCTCCTCACTCTCCACATGGTTCCTGTCAGGGCTAAGCCCTGCCAAACCGGGGGCCTCTAATGTCTTTGGTCATGTGGGCCAGGCCAGATGCAGGGGTGTACAGGGTTTTACAGGGGGGCTGTGGTACGCTCACACCGCACTTTCACGCATACCACACACATTTGGACGCTCCCCCGTTTCTTTCCTCAGAATATGAATATTACATAAACGCCAGCACACGGTTAATGTGGAAGCGAAGTGTTCGGGACCGTCTTTGAAATCTCTTTCTGGCCCGGAAAGGCAGATCGGCAAACAAATTCTGTGGTAAACGTGCCCTGCGGGAAAAGCGCTGTCGCTATGGCTCCTCCTACTTCTGTAACTCGCACAATGATTTAAGATCCTTCAATAAATCCTTCAGGGCACAATAAACTGCCGCAGAACACACTCCTGTGGTTCCCCATTGCCCGGTGCCGATACATTATCGTTATATAAAAATGCAGCTTATTTGTGAGAATCATTACTGTTACTGTGAATTATTTTTCTTTCTCCCTTTTTTCTTTTACATCTCTCACTCCCCCAAAAAAAAAAAACAAACAAAAAAAAAGTTTGCAGCATGGAGTTCCCAACATGAGCACTGGCTGCTTGGAATGAGAATGTAACCTAGCAACATCGACCCCTCCCTCCCAACCACACCCCACCCTGCCTCCCTATCAACAAAAAGAGAAACGTCACATGACCACAGGCCAGATTCCAAAAAAAAAAAAAAAAAAAAAGTGGAATATCTGAAAGCATTCTAAATTCCAAATGTTACAATCTCCAGGGCTGTAACACACGATTTGGTCAGAAATGCTGACTCTGTTGCTTCACAGTGTTTTCCCTCGTTTGTTTACCACTCTTGTACATGCTGTTCATATGCTGTCCCTACTCCTTGCGACTTCTTCCCAGCTCATTTTCAAAGTCTGCTGGGCCTTCCCGCGTCCTGATCTTGTCTAATGTACTGTACTAAAGCCCACTCATCTTTGCTCACTCTGTTAAGTCGCAGGAGTGGCGAATCATGCGTGATTCTGTCAGACACAAACAAGCTGAAAGGCCAGGACCGATGAAAGAGGTTACAGCACATACCAGAGAGGATAAAATATCTGAGAGCCCCTCTGAAAATCCTATGGTAACTTCGGTCAGTCCAAGGGGCCATTTCTGTAAGGACAGAACTGGATCATGGCCCTTTTTCTCTCCTTAATCCCCGGAACATTAAACCAGAGACCCCACTGGCAAACACTTGTTCAGTGGGTTTACCATCAAACACTACTGCTTTTATTCTTCACAGCGCTAGCCGTGCCTGACTCACAAGGAAATGAGCGAAAATGAAAGAACAAACACGGGTCGTGTTTAACCAGTGAGCTGACAAGAGACTCTTTAAACCTCTTAAGCAAATCAAAAAAAAAAAATAGAGCAAAACTGCTAAAAAGCTGAGAGAATAAATTCGGATGCCTTTATCTGTGTCTTTTGTGAGAGACACCACCTTTGTGACATTCATACATTAATGATGACGAAATTTGTCAACATTGTTTTAAGGGGTGAAACATTAAGCTTACTTCAATCCAGCAGACAATCTCTTTGGATAATGGAATCATCAGTCCGTATGAGGCCGATAAGAGCCCGGCGCGACGGCACCCTTTGAAAAATCTACAGTTCAACTGACAGCTGATAAGTTCTCCATTCAGTGCGGAGGGCTGTGTCGGTCCGACAGCATCTGTGTGGTTTCTAGGGAGATGCCCAAACACGGTAGTTACCTTAACACACAAATGCATCTCCGGGCGGGAGTCAGCAACGTCCCCCTACCCCCACCCCCCCCCATCTCCAACAGAGTTCAGCTGTCTTTGTACCCACAGCCATTATCTGCCATGAGGTCATTGTTGACAAATGACACACCGTAGTTACTCTGTTTGCAGTTGAACCCATTCGAGTGTAAGCCTTGACAGGATATTAACCGTACAATAAATACAGCTCTGCAGCATGTATAAACAATGATGCGGTACTGATGTAGCTGTAGCATGGTAGCACCATTCACCTCAAACATGAAGAATTCATGAGAAATTTTCAATGCAAGCTCAACATGGTAATGTCATATTAACCATAAACAATAACAACACCTGATTCAACAGTTACAGCACATGATAACCACTGGTGCTTAATAAGAGAATCTAATGTCATACGCTAACACTCAACCAAAGGGACCATTGAAAGCGGAGTTCAACTCTGTGGTAATACCATCTGTAGTTATGTGCCAAATTGTTTATAATTGCTAATAACATGGTGGGAAAAAAATCAGAATTTATTAGGAAAATAAGTGTGCAGGTGCACTTTTTCATACAGATGATAGACCATAGAACGTCACTGTTTGTTATTCGTACTCATGGGGGGATCATATCTGATTATAGCCAAACTTGTGCCACTCAGAAGATTCCCCAGACGTTATATGCATATGACGAAGCTAGGGGGGGTTAAGTGAAAGTCCGTATGGGCAGAGCTTATCACAGGTCATTAACTTGTCAGGGATTCTTTTATTGATTGTTTTCTTGTTCCTTTGTTTTCTCTAGAGCTTAAGACACCCCAACTTCAGCTCCAAGTTGAAGCAGAGGGCGCACTGACAAGTGACCTCAAGACTGGAAACGAGGAGCCAACCTTCTCAGAGAGCGAAGTTAAACACATTCATCACGGCTATTCCTCGGTAGCCCGTGTTCTGCCACAACAGTTGTTGTGGTTGTCTTTTTTCTTTTGTTAATGAGCGTCTTCCACTTGGCAAAACCGAAACAAATTCTACATGTACACAATGGATGACGAATGTTTGAATGATTAGAACTATTCTTAAATACTGTCTCTTTCTCACCACCTCCTATTTTAATTAACCCATTACAATTGGGAAAATCGAAAAGCCTCGATTTCTAAACGTTGATATATGCGCCTGTGGGTCATTATAAGAGACGGACTCACCAGTACTACTTGCCTTTTTTTGTAATAATGCTCTACGTTTTAATGACATTAAAGAAATACTATGAAAGTATTATTCCTAACAACGTCCTGCCACCATATCAAACAAACTTTTTTTATTTGGACCAAGTTGCAGGTCAAATACTTTGGACAAAAAAAAACAGTACTTATGTTACCTCAAGCAGAAAACCCCCTTAATAAAACCCTGTAAATTACAGATAATTAATGACTTCTGTCCAATAATTTAACGTTTCAGAGGGGTTCATTTTTTTTGGTTGTTTAAAAGTAGCGCAACCACAGTCCAGCTCAGTTGTGTTCCTGCCTCTCCTGCTCAGTACGCAATTTCCCAGGTCCCACTAATATCAGAATGGCACCATTTATTATCAGTATATGACTTTTTTTCGCACAATGCTATACAGTTACACTTCCTTTCACAGTCATAGCCTTCATTTGTCTGAGGCAAGGACAAACATCAGCAAAACAATAAATCGTGCACCGAATGCCGGATGAACCACTTGCAACCTATTAAGAAATACATGACCTGCAAAACTCACAGAAAATACAAAATGTTTAAGAATTGAGCTTTGGAGCTATGCAGTATCCTGAAGTAATAAGAACAAAATGACCAAAAGCATTGGTTAGGCTACAGTATGCCAATGTCTCGTACAGTAGGCTGTAGTCGGCTTCATCTTTAGCAACAGGAAAAATGAGGATGAATTAATTTAGCGGGAAAAAAAACTACAAACATGTAGGAATTTAAATTCAAGCAGTGGTAAACGCTTACCTTGAAACGCTTACCCCTTCCCTCTGCGTTTCGCGACCCTCATTACTAACTTGCAGAGGGGCGGGCGTCTAAGCGCAGCGCTGCAAACGTTTGTTCGCCAGTTGCAAAGGCAAGCACCGGTCCCATACAGTCATATTCCTATCGAACTTGACAATCCTGCAATAAGAGTGTCCGAAGACATGTCAAAGACGTGCCATCGGTAGCGTTGAATATGTTGATATCGATGAATCACGCGAATCAAACGAAACGAACTCCCCGACTTGAGCACTCCGAGGTCCGTAGCTCCTGTTGCCCCCCTGTTCCCCAGGTTAGAGTCACCCAATACAGCTGGCTTTAAACAGACGAAACCAACTCCCGTGTACACGCAGGGGTACGAACAATGAGGCAAACTTAAGCGAAATACCTTTTTTGCCGACTCAGGCTTTTAAAGCAAACTTAAATAAATGTATGCTGGTAAATAATAAGAAATAAGTAAACGTCCTCTTATGTAATTGTTTCATTTAGTAACTATCATTATTCTTTACATGATACATCTTTTCATAACTCTCCGCAGTGAATTGACTGAGCATTTCCCTTTGATTTCGTTGGTTTGATCCGAAAAAGGTGCGCAGAGTTGAGATTCCTGACTCCCCCCCCCACCCCGACTTTTTTACTGTGGAGGGCTTGATTGTAACATAATTCATCCCCACGGCGACGGAATGTATAATATATTCCAACCCAGGCAAATGTTTTTGTACCGAGCAAGTCATGTGGATAATTAAATTAAATATACACTAACTGTGATTAGCGGTATGAACGCGCTTCAACCAGATTTTTTGTTAATGTGTTTACGAGCTATTTTGAATAGTTAAAAAGAACTTACTTACAAATGAAAACAACCGCACCACTGAAATTGCACCTGAACCGATGCAAAGGTGTTGTGAGAAAATATAATCAAATATAAGAGCACCTCAGTGACATGTGATGCATGAAGGGGTGTCCTTCCCAGTCAGTCATTAATGTGACATGCATTATTATGTTCCCTTTTCTAATCTTAACACCCCCTGCCCCAAAGAAAGTCTGTTCCTGTCACTACCACCAGAGACTGGTATGTCATTTCATATATGACCATAGACAGATTCAGCCTTATAAGAGTAAGAGGTCATTTTTAAAGGTATAAAATAAACTAAGCTGAATGGCCATTTTCTATGACATCAGCACTGGTGTACCCCAGGGTCCCATGTTAGAGCTCTCATTGATTTGTTTACTGGAGCAACATGCCCAGTCACATTTTAGCTCTAGTCATAATAAAAACTGCTAATGCAACCCTCTAAACTATTCATCCTAATTTCCTCTGTGCAACATTCTGCCTTCTAACCATAACAATGATCTTGAGATTGTCAGTAATAAGTGTAACCTAATGCATTACTGGCTTGATGCCTTCAGCTAAAAAAAAAAAAAAAAAAGCCCACTTACTACCTCTCTGTAAATGAAGAGATGTGATTATGGACAAATCAAAATAACAAGAACACAGTGGGCCCAGACTGCTTGTAGTATGACTCCATCGTACCATCCAGTTATCATGCACTGCAGCTTCTGGGCAAGCTTTCCTAAACATTCACCATGTACTCTTTGAAGCGTTCATTACATTACATTTTAGACATTTATCAGATTTTATCCAGACAACAATTTAATTTATAAGGTCTATATCCACTGTAACACTGTTACAAATAATGTGCAAATATTATATACCAGTGTTACACCAATATATGTACACCACTGTAACAGTGTTACACCAATATATGTACACCACTGTAACATTGTTACACCAATATATGTACACCACTGTAACAGTGTTACACCAATATATGTACACCACTGTAACAGTGTTGCACCAATATGTGTACACCACTATACCAGTGTTACACCAACATATGTACACCATGGTAACATTGTTACACCAACATATGTACACAACGGTAACATTGTTACACCAACATATGTACACCACTGTAACAGTGTTACACCAATATATGTACACCGCTGTAACATTGTTACACCAATATATGTACACCACTGTAACAGTGTTACACCAATATATGTACCACAGTGTAACACATTACACCAATATATGTACCACAGTGTAACAGTGTTACACCAGTACATACCACTACAGATGATGCTAATGCTTGCCACTGCTAATGCTTTAAGTAAGTAATTAATTATGTAAGTACTGCATTGCATAGCCTCTCCACACCCTCAGACTGCCTCTGTTCAATATAGACTATCAGTCCTCTATCATCTACACAGATTTCCTGCTCTCTGGAAATACCAAACTTCCTTCATTCATTGTCTTGCACAAAGTGAAAAGTGAGTTGTTTTGTAGTCCTGGACTTTTTTTGTGATGTGAGCTCCCTTAAAAGAAGAAAACTTCTTATTAATTGGCGTTTTTCGGCTTTCAGGGGCACCGCTCTGAAAATAGGTGGGGTTTTTTTTCAGCGCTGTATAGCATGCCAGGCAAACAGTAGGACTGATAACAATGATTACCAAAAAATGTTACAAAACACCATCCTCATAACGTCTGATTAACCAGTTAACTACTGTAATCAGCTACAAGGAAGCGTGAAAAAATTCTGTTATAACCCAGCACTGTCAGAGGTATCCGTGTTTATGTGAGCGTGTGTGTAGGCACTGTTGCAAATGCTTGTGGCGGTATGGCAAACAGCCCAGCAAGCTTTCACAGGTGTAGGGTGGGAGAATATTAAGCATTACCAGGCAAAGTAATGAAAAAATGTTTTCCCTCTCATGTGGGAATGACTGCAGTATGTACTGTGTTACTGTTCTGCACTGTACCAGTACGTAATTTGAGGAAAGGTCCTCAAAGTTTTAAAAAATTATAACAACAAAGAAAGGAAGCGCTGTTAAACTTGCATGTTTTGCCTTTTAGCCGTGAAGACATACACAGCCTTAATTCCGTGGATGAACACTTCCTTCTCGGTCAGCCTGAAGCTCGGTTTACTCTTTTAATAAATTTATGACTTCTGCGCCACAAAGAAAATGTGCTGGGGAGGAAATGCATTGTTAAAATTTGAATTTATTATTCGGTGTTATTCGGCACAGGGTACATTGTGTCCATTCAGTGCTGAGGCATCAGTCGGACACAAACGACAGACGAACGGCTTCACACGTGCCGCCTCGCGTCCTCATTGGCTCTCCCTTACCTGACAGGGCCTGACCATGACTCCTTGACTCCATGACTCCAGTGACCCCTTCATTTGCTGTGCTACATCATATCACCCTGAGCCACACCCGTTCTCCCGTTCGCAGCGATACGAAATGCGAACCACTGCTTTCAGCGGCACCACAAATTACAGCTAGCTTTTGCTTACTCTGAAGATGCCCTTCCCACTCCTACATTAGCGGTCTCCTGAAGCCTGGTCTTACACTCCTATTTTTATGATCTGTCTTCGCTTCTGACTTTGTTGTTGATGCATTAATTATCCCTCCGTGCCTGTAACTGAAAGCCACCCAGGACAAGGTGGCTGTTACGCCACAAACATATTCAATTTTTTTTTCATGTACACGTTAAACAATTACCACACGTACACAAACACAAATGAGCATCAACACGTACATAAACACCCTGACTGTGCTGCATCCAGCGCCCTGTTATTACCGTGGTACCCTAATTATGTCGAGCAGCTGTCACTAATGGCGCTGGGTTCAGCTTTGTGTTCTCCGCGCAGGTTAGAGGAGGGAAGGGCCGGCCGGCCTGTGATTTGAATCAGGAGGGGGGAGTGTGGGAGCGAAAGCGGAGCTGGAGGAAGATCTGAGCATGTGAGTTTGAATAGGGGGAAGCTCAGCTCATACTGTGGACAGGGTGCATCTCCGGCCCCTTCCTGGAATTCTCCCCGGGCGAAAGGGCGTTCTGGGGGGTGCCGGAGGCTGGGGGGGCAGGGGGTGGTCTGACAAACCTGACTCCACAGTGCGGCCTCCACTGGGAATTCACCAATTATACACTGAGTCAGGAACTGCACAATGGCCAACAAACACAATATCAACGCATTACTACTGAGCAAAACCCTACTGATACAAATCTGCCAGAGCCATTCTTATCAAATATCATATTGCCAAAAAAAAAAAAAAACTATTATATAAACAGTTAATAGGTCATTCCTGCCTTGCCCTTACAGGCAGAGAGAGGAAATAAATCTTAATTCTCTTTAAAGAGGCAGTGACAGGCTGCGATCTCAGACAGCAACAGGCACTGC
Organism: Albula goreensis; assembly: GCA_022829145.1. Classification (NCBI taxonomy): domain Eukaryota; kingdom Metazoa; phylum Chordata; class Actinopteri; order Albuliformes; family Albulidae; genus Albula; species Albula goreensis. Next base: position 31,949,771 of record CM040752.1, read on the forward strand.
ACCTACAAGGGAATATGGCCCAATCAAATCAATGGGATCCTCCCCTGCCCCTCCCTTCACACATGCACAGCTATCGCTAGGTGTTACGAATGACGAGGTGAGGGAGGAGATCAGGTCGCTAAAGCAAAGGAAAGCGCTGAATTCTGACCATGGAGCAGGGTTGACAGGGGGACAGGGGACTCAAATACTCAAAAAAACTATTAAGTTATGAACATAAATACTTCAATTAAACAACAAAATCAAGTGCGCTGCAGAGAAATGTAGAGACAATGTGAATATGTGAGAAAGTGAAGCAGAAGGAGGGAGAGAGGGGGAGAGAGTGAAAAAGAGCGGGAACCCTGGGAAACGTGTGATGATTTAGGAACCAAATGGAGATGTTTTGGCATCAGCCATCTGTTCAACAGATCACGACATAAAGTTCTCGCCACCTCCGATTCTCACAGTTGCTCGCAATTAGCCGGTCTGAAACGCTACTTTATGGGAACACCATCTCTCTCTGCCCCCCACTTGCCAGTCTAGCCTCCCCAACCACAACAATGGCGGGACAAATGGCTAATCCAAATAAGCAAGAAGGAGCAAAAACAAAACTTCGAGGGGTCCTCAGCAGTGTGCCTCTGCTCTCTCTCTCTTTCTGGTCTTTTTTTCCCTCAAAGAAAATAGCAATGAAGTATAAATGGTTAGGGATTTGTGCTTGCGACTAAGGGGCTGCAGGTTCAATGCCTTCAGTTACTTATTCTGCTTTACTCTTGAGCAAGGTAGCTGAATCACCTGTGCTACTTCAGTTAATACACACCTACAAGTCACTATGGATGAGGGCATCTGGCTAAAGGCATGCACTGCAAGATAATCTCCTAATCAAAAATTTTTTAGGTATTTTTTGAACCAGCTTTTGCACGATTTTCTCATCACTGCAACTTTTCCTCATCAATCTGGGATCGCAACAAGAAGCAACACAGACTCGCTTCTCCTCCAAAATGCACACTGCAGGCTGCCACTTGTTTTCACCAGCTGAGCTGCCCAGTTCTGCATCTGACGAATAAGTGCACTTTTTTTTTTGGAGTTAATCTTGTGATGAGATGAGGATTATCCGACCAATCGAAACCCTCCCCTCCTTTGATGACATCACAGCTGTTAACCATAGCTAGCTTTCACAGTCAGTTTCCATTGCGGCATGTATGACATATGTCATGTGACTACATGCAGTAGGGTAGTTCCCAAAGAAATTCTTGTTTGAATTAAGAGTGATACTTTCATTCATTTATATTCATTGTTTGTTCTGTGATTTTCATGTGTTGCTGTCTGCACGCTGCATTCTCTCCAGGTGTTTGAAACAAGGTTGATAAACTTTGATCTGAGACTAATAGTTTTATTCATTCATAGTTGGCTCTTGTTCACTCCGCAACCAAAGCAAATAGCGCATTTCCTACAATTCTCTTTTTACAAGTTCTCAATAATCATTTAAATTAGGTTTGAGGAAATCAAGATTGTTCAATTAAGACATAAACTTTGTTGCATTCATATCCACTCTTCTTTGTCCCTTACTAACCAAAGAGCACGGTGATTTTCCTACACTGCTCTTTGCATGTCGTGTTCTTGCTGTTCTTGGTGTGTCCGGTCTCATAAGGCCCATTCAGAAAGGTCCTTGGTGTTTTGGTTTTACTGCGTGACCCTTGACCGCAGCAGCTGACCCCAGATCCTCTGCGGCAGAGTTTGATCACCAGGCCCTCCCTGTGCCCCCACACATCAGAGTTAATACAGCATGGAGAGGAAGTCCCAGCAAATCTCACCTCATTCCTGGCCCTCCAAATTGTTTAAGATCGTCCACATGTGGATTAGCTTGACTCATGAACACCGGAGGGGGCAAAATTCTCACTATCCCCCCGTTTGCGCTCACAGATTACTCCTGTCAAACTCAGATCCTGGTTAAATTTGCGGTCATTTCATGAATAAGAATTTACAAGTACTTTTGCAATATCTGTTGTATTCAATCATTTGTTTGTGTGGATGAATATCTCCACATACCTGGTTTAATTTATTTAAAAGTATAAATGAAGACCTAGTTTCATTTCATCTATATTTGCCAGGATAGGTGTTAGGTTTTAAAGTATGCAGGAGAGACTGAATCCAGGTTCAAAGATACATCTGAGCTAATGCAATTTAAAAAACACACTCTGCCATGTGAGTTTAGATGATCTAGTACACAGTGGAAGCAGCAGCTATACAGTTACAAAAATGTATAAAATGTAAATGATGAGTAATGAGTAAATTATGCATACAGTACTGTGCTGCCACTGGTAAATAAAATTTATTGCTTTGATGTATTGCTGTGACATTGATGATGTCACAGACAGCATTATTACATATGCCTTGAATAGAACGGTCCTGAGCTTTAGCTGTAATGCTATCAAATTCTCGCACGGCCCATCTGTTGAGGGCAGCATTTGAATGGATCAGCTGATTTACATGATTGCATTGACTGGATAACTGGATGATGTGCACTTTTATGGACACACCCATTTCTCACACTTCCGGCCTTTAGAAGACACGGATGTGAAGTATGGAAATGACCTTTATGATGTATTCCTGCTGGACCACAAACTCACAGGCAGCAGTGTATACTAAAGGTTTTACTTTACATCCCTAAGAAACATTCAATGTTTAAGATATTCCTGAATAAAAATACGGAAGAGTTAGTTTGCCCCGTAGTTTCATATTTTCCTGTACATTTTTTTAAAATAAAAAAATCTGAGTGCACTAGTGTAAAATATGAGTGTACGTGAAAGCCTGTTGCAAAGCTGAAGTTGCAGGGATGCAGTTCGCACACCATGAATCCACACCATGCTGACTGTCTGTCTTCTGGTTACAGTATTGATGTGAAAACACGCGCACAGCACGCTCTGTTTCAGACAGGGGAGCACGCTGCGCTCTGCCTCCCCGAGGAGGACCATGTGCATGTGCACCTCAGACACAAAGCATGCTGCATTCCCACTTTAGCATGCAACATTTTTTAACACTTACACACTGGATTCCACATGGACACTGATAGCTGGTGCCAACGGTTATTTTATTGGGCCTCTGAGACCCTGAGATCTCAGGCCCCAGAATGCGGCTCCAACCCACAACTTTCACCACCGTCCATGACTTTGATGGGTCTCGTATTCCCTTGTATGGACAGTGGCTTCCAGTGGAGGGCCGGCAGGGCCGTAGCAAATCTCTGGAGACGGTCCACTCCCTCACACGCACACGGCCAGAGAACAGCCCCATGGAGCTTTAAAGGCAGTCTGTTGCATAACAAACAGGAGATTTATCGAGCAGAAGACAAAAGAGTAGCAATGGCCAAGTGTTTTTTTCTTTAAAGCCGGGGCTTTGAATAAACTTCTTCCACACATTGTTGGGGTGGGGGGGGGTCTCAGTGCAACAGCTGATTCTGACAAGTTTAATACGGTTCCTTTAGTCCACTGCCAGTTGGCAGGGTCTACCTCCACTAAACCTCATCCTAGACAAATCCAGTTTAAAAAAACCTTACTCCCCCACTCTGTTCTACCCAAATCCACAACTTGTTCAAACTCGCTCAGCAAAAAAAAAAGTCTTTTTCCCCTGGTAAAATCTCCTACCTTCCAATCGACCCAAAACATATAAAGTTCAGAAAATATGACTTTTTTCCCCCCCAACAATAAACAGCCGACCTCTTGTATCCCCCAGCTGCCTTTTAGGTTACCAGGTTACCAGATTTTCACTTCATTTTTCCAGCATTCTGAGAAAGCTGTGTTAGATGCAGGATAACATGGTTATCCTACAAAGTGATGAGGAGAATTAACTCAGCTTAAGCTCTGAAAGGAAAGAGCTGTTCAGTAACTGCTATAAAGTGCAGAGCAGGCTGCTGATACGGGCCCGTAACTGTGCAAACATGCAGGGCTGACATGCCGTGTCTCCTGAGGTGGTGGGGGTGTGGTCCATCGTGACTCCTGCAGGGTGGACCGGAGCCAGGCGGTCATCGTCCGCCGTGTTTTTTTTTCGCTAGCCGGACCACAGTTCTGGCCTGGCCAGGAGTTCTGCAAGCCCAGTGCTGTGCGGGGACAGTGTAAATACGCAGCTTTGCTTTGAGAGGGCAAAAAAGGGGGGAGAGAGACAACGGCCCTGCCCACGATGTTCTTCCTCCCCCACCATGACCTTGCCCCCCCCCCCCATATGGACGAATGAGCTGCCAGCAGGCCGCTGAGCAGCCATGAACCCCCCCCCCCACCTTCCTCCGCTTGCTCAACGCACATCTATCACCTTACAGCTCCACCTTACAGACACACGCTAATCTGCTCCTCCCTTCATCCTCACATTCACATGCAGTCATTTGTCTGCTCACATCTCCTTGGAAACCATTGTATGGGGAAGGGGGGGGACAGCAATACTGCAACGTAAGTATTGAACTACATTGGTACCAATCAAAATATGTCATATAACTCACAAGTATCAATTAGGCTAGATGTAATATGATAGATGATCTTAACAATGAAAGCATATAATTACTTAGGCATAGATGTACAAACACACAATTCCGACAGGAAACAGGATAGCTATAAACATGAATGAGGATCGTTTCCGTGTAGGTCAAACTATACATGGGTACAACACAACTTGTCATTTCAAAGTAAAAAATATGAAAATGAATAACTTTTTGGTATATTCAAACAATGGCTGAGACAGCTAGCCAGCCCACATTGGTCTAATTCTATTTTATGCAAAGAACCACATGTGTCCTCTGCCAAGAAGTTTATAAAAGGGAATATTATAGGAGGGTTTTTTATCAGAACATCATTAATTTAATTTTATATTTTAATATGAAGTGCAGCAGAAATCAACTCCAGGCTGGTTCTGAGCATAACACTGCACTGTACGCCCATGGGTGCCAGTAGGATTCAATCCCTATTTTTTCACATTTTTGAAAAGTGTCACAGCAGACGATCTACACTAATTCTCTTTTTCACCTTGCTTTCTGTTTTTTTTTCTTTCTCACTCTCTCTCTCTCTCTCTCTCCTCTCTGGATCCATGGCAGAGAGGAAGACAGAGAGAGAGAGAGAGAGAGACAGCATCATACATATATTTATATTCATAGACAGGAGAGATCAAACGCACAGTGAGAAGATGAAAGTGCCTTTGAGAGGGAGGCGTGCGCGCGCGAGTGGGTGAGCCAGGGTTCCGGGCCCTGGAGCTGCTCTGAGCGTGTCCGCATCCCTGGTGCAGCGGCGGGGGGGGGGGGGGGCCTGCTGGGGGCTCACACTCTACAGAACCCCCATGTCACCACGATGATACCCCCCCCCCTGCACCCCTGGCGCGTCTATTTGTACAACACTGTTTCTGAGGTTGATAATGTCTGATATTATATACAGCCAGTATATATTTCTCTCTGTGTGTTTTTTTTTCTGTTCTGTTCTTCCTTACATTTCATGCACTGACTGTCTGCTTGTCAGATACGCTTCAGTCCAGGCTTGAGTCTGAGAGAGAGAAAAAGAGAGAGTGAGAAAGAGAGAGAGAGAGGGAGAGAGAGAGAGACTTCAAACAGTGTGCTTGTTGAGATGAGTTGTTGAGATATGGGGGGTGGGGGGGGTGGGGGCTTGGGGGCCGATGGTGCAGCGCAGAACCCAAACACAGCTGTCTCCAGTTCCCTGCTGCTGCGACAGCTCCTCTCCTCCATCTCTCCATCTCCCTGCCCCGCCCAGGACCCACAGAGGGCTTGGTTGGACCCTCCACGCCATCTTTCACGCTGCTACGAGCGTCACGGCGGAACAGCTGAGCCGTTCGGCAAGACAAGCTTAGACGGAAAGCGCTGTTTCACGACCTCGATTAATCGCTCAAGAGAACTGCCAAGCCCAGACTGGAGCGGGCCCAAAAACAGCACTATCTTTTACGGGAGCCATACAATATCCCCCGCCCCCCCCCCTTCATGACTGTCAGCACACAGAGCCCTTTCCATCTCATCTCCACATTTCACGACCTGCCAGAGACCTACCAGGCAAACGAAGAGCCATAGGACAGACAGGAGACACTCTGCCTGAGGGAAGACCTCTATGTTCACAGCTTGCCCTCTTCATGTTTCCTCCACTTTTCCGTGTGCTTAACATGTCATTATGCCACGTGTTTTGATTTACTCCAAGCCCTGCCTGCAGTGTGCTTCTCTGGGAAGAAACCTCTCCCAAATCCTCCTCCAGAGTCAGTGGGTTGCCCTTTGCTTTTTCGCAAGGCAACTATCAATTATCAATTGATTAAGACCCCAAAATAAAATAAAATAAAACATTTTTAAAAAACACGATATAACTCTAATTAAGTTATAAATAGCTGGGGTGGAGCTGGGGCGAAGGAACACTCTGAAACCCTAAAGGAGGTCCAGGGCTGTGCCCTGCCGTAATGATAGTGTGTGTGTGTGTGTGTGTGTGTGTGTGTGTGTGTGTGTGTGTGTGTGTGTGTGTGTGTGTGTGTGTGTGTGTGTGTGTGTGTGTGTGTGTGTGCATGAAAGCGCTGCTGCAGTAGCTGGAGTGGGGGCTGGGCTGGGCTGGGCTGGGGCCAGGCCGAGTAAACCCAAAGCACTCCCAGCTGTATGTGGGGAGCGTGTCAGGACCTGCACCCCCGTCTGAGAGAGCCTGCGTCTGGGCAGGCACAACCCCCCACACCCCTATAGCGGGCGGCGGGGGGGGGGGGGCTCACTGAGGAGGCTGGGGGTTCGTCTGATGTGTTCAAATGACCAGAACATAAAAAGGAGGGCGTAGGAAAAAAAAAAAGTGTTTCAAAGTTAAAGTTTTGCAAAGCTATGCAAAATAACAATACAAAAGATGTTTCTTTTTTTTTTTTTTTTTGGACGCCCTCAGCCGCACTGATTCAGCTCGCTTTGTTAAGGCTACTCGGGCCTGCGCGGTACCTGCAGGAGTGGAGACTCAGATTCCACACGCGGTTAATGAGGGCTCTCTGTGAGCCTGAGCCCCGCCGGCGTGTGAGCGCATGTCCGCGCGAACGTGGCGCATTCAGTCACGGCATTCCCAGCATAACACCTGGAGTCACTGGACCTTCGCCGCTCTTCACCGCGTCTCAGCGCTAAAAGCACCACAAAACCCAGCCCTGTGCACGCAGTCAGCAGTCCCAGGGCTTGCGTGTGACTCGTGTCTGGCCTGACTTGTGATTCCCCGCCAGTTTTCCTTTTTTTTTACCACATTAGGCAAAGATTAACAGTTTACATCATCGGCTCACAGTCGTATCATTGTATCAGTCTCGGTGATTTGATTGTGTACATAACAAAAAGAGACTGGCTGCACTGGGGCGTGCAGTGGTATGAGCAAACAGGAGTGCTTGCACCAGACTTACATTCATATCAGAGGAGTGTCTGTCCCAGTGCCTTGAGTCTATTACCCAGGCCTCAATGAGTCACCCCCCCTCTCTCAAAGGTCACGCTGGGGAAAGTAAGACCACAGCAATGCAGAGGGGACCGGACAGGAATGCTGCGGCCGGCGTCTCCTCTGCAGTGACCCCTGCCGACCCCGACGGACAAACATCCCTCAGGCCAGACAGAGGGATCGACAAAAACGCAGGTCGCCATTACGCAAACACACTCCGTCTGCACAGGAGTGGGTGCCCGTCCAGTCCCCGCTGTGTTGCCCCAAACAGGCAAACACTGCTTTCTGATGGACGAGGTGGACACACAGGAGCTAGATTCAATCAAACACTTGGCCTTTTTCTTTCAATTTCTTAATTAAAATGTTATGTTCTCTGAGTATTTTATACTTTATTGGAGATAAGCAAATATGTCTTTTGAAATGTGTTCCTCTTTCATTATTAAATGGAGTACCATATGCACTTAAAGAGACTAAGTGTGTTTGATTGAATCTACCCAATGGCCTTTGGCTAACACTCCCCAGCTCAATCCCAAAATAAGGTCATTGGTCACTTATTTCACTTCCATTACCGTCTCTGCCCAGCAACACCAATACAATGTGGGTCAGCAGAATAGCTACTGTTTGCACATGGAGTTGGACAAACTGAGATGGTAGAGTTCACAGTTTTTTTTTTTTTTTTTTTAGATGTGGCCTGTCACAAACCACACCACACCCCGGCACTGGAACAGCCTCAAAGAAAGCAGGTATTCTCAATGGATCTGATCCTACTCTTTAAATGATAGATCACCCTTAGTGCACAATTCACAGGTCCATTCCCCTCCCCCAGTCTATCCTCCTGGGGTTACTGGAGTGGTTTACAAACACACAACACGTGTAAAGAAGCTGCGCGGTGTCAGCTGTGTCTGTCTCTCTCTGTGGTCCATTGTAATAGACTTATGGGAGGTGGGGGCACAATATGACAGGGTGACACTCTAGCTCTATCTCAATAACAGGATCGGATTTCACATCTGCAACTTTCTGCCCCCCACAACCCCCGGGTGACCATCCACCTGTTCATCTGTCTTCCCTCTCCACATGTTCAAAGTGCTCCACCAGCGTTCCACCAGCATGAAATTCCCACTTCCTGTGGGGGGAATGCGCCTGCTCTCTGACAGTCTGACAGCTCTCCCAGCTACGGGCCAGGGCTTTGAACACTATTCATTTAAATGCAAATTTCAGTATGCATTGGGACGAGCTTTCTACACCTCTACAAAAAAAACTACCTACTGTGGGATGCAAAACTGTTTTACAATGTATTTCTACCTCTACCAAATATTACTGGGAAAATGCTTTGAGTTGAACAGCTGTGCTCCTTTCAGCTCAGAAACACACACCTGCTCCTGTCTCTCTACGATCACACCATGGACACATGGCCAACCAGGATTTCAGTGGCACCAGCATCGTTTAAGGACAGATCTGTTGTTTTTTTTCTGGGGGGATGGCGTCGTCACTTTTGGTTTCAAACAGATCCACCACTTAAACTGACTGCCATCTGAGTCTGAGACCAAAGATCATCTGTTTGAAACCAGACAAACATCTGATTTGTTGAAAGCTACTTATTTCAGAAAAAAAATATTATGCATGTTGAGATGTTAAATAATTTCAGCTCGAGTGTCATTTTTATTGTTTTATCAAAGTATTTCCTAAAACAAAGCGATGGGCCGAAGAGGACTAAAGTACCCCTACAACAAAACGTGACACGCCTTGTTCTTTAATCAATACAAAAAGTTCACATATCAAATTGTGTCTGCAAATCAGTAGAGGTTTCAATATAGTTCTGAGCACACACTGTCCCAAAGTTAAAAAATGAGTTAAAGTAAAGGAGAGACTGTACAACCAAAAAAACAAATGCAAAACCCAGATAACTAAAACTTTGTTATAAGCACTGCACCATGATGTAAATATGATTTCATTTCATTTCATCCAGACCTGATTGTAATCAACAGTTGAATTTAGTCATCTGCTTGCTTTTACTTGCCCTGCTCAGTTCCTTCAAAATGTTTTGGAGAGGCTGAGCTCAGGGCGTCGAGCACACAGACCAAAGCTTAGGCTGACCGGAACTTCAGTTTGAAAACTGATCGTTAACTGTTATTTTTAACTGAAATTCAAGTGTTGAATTTCGGCACTCCGTAATCAATGTCCAGAAAACAGCTGTTACACAAGTGAGCGATTCAATTCAGGACAATACTGTTGGTGCATGGCCAGGCCTGGGCGGTTTTCTGTTACAAAGTCGTTAGCTTAAGTGGTTGTATCCTGGTTGCTGGCAAGCCTGTTCATATCCGTGCCATCGATCCAAAGTTTTTACTAAAAGTGAAAAGTGGACGAGGGCAGTGGTGGCCATGGTGATGTAAAAAAAGGGGCAAGAGCGCCCTCTCTGGCGGAGATTATGAACTGACTGAAACTCCTTGGTAACAAGCTACAACATTGGGGGAAATGCTGCATGGAGCACCAAGCAAAAATCACTGTATGTTGATGCTCTTTTATCTTTAATGGGATCATTTTTGCCTTCCATCTAGCAACCTAATTTATTATGTCACTCCTTTCTTGATTCTTTTATAAACACATGCACATGCAACAATATGCACATCCCCAATTTAAATCTACAATAAATATATATGGAGAAACATGTAAATACCACATGACGTCTTTAATATACACTTAAATAGCCACCTACAGTTCCCACAAGCCCAGCCGTGAATATAACATCTTCAGTAACCTCTCACTCTGTAGGAAGGTGTCCTTTAAATAAATAGCAATAAACATAATGATTATTATTACCAATGACAGTAGCTGTTTTCAGGTATGGCTCACTTCACCAATGTTGAACGTGGACGATAAACATTATGTTCAAGGGATTAGATGAAGGCTTTATTTTGCTTTCAAAATACCTTGTTTTTCCCACCAGAAGGCAGCCGAGTGAGTGCATGTGAGTGTGTGTGTGTGTGTGTGTGTGTGTGTGTGTGTGTGTGTATGTGGTGACTAGTTTGTCCTGTGTTTGCAGAAAGCAAGACGAATCAGTCTATCCTTCACCCAAGATAAGTTTTAAGCGCTCGAGCGAGGGAGACGTCTGAGTAAGACCTGAGGTCAGGGCCAGGTCACCCTTCCGCAGTATCTGGGTTCGTCGAGCCAGCAAACAGAGGACATGAACATGGTGTGCACCATGGGGTCAGGCTGGCGGTCATGGACTCTGTGACGACCTAATCAGCCCCTGCTTGAACTGGCTTCGCTGAACTGAACTGAAACTTCACTGCTGGTCTCCAGTTGTGGACCCTCATTACTCCTCAGTCTGTGAATTAGTCACTAAGGAACTATCTATGACTCCTCCAGAGATTCTAGAACCAACAACAGCCAAAAAAGGCTGTTTCCTATTGGTTGGAATACTTGCCCACAGCTTCAGCGTGTGGATACAAACAAATATTCCATGAATTCTCTACTGCATGATGAAATTGCGTTTATTTTCACATGCAACGAGGATGCAGCCAATGCCAGGCTGTTACCCCAGTCTACAGCCCTTGGGTGACTTCTCTCTGCTTCCTCTGTCAGTCACCCCATTGTCTCGCCCGATCACTTTCACCGCCTCACTATAATATATCTCACTGTTGCAGTGCGAGGACGAAAGAACAAACCAACCAGCAAATCTGCTCAGTGTTCTCAGTCGCTCAGCCAGGCACAAGCCGGAATGTTCTGAAGCCAAGCTCATTCTCTCTCCTCTCCAGCTCTCGCTGTCTCTCTCACTCTCTGTCTCGCCTTTCTCTCTGTCTCCCGCTCTCGCTCTCTCTTTCTCGCTCGCTTTCTCTCTAGGTGTTTGCTTCAAAACATGACCTAAATTTTTCTGCCTGAGCGAAGCAACTAGATCTGTCACGGTTCGAGTTCTCCACAGCGCCACAGCTCTCAATGAGCTCAATTGCACAAAGACGGGAAACAACACGGGGGAGGAAGAAGGAAAAAAAAACTGACAAGACAGTCAACGGCGAAGGCAACCATCGCATGGCAACAATGTGGAAAATCCCTTTCTAAAAATAGTGGCATATCGCGGGCAAGCAGCTCTAACAGTACAGCCAATAACCTTTCACCCCCGGGGCGCTATCGGGTGGGGGGGGGGTTGGGTGGGCGTCGGGGCGACGGGGGGTCGGTCCGTCGGTGTGCGTTTGGATGAGTGACTCAGATCCAGATGTCTCGACTGCACCACCAAGGTCAAGCCCATGTTAACAATCGTGTCGAGGAGCCGCGGCGACGCTAACGCAAACAATCCAACACCGCGCCTCCGCCACCGCACAACCTCTCTTCGCTTCATTGTGTGCTCGATGAACGCTGTAGCACCTTCCAGAGAGATCTCCCTTCACCTTCCCTTTCACCACGGCGTGGCCAGCACCGCTCATCCTAATCCCCCGTAGCCACCCCCACCCCGCCCCCTCCACCCCCCTCGCCCCCCTCGACAGAGAGACACCATGTTCCCCCTTAGCTAAACATCGGAACTGTTTGTGACTCTACGGTCCAATCAATTGGTTCCGCATCATCGGTTCCTTTGAAGACCCGAGCACCACTTCTGTAGTCATTTCCACATTCCGCAGCCAAGTGATACGGATCTGTCAGCGCAAATTCATGCCTCTCAATCTGGGGATTAGACCGGGGGGTTTTTTAATAACCGCAATGAGCGTCTCCATCAAATCAAACAGGGGGAAGCTTGACTCAGAAACAGAGGCTAAACATCCTATCAGGATATCACGTACATGGGAGTCTCCATGTGGGCCCCCAAAGCTGTAAATGAAAAATAAACACAAAGGGATGTGCTTGTGTGCGTGTGCGTGTGCATGTGTTTGCTCACCATTAATGAATTTGCATTAGCCCCACTGAAGCTGGTGGGAGAGGCTCAGTTCCTCCACATATGCCTCAATATTGTATTCATAAAAAAACCTCTCATTGAACACAATTGTACTATTTTGGGCAGACGGGGCTGTGGCACTTGACTGATAACCAGGCAATTCCAGTCATTAAGCACTATAAAAATCGTCTGTGCGAGCGCATTGCTGTAATCAACAGACTCTCTGCTCACCATGCAGTATGTGGCGGGATTCATTACTACAAAAAAAACCCGTTCACTCCATTTAATATTGCATAAAGCTTCAGCACACAGCTTGATCCGCACCCAACCGCCAAGCTAAACGCACTCTGACAAACGCTGAGGAGACAATGCAACGAGGAGGTGTCTGTGAGCCTCTCCCGAACAGGACAGCTACCAACAACAGCCTCAGGTCACCGCCTGGGGACGGTCCGCCCTGTGGGAAAGGCTTAGGTTAAAACACACAAAAACTGCCCTCCTCACTCAGGCAGGTAATTACAGCTGATCACCGGGCCCGTCCAGGGCTACAATCATGCGGCCCGAACGCTCCCGGCCTGTTGACGGCTACTTCCTGTCACGTTCAGCGCAGAGGGGAAATGTGCTGTCGCGCAGGTCTGAGCTCACACGAGTCCAGTCCTGACACTACAACGATTAGCCTGTCACAGACACCCAGGTAAAGGCAGCAAACTTCTCCTGCAGCCAATGGCAACCCTGCGACCCTGACACAATCACTGGCCCCCCCACTGGCCCCCTCCCTCGCAAGCACATCAGTATGCGATTCCTTAACTCACACATTGACATAATTTTCAACTAGCCTATATACCACATACAGCATAGTAGAATTCCTAAAATTCAGTTATGGCTTTTGGGTTTGGTGTGCCACCCCAAGATTTTCAGAGGTACCCTCTGGCCACCCCTTTGAAAAATTTCTGGGGGCACCAATGCCTGCGGTCTCACAGCAGCCCTTTGTCTCAGCATACAGAGCAGCAGACAGTAATGTAGTCAGCTTCCATCGCTATTCCTCACACTGACGTTCCCATCTGGACCGGCAGCTTTAATATATTTTAACAAACAGGAATTTTGTTGGTATCTGTGTTTATTTTATGTCTGATTATTTTTTAACTGGTTGATTGATTACTTAATTAAAGATTTTCTGGAGGTGGGTTTTAAGCACGTCGTCATGGCACGCCCGTGCTTTCTGTAATTTGTCAGTTGATAAGTAAACTATAAAAATTTCCATGAAAACAAGTGGAGATCTTAGTGAGTCAAAAGCACTTACTCTCCACTGTGAGCTGAGAGAAGCCTCTTATGGGAAATGGATTTGACCTTATATCCTAATAATGACATGACTGAGGTTCTTAAAATCTGAGCAATGACGACTGGAAACCCTGTGAGCTCCGATGAATGGGGCTGCCCGTCTGAGAGCTAATGCCTCTAAGTACGTGGGAAAAACCCTCTAATGTGCTTAACTATAGAGCCCAGATAAAGGACTCAAAGCACAACCGAAACGCTCAAATACTGGGATTTTCTGCATCTTCGATGACACCCGATGAGAGAGGTCCAAATGTTCCCAAATCCTGGTGTCCCCTCTGGACTAAGCAGATGTCAAAAGGGATGCGGAAAAATAAAGAGGAACGATCGGCCCATACATGCTTCTGTAACAGCTTATCAAGGATTCTGAAAAACAGTTACGCCCATAATAAGTTACCAACACATGTAATGGGCATAATCAGCTTTCCATGGTCAACAAGATACGAAAAACAGTTACAGCGGAACCACAGAGATAGAAACACCTTCGCACCAAGATTCCCAACTGTGAAAGTGACTTTTGAAATACTGTTAAAAGAGTTTTAAAACGATACTTGGTTGAAATCAATCATCATCACCTTGTTTTAAAATAGAAGACTCTCAGTTCAGACCATCAACAAAAGCTTCTGTCAAGTAACATACACACGTGGGATAAAATGAATTCAGGCAAATACACACGCCTCCTGGAGCACAGTGTCCCTCTCACTGTGTTTTAGCATGGTCTTATTGGTTGGGCCATAGAAAAGGGTTCCCTCTACTGGCTGATCAATGCTGATTCTCAGCTGCAAATCATTGTTCCTCGGGGTGTCCCCTCAAGCACAGAACAATTCTGACTTTATTAAACTAACAACGGTCTGGATGTAATCTCGACACTGTGATACCACGCCAACAAATGGCAGATCATTTGCCGCTCACAGAAGCAGGTCATTTACAAAGACAAAGAAAAATGCGTACAAGACACAAGCCTCTGTGTACATAAACCCACATTACATTATATTATTTTCATTTAGCTGATGCTTTTATCCAAAATGACTTACAGTTGATTAGACTAATCAAGGGGCCAATCCCCCCTGGGAGCAATGTGGGGTTAAGGGCCTTGCTCAAGGGCCTCACAGCACTGGTGTTCTTGCTGTGGCTGGACTGGGGCTTGATAGCCACTTGACTATAGGCTGCCCCCTCATGCTACCCAAGCTCTTTTAAATAACACCAATATCTTTCAGTGTCAGGACACAAGTACAAGTACATGTAAGAACCACTTAAGAATCCTAAGCTCAGCCTAGTGAGGTAGTAAGGGCCCCACGGTCTGGTACAAACCACTCCAGTGCAGACTGTGACCACCAGCCTGTGGGGCGACACTTAATTGCTCACACCACCACCCTGTGGAGGGAGGGATTTTGTTAGTGGGCAGTGTCCCATCTCTCACTAGTGACCCCTGGTGGTTAGCCGTGCATCCACAGCCTGCCTGGGAAAGCTAGACATGAAGTGCCTTTGCGGAGATACAGAGGAGGAGACACAGAAGAAGGCACATTTTTGTCTGTGACATCCCAGACTGATGGCACGGGTCACAGCAGCGAATAAGGCCTGTGGATATGATGTGGCATTCCAAATTAGGAGAGGGTAAAAAAAAAGGGAGGGGAAAGCTATTTTTTAATGCATTCATTCAAATGGAATTCTGCAGAGAGGCTTAATTTTTAAAAGGGAGTAATCACTGAGCTCAGATGCTCCCATCTGTCACTACGGCGTAATCATATTTTGAAGAAAAGTTTGGTCCGAGATCACTGGTTTCACATTAGACACTGACACACTTTAACAGAGAGCCAAATGCAATGGTGCCAGTCAGGCTGGGTTAAACAGGCGTTTTCACATCAATGCACACCCACACTGACTTTATATCATTCAAGACCATATTGATGAGGTGAATCGGGATAACACATTCACATATAAGAGCATGAGAATGCACAGGGGAAAAAAAATAACTGACGCACCAAATGGAAAAAGGTCTCACATTTTGAAATAACTACATCACAATAAAAAACAAATCTGCACAACATAATTCATGTTGTTTTCAAAGCAACATGAGAGATCAAACAGATTTTGAAAGAGGTCAGATTGTCGGTTCATGGTTTGCAGGTGCATCACTCACGGAAATGACAGAACGATTTAATGCGTCACAGGGCAGAATGATAAAAACCATGATGGCATATGCCAAACACGGTCGAGTACAGAGAATACTACAACTCTAATAATCTCACGAAAAATCAAATCCGTTCCTCCTTGAAGAATGGTCTGACATGCTGCTAGAAACAGTCAAGGTGTGCATCTGAGGATGTTTTTAGGGCAAAGAGCGGCCCTTATCAGTTAATAAATATTCACATATACTTTCCATTACTTTGTCTACCCACGGAAAATGACCCTTTGATATTGCTTAGTCATGCCATGCTGAGTCAGCATTCCTTTACACTTATTTATTTAAATACCATTCCCTTACTCACTCTGTCACGATTAATCACCACTAAAACTGATTTCTGTTCATGGGATTGCTTGTGATTAACAATTAATTTAACTTTCGAATGAGGTATCTGTGTGCAGAAACAGCAATCCAGTCAGCCCAATAAATTCAGTACTGAGGTGCAATAAAGTTATTCCTAGTTTCTGGGAACAACCTGTTTTTCCACCACTGGGACCTGGTTCTGATTATTATGCCTCTGAGCCAAAACAGGGTCTCGAGGTGTATTCTCGAGTCTTTACAAAGCATGGGAACTATTTGTTTCTTTCAACTATTATTTCTTTCATAGGATCCATATGCCGTTTTGGTTTTGGCATAGTGCTGGCATAAGCTTTATCCTTTTCTACGAAAGGCAAACACAACAGCAGAACACGTTTGTGTGAATGTGCTCTCACATATAAACATAGGGAAGTCCATAAGATTCACTGCAAACATACTGTAGTCTGTGTATATTCTACAACAGCCAGAGGCAAATAGTCAGTGGAATATTTCATAAGCACTATGGAGTCTATGTTTCTATGCGTGCATTTTTACCCAATATTTTCATAAATACAAATGACTATTATATTACTAACAAATGAGGGTATAATTTATTATTGACAACGCTATGGTCATCTGACCTGTTTTACCCTGACCTGATTAACCGAAGAAACACTACCCATAAGTTTTTTTTTTTAACAAAACCTTCTTATACAATATATTCTAAGACAACACAACTGAGGGAAAAAGGATATCACTAGCTTTTAATGTTCTTAAAGTAAAGAGGGTTTTAATGTATTGAAATAATGAAAAATATTTATGACATGAAATTGGGTCTCCAGAGTAAAAACATAAATCTAAGCTGTGCTTTTAGGGTCTAAGCTCTCCTCAAAAGGTCAGTTTTACAGCTCAGTCCATTCAGCTTTGCACCAGAAACCCATGGTTACTGTTCCTCTCTCTCCCTCCCTCCCTCCCTCCCTCTCTCTCTCTCTCTCCCTCCCTCCAGGGTATGTCACAGCCATCACAGTGAAGAGACATGTCGTTTCCACTCGTGCATCTTAAGTGCTGCATTCAGCTCAAGGTATGAGCTCCTGTCTTGGGGAAGTTAACTGACGAGTCTGTATAGCTGTTAACTGACGACGCTGATGATGGAGAAGCTATGGTAACCAGACCATGACACCTGCAACGGCACTGGATCACCACAGAGATACACGGCACGTAACCGATTTCACCAGATACTCCTCTATGGCCCCTAATGACCTGGTTTCACTGTTAGAACGGTGGAACTGAGACATTCCACTGAAAAACATGGGCCACATTCAATCAAACACACTTAGCGTCTTCTAAGGCCATATGCTATTCAATCAAAACAGGCTTAACATTACAGCATCGTTTCTTTGAGTATGTTATATTTTACTGGTGACCGACAGGCTTATCATTTGGAATACGTTATCTTTCATTTTAAAACATTAATAGTTTATGCCCTAAAACAGACTAAAGTCTGCTTTGATTCGATGGCACAGGCTCTGTCTTTGAAGAGACCGCGTGCGTTGAGTGAATCTAGACCACAGATCACGCTGCTATGCCATAACCACTCTGTCCTGATCAGAAACACTGCAGGCCGAGATGAGACCAGCCACTGCAGTATGGAGCAGTCCTGCATTCTCTGTGGAGCAGCCTGTAGTCTCGTGGTTAAGGTACATGACTGGGAAGGTACACGGCTAATGGCCTTGCTATTGGCTCCTTGAGCAAGCCCCTTAACTCCACAATCCCCCCAGGATCAAGGTTAACCCAATCAACTCTAAGTTGCTCTGGATAAAAGCATCAGCTAAATGACTGTAATGCAATCATTCATTTCAATCCTGACTTCCTCCAGCACAGGCCTGACCCTCAGAGTGCTCCAGAACAGGGCTGCAAATGACAATTTTCATTATCGATTAATCTGCTGATTATTTTCTCGATTAATCGCGTGATGTATAAAACATCAGGAAACAGTAAAAATACCCATTACAGTTCCCTAGAGCACAAGGTGACGTCAATAAATGTCTGGTTTTATCTGACCAACAGTCCCAAACCCCAAAATATTCAATTTAATGTAATGTAAGACCAAGAAAGGCAGCAAATTCTTACATTTGAGAACATAGAACCATCACATTTTTGGCACTGTTGCTGCAAAAATGACTTCAACAATTAATCGATTATCAAAATAGTCGACAATTAAGTTTCTTTAGATCAACTAATCGATTAATTGATTAGTTTTCTATTAAAACTTTGCTATTAAACTCTCACTGTGAAATCTCCTGTGAACTGTTCCTCAATCAAACTCATACATAAAGATCTGCAGACCTTCCAACAACGCAAGATAACTGAATATCAGAAAATATACATGAAGCTACTTTGGTGTTCACTCATTATAGTATAGAATAGCATACAGTACATGATGTCATTTTTAGCATCCAATAGATCAAATGTCATTAATTAGAATGATTTCAGGCATGTTCATTCTGTAAACACCAGTCTCATTACTATCTTAAGCATTGCTTACAGATCCATTCCCAAGTTCAATCATTAAGCAGCTTTAACGCATCTGTGAATAAAGCCAGCAAGACAGGAATACAAAATAACTGAATTTCAGCACTTTCTTTTCCATTTCATAGGGATTAGTGGAGAGGGAGGATGCACATCCAACATCAGTGCTAACTAACTAACTAACTAACTAACTAACTAACTAACTAACGGAGGTTAACAATTCAAAAACAAGGCAGAGCACTATGACGTCGCATTCCATCTCAATGAAACACAGTGGAACTCTCTCGCTTTTTGAACCGGTTCATTGTGATGTCATGTGACACTGACATTGTGATGTCATGTGAGTTGTTGTCGGGAGAGGTGAAATGTAAGACGTTTACACTGTGTTGTAGGAGCTTGTGTTGTCTCCACTCCTGGCTCTGTGCAGCCCTTTGAACTCACTGCAATAAAAAATATCCCTATGTTTGACACATTGACTGCGCAACATTTTTTTTTTTAAAAGGGAAAGATTGCATTATGCGAGTAGCGCCCCACATTCTCTCAAAGCATACTCTGTCCCACATGCTGAAGAAAAAGAGAGAGAGAGAGAGAGGGGAGAGGAGGGAGGGAGCAAGACAGGAGAGGGATAAAAAAGACTTTGATTTAGGCTCTGATTAAAATATTCACAGAGCCTCTAGTGGCAATGTGTGCACTGCCCTGAATGTCTAATTAGAAACCGCAAGCAGAGGCTGGCCTAATTATACCCAGAACTGCACACTTTCCTCTCTATCTCTCTCTCCCTCTCGCCGTCCTTCCCTCTATCCATCTCCTCCTCCATCTCTCCGGCAGCATGGGTCCACCGCCCACATTACGACATGTTCCACTTCTTCCCCTCATTTCACTCTTTTCATAACTTTATTATTTTCCTTCTTTTTTTGATGTAACTGCGTGACTATTCTGATCTTTAATTTTAAGTGAAGCGGCTTTAGTATCCAGGGTTACCCCCTTCCCCACCCTATACCGCTGGCCTATAAAAAGACAAGAAAGAAGGGGCACGCTGCATAAGTAGAGGCCCTCAGGCCTTTCACAGAATCGGAATGAGGTTTTCGAGGCTTCTTTGACGCTCTGAGTGGTGCTCAACTGGTGTTCCTCCATTCAGAGGAAACCTGTGCACTGCACCTTAAAAAGGCTAACTGCATTCACTCCACATACACACCTGCGCTGCTATCCATTTCTGCCACTGAATTTATTTTCCAGTTTAGCGCACTGACATTACTTCCTGTAGCTGTTGGCTCAGCTCTGTGATGTCACAATGCTACAACCCTGTGGTGTTCCATCCTGGTTCTGGAAGGCTGCAGTGTACAAATGTTCACACATTGCTTTCACCTGAAATTCCACAACTAGTTCACACCCAAGTAACCAGGTGTGGCGATTCAGTGATATAATCAACAGTTTGAGCTGGTTGTTAAACGTTGAGAAACAAAAACAAAAATAAATGTGGACCAACAGCTACAACATCAGTAGTAAAATAGCGACATGTGGCTGTGACTGACAACAAGTTCACTGGCTGTACATAAAAGCAAAACTTCTAGTTCAAATGTACTCATGTTATATTTTTGGTACATCCAAATCTAAAAACATCCCTCCCCACAACATAAATCGATGAGCGTTTCCATATGTGCAAAAACCAGCATGAATAAAACTGAGTCAGTGGGTGGGGTGGACTGTTGGTACAGCCCTATCTTCAGCGCAGGGTAAGAGAAAATAGAATCACTCCAAGAAAGCCTTTTCATTTGTAATGAGCCGCCCCACCTCACACATCAAGCCTGTGAAAAATTACTTATTATAATTTCATAATCATAACCATACTGCCCATAATGATCTGCTGTGAGGATAGGGGTGCTGGGTTCCACGCAGGATAAACTCACTGTGCAAAGTTTGCATTAATAGGGTCTGAAACTATTGTTATTCACTAGACTTGTATTTGTATTCTATTTCCTTACAAACACATAAGCAATAACTGCTGTTCACTACTGAAGACATGCCACATGGCTGTACGTTCTATGTGAAGGTGTGCTGTAGGGGGTATTAAATGGCATGTATATCTTCATTTATATAAAAAAAAAAAACAGGATTTTAAGAGTCATGTGATTTTTTTTTCCCTGAGAAGGCTCCAAATTTCTTTACTAGTTTCAGGCAGTCAGTATGAACATGTGCCGCTGTTTTCTGTGACATTCTTCCAAACAAATCCAAAGACGATTTCTGCTATTTACTCCAAACGCCTTGCTTATGAATGTGTACTGTAACAATCTGTCCTGACTGTTCCTCCAGCTGGCGAAACATGTCTAATTTCTCCATCCAATTTTCTCCAGCACACAGAGTAATACGGTATCTTAATAACAAATCTGCCCCTTTTAATGAATTCCCAAAGGGATCAATTCCATTTCAGTCACTTCTGGGAATTAATTGACATTCAATTAATTAAAATTAAAAATGACCATAACGTTCCATGAAAATGTTTAAAATGATGAATTTATGTTTAATTCATTTCTTGGATTTACTTAATTGATATAGAACTGACCCAAAGTCTGCAAGATAGCTACCAAACTAGACATGTCTTTTATTTATTATGTATGAAATTTTGGCTGATGAATTTCCAGATTTTTAAAAAAAAACACCTAAAAAACATACCAAATTTTGGCTACTGGACAGCTAGCCACCTAGCTCTATTATCACATAACAATCAAAATCCACTGCCTGTGATGCCTTCTGGATCAAATAAATATTTAATATCTTTTCAGAAAGGTTCCCCTAGTTTCACAAGCTATTAACATTCTGGCTAATAGGTAGCAGCTAGCAAACTCATCTTTTAACTTAAGTTTGTTATTACATTGTTACTCAAGCAACAAAGCTACTACCAAACATCATAATTACACCACAGTGCACAAAACATCAGTATATAACTGCACTACAGTAAGCACAATGCAATGGGTTGTTTTATGCATGGTTTGCACTTTGTTTCTACTTGCTGAGGTATCAAGTTGAACCAACAGAAAGCGGAGCAGGATGTGGGATATGAATGAACCATTAATATCACTATAATTTATTAATAAACGGGCACTATCCCCCAGGGCCCACCCCAGAGTTATGCCACTTAAATGCAATTTCCATATTCATCTATCATTAGCTAATGATAAACCTACACTGAAGATGTACTTTGGTGGAACTCAACTCTGGTCTGGATTCTGCACCTACAGTTTGAGTAGAAGTACTAAAATGCCAATTACATGTCATCACAATTGAATTTTTAGAGCAACTTTGCTGAAGTTGTCATTATTTTTCTGTCTTTGAATGATAGGGTGGCTTTTTGGTTGTGGATATTTGGCCATTTTTTGGCTGACAGTCTTACCTAGAGTGACTTATTGGGCCATCATAGGGCAATGCATTCAGTGAACACTGCAGACTCAAGCGCCACAGGTGCAACGGCCAGTATCATATCCAGGTTACAATGTATGCGCCCATCTGATCTGTATTTACCATGAGCAGTCACATAATTTAAAACCTGACATCTGAAGCTGAACAGCAACTGTTTACTGTAAGGTATATGTATGCATAAGTTTAAACATGATCCTCTCGGTTCAGTACCAAGAAATGTAAGCAATGAGTCATGACTCAAAAATAACATATTTTTGAAGAAAATCTGTCATACTGGTTCCCTTGGTTTAAAAAAAGCTTGTATTTCATCAATTATGTGGAAGGTATTAGAATCAATCTGCACTTAGCTGATAAAGAGAATGAGATGGCAGTACATACCTCAGGGTTACCTTCAAGGCCACACTCACGGTCAGAGAGAGATAGATAGTGCTGCTCGTTGAATCTGAAACCAATTTTACACCAGAGTCTCACTGCTGTACTGTGGGTAACTGGGCTTTTCATCCATTTTCCAGCCACTGTTCGCCCTCTTTGGCACGATAGGGGGTTGATTGTCACGCACATGTAATGCAGGAGGTCCATACCTATGCACAGGCCTGCATGATGAGTGAAAAGGTTGTATCCGTGGCAACCTAATTCCACACTTGGAAACGGTAGAAAGGAACAGTGGAGAGACAGAGAAAAGGCGGGAAATCTCAGGTGGCAGCTGGGACCACGCAGAGAAACTATTAGCAGCGTCACACACCCTGAGCGTTCCTGGACAAGATTCAGCAGAACGGTGGGACAAGCTTATGTGAAGTTATTATTTTTCTCCAAAACGGGGGTCTTATTGAGAGAGCCCTTCTGTAAACTCACGACAAATATTTAAGGTCAATCAATGGAGGATCTACCAGGTTAATTGACTATAAAATAAAAGTTTGAGCAGTCTGTGATTCTTATAAATTGTTTCATTGCTAACAAGTAACTGTGGGTTTAATGCTCTAATTACAGAGATGGCTAATTAGCTTGAATTTATGTAAAAAGTCATATACCATGGCCATATCTGCCCTGCTCTTCCTTGGGACATCAAAAATAACCCATCACCCCATTAACCCTGTCAGTTCTAATAGCTACTGCTAACTTATTTAGCTTCACATTGTCCTACCATGTCCCTCATTATCACACAAAATATACACAACACAGATTTCCATGTATTTCCTTTACAATACAATACAAACTTTTCGGTGTGCTTTTTTTTCTGATACACTATAACCCATTAAACACCTAAAACACTGGGTTTTTTGGGCTGCAGTTCTACAGAGTGACATATGTATTAACACAACAGGTTTGTTGTATAACTATATAAATATGGTTGTCATTACGGTTATGTCTACTGGAGGACGTGACTCTGGACATTCTGTTTCTGGTAGGTTCATTAACTTTCTGATAAGCCTTTTGCATTCTGACTGGTGCCAGCTGCAGATTCCCTTTGGTACACTTCTGGGCCTGGTTTATCATACCATCACCAACCCACCTCCAATACTCCAATGGATTGACCATTGCAAGATTTTTATTCACCATAATGAGTAGCTGATCATTGGATTATCAGCACTGACTTATATGCCTAAGAAGTGAGGCAAGCCTTTTAAGAGTAATAGCTGTTAGTAGGTTGTCCAGAGTAACCATGGGAACGACCACATTTGGGAGGAGCTTCCGTGTGGTGTCAGTGACTGATTTACACCAATCACAGCTCTTTGCTTCAAGGAGAAAAACAATTTTGATTGTTTCATACAAGATGACTACAACTCCACCCATTGCAGTATTCACTGAACTGCAGTATGTTGTCACTAGTCCAGAATCTGACAGTTAAAAAGAAAAAAAAAAAAACAGTTAAAAAAACAAAACATTTAATAAAAGTTATGTTTTAAAAAAAAATTGACATACCATGAATAATGGAACACACCAAAACCAATTAAAGGTCTTGTTAATAATTCTGAAACAGAATATGCAATGGAAGAGATGGATTTAGATTATCAGGAAGAAATTCATTAAAGAACACCAGTAAAGAGAGACTAAATAGTTCTTATATGTGTAGTACATCATTTCATAACTTGGTAAAACAAAGTTTTTAAATCCTATCATGGAAAAGATAGAAGACATAGAGAGAAAGAAGGAAATGGCTGCAGTTGAAGAGAATCTGTCAGTTAACACAAAGGTAAGGAACAGTGAAAGTTCTGAATTTAATATAAGCGGCAGCAAGGATCCAGAGAGGGAAATGAACAAAAAAAGTATGGAGAGTAAAGAAGTGAAAAGTAAAGCATAGAAAATAACTGGGGACATTACAAAGTAGCCAATAGGTGAATTACGATAGAGGAGAGAGAAATGTCTAACTGGGAGAACAAGCTGTCTTAAATGTGTTGTTAGAATTAAATGCATTCTGAAAGGAATACCTTACAGGAAAATCTGTTTCTAAGGAAGGGCCACAGAAATATAAACGTGTGATAAAGACAGAGAGGAGTCTGGAGACCTCTGAAGACATAATGATTTACACAGATAACTATATTTACACAGAAAACACAGGAACACAAGACAGGTATGCTATTTTCAGATGGTAAACTGTCTCCCAATTAATTTATTCCCTTGTTTGTATCAGATTCTTGACATTTGAGACAAGTGGGCACAAAAGTGATTGATTCTAGATTCCCAAATTCATCAGATGAGGTACACCTCCTGCCATTACACCTTAATAATAAATACGTGCTCTACAGCTCTTGCGTACAACGTGTGCAACCTCGTTGCTTTATACATGGAAAACAACAGCCATAAACTGGACATAAAATACGCAGTTGAGATCATATTAAACTGGAACATTTTGTAGGTAGCCTCAAGAACTTAAAATCAGCTGTACTACAGTCATTACATAAATAGAATGGCCGCTGTAGGGTCATAATATCGCACAAGAACATTAGCTACTGCCGACCGATTCATCCAGCGCTCCTTAACTGCACGCGCACGATGTGACCACTTAACAACAACTGAAACGTAACATGATTGACGCCTACAAATTAATTAAGCGTCCGACTGGCATCGGCGCAAACCACCTATCCACACCCGGTTGCAACAAAAAAAAAAAACACGACTACACAAATTCAGATTCCTGCAGTCAACAATCACGTACGCACCCAAAGTGTCAGAGGCAACAAAATATAGCATCACATCTCACACCATCTCGCTGCCCCTTTCACTGATATGCACAGTAAGACAGACAAATGTATGGCACATGGCGGTGAGGGGTTTGAGAGTATGCCATGATGTTTTGAACTATACCTGTTCGTGCTGCACCGTCTTTATGCAGGTTCAGCCTCCGCGTGGAGAGAATGTGAAAACCTTCGCTGCTGACCCAGCGACCCTCCCGTACAAGGTAGCAACCTCTATATTCTCGCCCAGATTCTTGTTAGGTTTCATGAAAAATTATGATAAATGTCAGATTCCTGTTGGATGGCGTCTCCAAGTTCGTAAGCTTCCTCGCGCAGATTTTAAATGCAAGCGTTAAAAAAAAACCTTGGACCAAAACGAATGTTGCACCAGTGCGAAAGAAACAGTTTTTGCTCTTGAAAAAATATTATTCTTAATATAGACGGTTTTGCATTTTTGCCTATTTTTCTTCAAATGAATAATGGTGATAGGCTGTAACCATATTAAAATTACCGCGGCACATTGATCAAAATGCACAAGATCAGCAAGAGCAAACAAAAATGTGCCTGTTTTCATTCATGCAATACCCGGTCAATTTAACAGCAGCCTCGATAATTAAGCAGCTCGACAAACTGGAAGCCCGCTTCTGTTTGTGGAGAGCACAGCACGCTCAGAGAATACGAGACGGAACATGAAGGAAAAACAGCTGCGCCCTTTTCTTACCTCCAAAACCGAGCTGGAGATAGCTACGTGTAAAATCTTAAAAATGATATTTTTTAAGTCCAGAGTCTTACATGAAAATAATATTATGACTCCCCATCGTCATTTAAGATAGCCAAGAAATCAACGTGCATGGACATCTACGCGTCTTAAATAAAGGCTAACAGAGGCCCCTATATGAGCACGCGTGTATTCCTTGGACACATAAACCACATATACATCAGTTGGTAGCTATGCATTCTCTCCTTGCCTCGCAACGTCGCGTCCAATTGAGAAAAGCAAATAGCTCAAACTGTCATTCTGAAACTCCGCTCTAATAATTAAAAATGAAATTCCTATTCAAAAAAATATTGATGGAAATCAATATTTCCGCAAACTGAAACCTTCCTTTAAAGTCTTGCTCTGCGACACCAGGTCTTCAAACGTTTGAAAACGCAGTTTTCATTTAGGAACGCGTAGCCTGTCTTGATATAGCAGTATTTTATTTACTTCTCTCTGTAGGGCTGGGATTTCCATTCGAATTAACCTGCCGCTTCTTTCTCATGCACGTTTGTCCTGAAGTCCTCAGCATCCTTTAGCGCAGAAGCATATAGCCCAATGAAAATATTAAATTAATATATGTGTGCAGTTCATATGCGATGATTTTTAACCCAGTAAGCCGGGTAAAGCTTGATTGTCTGCCCTTTTCAAACATACACACGCATACACACTACACGCATACAGCCGCAAACCCCCTACTCCGTCATACATCTCCCAAACATACTTAGGCGCGTGCAGTATAGCAGTGCCTGGATGTGCACTCTAAGGACCAAACCAATCGTGTCCCCTCACCCTGTTCGGTATTCCACAGCCATGCCCTCGACAGTTAACCCTTCAATAGCTGAACACTTGTTTATTTCCCAAACAAACAACACTTAACGTCGCTGGTGATGTTCACTGTGGTAAGAAAAAAAGGACTCATCCCAACCCACAGAACTGGTCCAAATTTGACACGGAACAAAATATTTTGAAAAACTTCAGGAAACGTTCCAGTCCCAGAAGGAGCATTCCATCATCCTTTCTAATTTGGCACAATTTTACATGGTAGTGACAGACACGTTGTTTAGGCGACTATATCCACAATGTTATGTATTGCAGCATGGTTGGCTACATTTCTCTATTTAATTTCAAGATTAAATGTTTCGTACAGTTGTCCCTTATATACATATCTGAAATTACATTTTTGGTTATTTTACCAGAATAGCCCACCGCTTTAAGGTACATTACTTTAAATGGACGCCCTAATTTGACAATTGGATGTTTTATGTGTCTAAGGAAAAATGTTGCGAGAGAAACACGCTTAAGTCCACCAGGAAAAACAACATGAAAATAACAAGGACACACAAACTGTGATAGTCTTCTGAATCAAAATCACTCTGAGATGTCACTGAGATGAAATTATGTCAAGGACTCAGGGGGAAAAGATCTGGAACAAAATCAAGTGACGAAAATATAAGATAGCGATTAGGCTGGTGATATTCTATACAGCTGAAGAATGAGGAGACACACATTAATTTATGTTTTCAGCGCACTTCACTGTAAGATGGTTCACTGGTGATCTATTGTCCATGAGCAAGCACGTGGAGACCGCTCGTATGTTTAATGGGAAACGTGTTTACAGACTCTTGATCTCCCATTAGCCCGGGATCAACATTGACCTCACCAACCCCGTCTGGTCTTGGCATCACACCATTTGTGCGCACAGCGAAAACATTTCTTTCAGGAATATAGAGGGTTAAAACACCAGGACAATAATCCACAGATGGCCTCGGTAGAGATTATAAACTGGAAAATGGGGGGAAATGCAGTGTGTTTGTGCTACGAGACAAAAACAGCGACTCTGCAATTTGACAGATTAAGAGGCTGAGAAAAGACAACGGAGACGGATCTGAAATAGCTGATATGTAAATGTGTTGAAGCACTCACAAATATTTGCAACAGCTGATAACACCTCTGTAGAGTGTAGAGTGTGAAGCCACAAAGGTATTTTTTTCCTTGCCAAAGGCGGATTGGCATAAACGTGGCAAACACGCTCTGCTCTTGACACTTTTTTTCCACGCTGCACGCAAGTAGGTACTTGTCAGTCCTTACGTCGTTTCCCCTAACTTCGAACGCCTAACGGAATCCCAAACTCTTTTAATTTTCTTGACATCCTGTTCTGACCGGATCCATAGCCAGTCTGGAGAAACACTGTATTCAATTCAGCAAATTATAAATTACATCTCAGAACAGACGTGATATATCTAATCTACACCATATGAGAAAATCCTTGATCCTTTCAGTTGTTTTCTATATATTCGTTAATAGTTGCTATCTTATGGGAGTTTTACCCAAGAACAATACGTGATTTGGGGGCTTTTCATTTGTTTTAGTTTATGTTAACATTCAGTTGAAGGTGGAGTGTCTTTTTCCCTTCAACCCTTGCATAAAAAACCTTGAGCAATTTTAGAGAAGTAGTTGTTTGTGTTGGGTGTCCCACTTCATCTCCTTCTAAAACAGAATGGCAATTACCCCTAAAAAACAGAATTTGGAATGGGATTCCATTTGCCCTCAAAAAGGCCAAAAGCATTTGATTGGGTGCTGGACTTAACCAGCGCTCCAAAACTAACACAGAAAATCTAGCACCATAACCTGCTTGCAGATTTTTTTTTTTTTTTTTGTTTGTTTGTTTGTTTGCAACACATTTTCAATTTATCTTGTGATCTGCAACAGGGCCTCTTGTGCCAAACCTCATGATACCTTTACTTTCAGGTTCTGTTGAATTGCAAAGCAATCAGTGGAAATACTGTATCCAAAATTACTACCAAATGTGCACCTGTAGTTGAGCTGACTGAATATAATGAGAGAAAGATTTGAGTGATAAATATATATTTTAATGGGGCTTTGCTAATTTCTACTTCTTTTGATGAAGGAACACATTGAAACTGAATTCAAAGAAGAGCAGGTTTTCTCTCCACTAGACAGTGAATCAGAATTGGTGCTGGAGAGAAAGATGCTTGGGGGGCAGCCTATAGCCTAGTGGCTAAGGTACATGAGTGGGACCCCTGAGGTTGGTGGTTCAAGTCCCAGGCCCTTGGTTAGTCTAATCAACTGTAAGTCGCTTTGGATGAAAGCATCAGCTAAATGACAGTAATGTAATGTAATCCTGCGATGTGTGAATGATGCAACCCCTGAATCTAACTTTGTGGAAAGCAGTTCATTGATGGTGACATCTTTGATGACAACAGCGTGGCATATTGAAACAGGGGTGTATTCTGCTGAGGTTAGACCACAGCACCTCTGTGCATTTCATGTAAAAAAATGAATTAGTAACAGTACAGACTGCCATGGCACTCAAAATCAGATAAAAGATCACCTTCACAGTGTTTCTGAAAAAAAAAAAAAAAAAAAAAACTACTTCAGCCAAGCACGTTGTAATGATTATTCTAAGGAATGGGTAACTCAAAGACAGGGGTTAAAGGGTCTTACCATGGTCAATTTCAGATGGACAAAACATTTCTGGATGAGTGCAGCCAAATTCAGGGAAAAAATGTAGAGTTAAATGTGTGGCAAATTGATCTGCTGAGATTCATGACTCGATTTAGATCCCATCATGCATGTGTCCGCAGTCCCCCTGGACCTCCTTCACCTTTATTTTTGATTTAGGGGAAAATCACTCTGAAATATCACTCTCATCTTCAATCTTCCACTGGCCTTAACCCGTGCCTTTGGAACATAGAGGGGGAAAGAAGTAGCAAGACTGATGTAACAGGTCCAGCTGATGTCATCTTTCAGTTTGACATCAGTACAGTGGAGTGTGTGACAAAGGCGAAACTCAACTTCATCACTGACCCTCACTGTTAACTGGCCTTCTCCTCAGACGTCTTCTCTATCCTCAGCAACGTTACCACAAAAATACAGACAACTACAAACTCCCCGTTTTCTCTTTCTCCACCTAAAAACATTTCCACCTCTTTTGCAGTCCTATTCTCGGGTCTGCTAACAATTTAGCCTCTTCTCTCTTTCTCTGATATTGCTGGCATCTGTAAATTCCTTCTCTCTGTTCAGGATATTGGCCATCTGGATCACCCCCTGTCTAGATATCAAAGAATTTCAGACAGCCTCTCCCATTTCCAAACCTGCCCTTTGTTCTGTGTGCAAAGGCATGCACAGTGACTGCATATCGAAGGAATCCTAGTTAGTCCCGATCTAGCAGTTATTCCCATCATCTTCCCCCCGTTTGACCACAAGTCCTTTCAGGCCGCCCTTGCTAATCCACTGCAGCCACGATGTCATGCGATTCATTTTCGTGGGTAACGGTCTTTTTCCAATCTCATTATCTGAAAGCTGCTGCCCAGTGTCTCCTCTCATGTGCATGGTCTTACTTAGTCATCGCCGTTTTCCCTCCTGGAGCCACCCCCATGATCCACAGCAGTCTGCCTCCTCTGAGAGCAGCTCCACGGAGCCAGCCCTGCTTCATGTGGTGCTGCCAGCCCTGCAGAGGCAGATATACTCAATGCCACACAACACAAAGACCACATCTTACCACATACCGCCTCTGCACTGGGAAGCTTCTCATTTAAAACATACATGTTGTACCAGTTACCTCAAAAATTGTTGCCATACCTTACCAGATGAACAGCAAAGCTCAACTGGTGCACATATCCACAGAAATAATAGATCAACTTATCCTGATTTTTGCCAAGAGAAGCCCTGTAGAGTACAGTGCCATGAATACAGCTGACCTTGTTTTGATTTCCTGGGTGTTTGAATATTTCTGAAATTGAATGTGTTTAGACCTTCAGTCGAAGCCTTCCTTTTGTAATTAGGGTGATACATTCCTGTTAACTTTCAATAATCATGTTTTTATGGTTGGACTTTTCCCACTTCCCTCTGTTATACTTCAAGCCCATATGGCAACGAAGATCAGAATAAGATTTGTTGAAATTAGCCTGATTATAATGAGCTTATTGGGACACTAGGCTTGCTTTTAGCCCACGGCCTCACGGTGAATGGCATCGTATGCTCGCTCAAAGGGAGGCGTCACAAGTCTTGATTCAGCACTGCAATGTAAATGGCTTTTCTGAGAGGATAATGATAACGATGACGCTGCTGACAGAAACCAAACAACGCCTACGTGAGATCGATACCTCCAGCTGCTGAAGTTGCGAGACAGACAGCCGGAGAATCATCAAGATTTTCGAAAAAGTCAGCAGTTCAACAGACAGGTTGCAATGGAAGGAGGAAAATCCACACCTTTAACGATGCGCTGAGAGAGACTGCTTCAATTCCTAAAGTTATTACAAATCCCAAGCACCAACCACATAAAGGCCATCTCTACCACTGAAATGACAGCATCACAATTAAGGGAGTTAGTTCGGTTAATAATTATGGGAAGGTAAACAATACTTAACTTCACAACAAAAGATGACAGTGTGTTCTTAGAACTATGACATAGGTAAGCATCTACAACTTCCTGTGACAAAGATACACCGAGGACAAAAAAAAAAAAAATACAATGCAAGCAGGAAGTGAGGGCCAGACAGGCAAGCGTACAGATACAGTATGTGTATGTAGACGGAGGTATAACAGAGCGGGATCTTGTGTCGGGGGCCTCGGATGAGGCAGTGCACTTGTTCTGTAATCGGGGGAATTGGGCATTGTGAATGAAAGGCCCTTTCTCAGGACAGTTCTCCTTCCTCCTTTCTGAGACAAAGCGGCTCTTTCAGCCCAGGGTAGATTTACACACCGCCACACACGCACGCTGTGAATGACCCCTCTCTCTCTCTCTCGCTCTCTCTCTGATTTCCAGCCCTCTCAATTGGAGTATGCTGCAGGTGCCTCTCAGCTGAGTGCCTGTCGCGCACTTCCTCCATCGGCTGAACAAAGAAAAGAGAGAACACAGGAAAATTTCTCACCACCCACAATAATATTTTGAGAGTTAAAATGGGCTTTCAGAAAATTGTGTGAGAATCATGGACAGAGTTCAGTTCTGGGCTCAGGCGTCCAACTATAAAGAGCCTCTCGTACCCTGGGCCAGCCAGAGGAGGATGGGCTCCCCCTCTCAAGCCTGGTTCCTCCCACCGTTTCTTCCCGTCTGCTCCACCGTCGCCGCAGGCTTGCTTTTGTGGGGGTTCAGACCAGGGCTTACTGTAAAGCGTATCGTGGTAGATGTTTGTGAAATTCCCTAAACAAATAGAGGTTGACTGATTGACTCTTCATCTCAGTCGGTCTATAATAAAGCAAAAAAATACAAGAGGAAGGCAGACTGCCCACTCTCCTCCTCTTTTTTTTTTCATAAAAGGGGGAAAAATTCCGGCGTACTGGGCAGGTTTCTCAGAAACGCCGATGCTACCTGCCACCATGGCATCGCGGCGAATCAGATCCCTCCCCTCTTCAGGTCTGTTCTCCTGAAACCAGCACACTCACGCTGCCTCCCACATCTGCTCTCCATTTAAATCCCTCATGTCTCTCCTCCGCTCCCTGCCACAGCTCTTGCTCTTCTGCTGTCCACAGGTTTTGCCGATTACACACTTGCTCTTTCCTGCCCTGTCAGTTTGACCTTGACAAACAAGCTCATGTTCCAGTTCTCAGGAGATTATACATTACAGCAAAAGCTGATTTATTTTATTTGGCACATGGCAGTTACAACAGATAAACATTTTTTTACAGCCCTGTTAACTACCGTCTGGACATCTTGACGATAACTTTTACGCTGATGTCTATTGACTATTCAAAATGACAACTAAATTTGACTTCTG
The DNA here is from genome assembly GCA_022829145.1 of Albula goreensis. Taxonomy (NCBI): domain Eukaryota; kingdom Metazoa; phylum Chordata; class Actinopteri; order Albuliformes; family Albulidae; genus Albula; species Albula goreensis. The sequence continues at coordinate 31,982,429 of CM040752.1, forward strand.
TGTTACTAAAGATTTTTTTCACTGGTTGTATTTGATGTATTCTTTCTCTAAGAACAGCTGCCCACACCTACTGATACCATCCAAAGACCAAAAAAAGAGCATTGGTAGAATGTTCTAAAATGACCTTCCTGGAAGGATTATGAGGGCCCTCTGGTGGAGAAGATGGGAAACTGCAGGCAGTAAGAGTGTTGGAGATCAAACCCAGGTCACTAATGCAGATGTGCTTTTGTTGGCTTGGGCAGATTTGGCATAGTGTTTGATGCTTGGGTGTTCACAGAACAAAGTAAACTACTACTGGGTACTGGTGGGACACAAGACCAACAGCTGCAGAAAGAGTCAAATCCTGGGATCATGAGCTAATCATAGCAATCTTCAGATCTACAAAATAAACAAAACCAAAATGGGTCAAAGGCAGATAAGAGACCGACCCCATGAGCCTCAAATTACCCTCAGTTAATCCCCGTTTCTAACCTTGACCTTTACTTCATTCATTTCAGCGAACAACTTTTTTTTTTTTTTTTCCTAAATCCATTATCAGAAACTACAATATGATGGACAGATTTTCTGAACTGGCAAGCTTGTCGATATGATGCACTGAGAAACTTGGACATGTGATTTCTGGGGAAGAATCTTTTATAGACCCACATCTCTGTTTAAAAAAAAAAAAAAAAAAAAAAAAAAAATCTTGAAAAAAGATCCACATTCTTGATGAAACTGCTGTATTCTTAATAAAGCGTGACATCTATAAAGGGCTTCAGAGAGCACTTTTTGGTATCAACAGTCCCTTTTCCCGCACTATGAACAATTTAACATTGAGGATTATATATGACTGTTTACTCAACTAAACCTGGAGGACTGCCCAGAGACGATGAAACAGGACCCACATAAAGTTTATATGACTGATTTTTGACCCCACCTCTTCATTATCTTTTTGAATATTAATTTACAATATATCACAGGAAAGCCAGGTTCTTATTTTCAAAACATGTGCTTTAATACGTTTAGAAAAAATAGCCCCCGACCATGGTTTGTGGAATATCGGGGGTAACCGACAGCATTCTCAACTACAGTTACTTAAATTCTCTACTCATTTTCATTTGAATTTAGTAGTGACGTATAAAAACGGAGAACTCCGACAGACATGTAAGAAAAACAACAAGGTCAGAACAAATTCAAACTGATCATCTTGTTTTCCATAATAAAACTGCCACTGAAAACAACAGCTGGTCTCCAGGCAATGGAAAGTGAGGAGAAATTTAATATTAAAATTGACAAAAGACAGAAAAAATATAGTGAAGAACTGAAACACAGGAAAATCTATGATATTCTCTCCCTCCCCAGCGCAAAATAATACAATCTCGATAACGATGAAGTGGTACTGCATTTAACTTGGATTAATAACTGATAATCTCTACTCTTTGACAACTGTACTGCTTAAAGAGCTCCTCCAGTGTGTTCATATAATCTCATTCTTTTTTAAATAGTCCTGTTTATTGATATTTACAAGAGTATAATTTTGCAGATGAAGAAAAAAAATACCTTCCACACTTGGTTCAAGAAAAACACCTTTGGATAATATTTGAAAAATATGGTACCATATTTTAAGGATTTGTCACATACGATGGGAAACACTGTGTATATTTGGGTTACATTAGCCTCAAAAGGTCATAGCTTTTCTTCTGCAAAGTACTGTCTTGCAAGAGTGTGTGCTTTTTGACACCGACCCCCAACAAACCTCTGTTTCACATGAACTCGGCCTGTAAGTTACTTTTTGAAGATACAGTTTCAGTGTATTGTGTGGAATCACAGCCTCTTAAAATACATTCTTTCAGAACAGGAGTCAGAACCCTGGGTTAGGTGATGCTGGGGAAAATGGTCCTGTTTGTTTCACAGGCAACAAAACACAAATAAACGAACGAAACAGACAAAACGTACAGACAGTGTATTATCTACCTAGAATGAAGAGACATTGTGCAAGGGAAAGCAAAATGGAGTGATCTAACCCGTTCGCTGAAAGAAACAGAATCAGAGAACAGAGAGACGGCTTTGGATTTGGCCCGGAACTTTCGCTGAATTCAGCTTCAGACTTCAAAGGAGTGGAACCCTCCTCCTCACAATCGCAGGGGGAGTACAAACAGAAGCCTCCCTGAGAGCAGTCAGCTGACATCACAAAGAGCCACCCACCAGGAGTGAATCGAGGCGATGACATCACACACACACTGGCACTAGCTCCAGAGGAAATCAATAAATATAAACTTAGAGCAAAATGAAATGAAGACAGCTAGCTATACGGTAAACATGAGGTGAATAAATGCAGTCATGATGCAGTCACGGCATGTAGGCAGAGGTCTTTCTGAGGTTTGTTTCTGCTAATATTGGTCAAACACTGTGTGGAAGTGGCTACAGAAAGGCAAAGGGACAAATATAAGGCAGTTTACAACAAACTGAAAATAGGCTACAGTTCCTGCGATGGCTAATGCTATTTACCTGTGCTATCCACCACATTTCCACTGCTCTAAATCACTGTGACCATATGATGAAAATAAAAAAAAAGCAGCATCAAAACAAAGTAAAAACCGTTAAAAGAACAACAAGAACCAAAAGTCTGAAACCACTGAGAGGTAGTCAAGTCGAACCGTTCACCCACTTTTCCATAAATGCAATAAGCATTAAGTCGAAGATAGAGGCATTATACAAAAAGGAAAATGATTTTAAAAAAAAAAAAAAAAAAAAAAAAAGAAAGTAAACAGCAGCAGTCTCATCTTCCTCACTCAACCACTGTGATCTTGGAAGCCATTAGTGTTCTTGGTGACCTTTAACCCTAATTCCACCTTGGCATCGCTCAGCACCATGGGAAAAGGCTTGGGAGTGAGAGCAGGTGATATGGGCCGCTCCCCCCAGCCCAACCCTCCAGCTCTCCGCAGCGCTAGTATTTGGATAAGGAGGTAAAAATCGCAATGATCTGAAGAACAGCTGACGGAAAAGCACCTCTGAAGGACTATGAGGAGCGAGAATGGCCCCAGCGATTATGCTGCCGATGCCCTCCCCTCACGTCCCTGGCTGCCCCCCCCTCACCCCCTCACAGCACCAGCTGGGTGACGTCGCATTTGTCGCACCGCTCCTCTGTCTGAGGCACCAGCAGCTGGCAGGCGGCGGCGCGCACGTACAGGACGGGGTCGTGCTCGGGCCGCGGCACGCAGGCGGGGTAGCCCTGGCAGACCGTGTATTGCTCCAGGTCCAGCAGCGCGGCCACCACCTGCTCGGCGGCGTCCAGGCGGGGCGGGTGGGCCTCGTACAGCGGGTGGGTGAGCAGCAGTGGCTGGTCCTGCACGCTGATCCGGTAGAAGAATCCGGGCTCGATCTGCAGCACGGTGTCGGCCATGGTGGACAGCTTGGAGCACTGCAGGAGCTGGAGGCGGGGACCCTCCACCATCAACCCCACCCAGTGAGGGGGCAGCACCGTCAGCCGCAGGGCCTCCAGCAGACCCAGCAGCTCCCTCTCCTCCTCGCTCACCGCCGGGGACCCCGACGCCAGGCTGAATATCTGTGTGATCTGTGGGGGGTGAGCAGGAACAGTTCAGTTAGGGAGGGACCACAATCAATAATGGCTGTCAGTGGTCCCCTTTGGCAAGGCAACAATCGGCCACCCTCGCCTGGGATTCGATACGGGTTAGCCGGCTAAAGTTTGTTGGTCTCTGTTGGTTTGTTGGAAGTTAACTTGCTGGTGAAAATGGAGAGCGGGACAAGCGAAGCTGCAGATGGAAACGTTAATGATTTAATCCCAAAATGAAAGCTGAATTCGGTAAACACATCAGTCGGTCTGCTGATGTGTTTGACTTAATTTCTATTTGTATTTGTTGAAAGTCGGCCGCGTGTCATTCAGACACGAGACCACAAATTGTATCAGGATACGCTATCGTTACCACCAAAATGTCAAAATTTATTGCGATAACATTTTAAAGGCTTATTGTGCAGCTCTAGCATCAACGCAGGACTTTATCTACATCCTAACAGTGGGCACACTGAATTGTAAGGGGGTTTAAAATGAGGCTGTAAAAAACAAGGCCATTGCATGGGCCACTGATGGGGATGTTGCCTGTGTGGTGTAGTCAGAGCTGAGCCGGTGCTCTCTGGCAAAGGTCTAGGGCAAAACCCAAAGGTGAAACAGTGGAGCACGTTCAACAAAGATAGATAAAGTGACAAATACATGAGGGCATGTTTGAGAGAAACTGTTAAGGCTCATGTGATGCTGTGGGGGGGGGGTCACCATTAGGGGGTGGATAAGGGAAGGACAGGGAGGGGCGTGTTTTAATGGGGTTTATGAGGGAAATATTTGTTCTTTTTTTTTTGTATACTGACTTCCTTATCGTTGTGTCATTGTAATAAAGCATGCTATGAAATGTAACGGCCTAAAACATTACACAAAGCTGACTGAAGACTTGGAGCGAATGCATCTGCCAGCGCGATGAACTGACGGACACAGCGAGACCACAGAGGCCACAGGGGAAGGTTTAGGAGAGACTGGAATCGATACAGGCCTTTTTCCCTTCACCTCAGGGACCAATCACAGCTAATGCCCCATAACCACCCCTGTGACACTCTCACATGGACCAATCAACACGTGCTCGTTACTGCACATTTTAACAAATCCAAATACTGATCATTTTACATTTGAACAAATCTACATATTGACTATTCTGCAATTGAACAAAACTAAATATTGATTATACTGCATTTGAAACAAATCTAAATACTGATAATTTAACATTATCTGTGTCTAATAAAAATGACGAATAAACCAGGTCGGACTTCAGGAACGACAATTCTTTTTGGTATTTATTTCTTTAATAAATTGCCTGTTTAAATAATTCCCCTTATCTTCTGCCTTCATTTGGTCCATGCGATTGTGCTCCTCAATTCCCGCCATGTTAGCTGCACATGGAGCAACGCAGATGAAGAAGGTGAACTCCTCTCCTCCTCCTCCTCTGCCGACCTGCCTGCTCAGCTCTGCAGCCTCGGTCCCTGGCAGAATCCAGACCTCCCTGCTGGTCCGCTTTCGCCAGATAGTTTGCACTAATTTACTCTGCTGTTTCACTCATTAGGACTGCCCGGTGCTGACCAGAAGCAGATGGGCTCCCCCACCGAGTTTGGTTCTGCTCAAGGTTTCTTCCTTTTAGCCGGACTTTTGTCCTTGCCACTGCCACCATAGACTTAACCCTGATGAGTCTTGGGCCCAGTTCAAAAAGCCGCTCTGTGACAAGCGCCATACAAATAAAACTGAACTGATCTGAATTTAATCGAGTGGACTGACTCGTTTTCTAAACTACAGGGCAAATAACGCTAAAGGAGAGGTAGCACCAGACAAGAGGAGAGAGATTCATCATTCACAACAACTGCTTTGCAGCAGCATTTTGACTTTGAACAGAGCGTGGTTTGCTAACTCACCACAGGTGTGAATTCGGGCTCCTCGGACTCCTCTGCAGTGTCAACCTGCACGACCTCCACGTCGTCCCCCAGGGCCAGCCTGGTGGCCTCCTTCCCCGTTTTCCTGAATGTTTCTGGAACATTCTGGCTCTCCGCCGGCAGACTGGCCTGGTTGTACAGAACCTCAGGGTCCTGCTAATTGAGGAAGGGGAAGGAAAAAAAGGAAAAAAAATCAAACACAAGCAGTCTCGCGTTTCTACCCCCGAACAAGGTCGGCTCACAACAAGGATGTGGATCAAAGCCAAGAAATGCCACAAAACTCTTAAAAACCCAAACAAACAAAGCTGTTTTAAGTGAGTTCAAGGGCACAGTGGTGCCCCCGGCCCCCCTGGCTCGGCCCAGGAGAACAGAACGCATTTCAGAGCAGGAAAGAGAGCAGCGACGACAGAAAAGGATGGCTAGAGTCGCACTGAGAGGAGGGGGGAGTAAGCTGGTGCTTACCGGGGATGGAAGAGGCTGGCTGGCATCGAGGTTGTTGTTCGCAGGTAACTGGAGCAGGTTAGATATTTTGAGGCCCCCACTGTCTGTCTGGTATCCGTCCTGGCAACAGTGGAAAGAGGGAAGGTGAGCAAGCAGACCTGGCTAAATGGCTCACATTCTTCAACATGGGACAAGAATGGGACGGGTGCAAACAGCCATGCCAGGGTATGGTTCGTGGACAAAAGCAATGAGCACCACAGCAGGACGGGACAAGAACAAAAGCCACATTTTAACCCTCCTTGGGGGTTTTCCACCGACAGGATGACGGTCCAAATGCACCGTGCAGGCATAAAAACGTGACCACGGGCAGCGACGGGGAGACATGCCGGGATGTTCAGCATTATGGAGGGGGGGTGCGGCCTCCCGCGGGTTGCTAGGCAGCCGCGGTCTCCTCTGACCTGCATGTGGAGAGGGTAGTTGCTGATGTAGAGCTCATCAGAGGACAGTGCACCGTTGTTGGGGTTGTAGTGCAGAAAAGAGTTCATCTACAGGAGGAGAAAGTTGGCACCTTTTTCTACATTCTTCATTGCGAGTTTAACAGCTTCAAAAGGTGTTGATCTTATTCCCGTGTTAAGGGTTAACACTTGTCAAACACACGCACCAACGCACACACCCTTTTTTAACTTTCAGTCACATGCTCTTCTCTAACAGGTGTAAAGGGGTGCCACACCTGGAGGAAGAGGAGGAATTAGGGAGTTATGAAGAGAACTTTGAGGAAAAAAGAGGATGTCCGGTGTTACATTTTTTTTTTTTATTTTCCTGTTTTTTTTTTTTTTTTAAATCCTGATCAAAGTGCCTGAGACACTGCAGTGTTGAGTTTGTCTGTTGTTTTTTATCATACTACAGTAAACAGAGTCCTGCTAAAATGGAGAGAAAACAAAGCAATGGGTCCATGAAAATGGCCTGAAGAACCGGCTGGCTACAGCTTTGGTGGGTCAACCTGTTCACCTGCTTGGATTGTGGAAGTCACTGAGACCCTGTTTTTGTTTCTGTCATTCATTCTTCTTGCACAGACACATCTGTGAGACTCGACCCCTCTAGCAAGGAGACCACTAGTACTCAAATCCAGGGGTCTGAAGGCTGGGTCATAACACTGGTAGTGTGTTCTTGTCTTGATTATATTGTTCCACCACATGCAGCTGACACAGGTGAGCACTCACCTGTTGTAATTCGACCGACGTGTCATGGTCAGCCTCACTCCGATCGTCATCATCCTCTTCATCGTGCTCAAACTCATAGACCCCAGGCCTTAGCGTACCAATGTAGCCTTCCTCATCCTCATCGTTGGTTAGCTCCATGTCGTCCCAGGAGGGTTCCATCCTGCGATTACTGTACCTGTACCTGGGCGACCGCTCCCTCTTTCTCGGCTTACCCCCCACCTGGAAGGGCAGCAAGTGCCTCTGAGGACACAAACACACACACACACACACACACACACACACAGAAAAACAGTTAGCAACCTACAATCCACATACATTTACAGCATGCACCATGGCTTAAAAATCCTGAAAAGGTGTATTAAGTGTATTTGTTATTGCAGATACTTGTATATTTTGTGCCATTAGTTTAGCTCATACTGCTACTAGGTGATTTTACTTTACTCTGTCTTTTCCTGTAAACACGCATGTTGATTTTCTTCAGTTTTTAAAATGTTTTGTTGCAGTGTGTGCTATACAGCGCACCTGACCACATGTAATGCAGACAGAATTAATTTTCTCCTCCTCTGAAGGAGTTTAAAAGGACCACATCCAGATGTTCCGACGCTGTTGGCTCGCTGGCCTGCAGGGGGCGCTCACCATGGCATGACTCTGGCACTGCCGCAGCCGGCACTTCTGCCTCTTCTTATTGCGGCCGCCGAACTTGGGCTTGTCCATGCAGAAGTCGCAGCGACCGCAGTCGGTCGTGCGCAGGCAAGCGTCGCATTTCCAGCAGGCGCGGCGGTTTCGTTTCTTTGGTCCGCTCTGAAAGGAGGAAAACACAGGTGGAGTTTAGCCCCCTTCACCCCCCGACTGTTTTGAACTGCAGATATGAGCACATATTTGGAAATGCCGTCAGAAGGAACATGAAGTCAACACAATGCTCGACTTGTGTTTGCAAGACTTGACTGGCCAAGAGTGGCCACTGACGAGTGTTGAGACAAATTATTTTAACTGGCTTGAGCGTTATCTTTCCACAGTGAAGCAGAACCATCTGTTGCTCCCTCCACCACAGAACGGTAGGCACAGCTAGCACTGGGGCAGCTGGGACTCAACAGCCAGAGGCAGGTGGCACAGCTGCACCACAAACATGGAACTCCACTGCATTAGCCACCTGGAGGCGGTGCAGAAATGGAGCTCAATGCATGGGTATGAGTGTGTGTGTGAGTGTGTGTGTGTGTGTGTGGAGAGAGTAAGTGAACAGATAAAAAGGTTAGTGGGTGTGGGGCTGGGGAATAAGGAGCTGAATCAGCCAAATCATTATCTCACTTTCTCTTTTAAAATAAAATGGCGAAGTAAGTGGTCTGATTTCACTGGGAAGCACACCCATAAATCTTCAGCTTGAGTTGACCTTGTTTATTGGTCACTCAGATTTCCATTTCGTTCAGGAACGTAATGCGCAGTGGTAACCCACTGGCATATTCACAGTGCCATATCCTGCCATTTTCATTGCTTCATGAAACTATGCGTATACTGTACGCAGACAGAGGAAACCTATGACCATGTGTTCAGAGTCATAGCAGTAAAACGCTATACAAAGTGCAGCTTAGGAGGATGACAGCAGCCACACTGTCTCCTCACGCTCACCTCCATGTCATCGATATCGTCATAGTAACCGGGGAAATCTTCATTGTCGCTGTACTGTGGGACGGCATACTGCTGTAAAATGGGGGAGGAAAAAAAAAACTTTCAGTCCATTTCAGGAGAGGATGTCAAACCTGAGCCTAGACTATATGTTGTTCTGCCCTGAGAACCTTAGCCTAGACTATATGGTGTTCTGCCCTGAGAACCTTAGCCTAGACTATATGGTGTTCTGCCCTGAGAACCGTAGCCTAGACATCTGCCCTGACAGTTGACTTTTGTTCTAAAAACCGTATAACTAGTGTTCTTATACAAACTCAAATATAACAGTGTTCTTATACAAACTGCAAATATTTCTGATCCATGAAAAACATAAACTCCAAGCTTTAAATTGGTTCAAATTAATATGCATTTTAAAAATGAAACATGCAAGTTTTTTTGTGAAAAAAGCAGAAAATATTGAGCCTTTATAATAACTAGCAAAGTGGCAGATTTGGCCTCCAGTGGTGACCTTCACGTTTCCGACATGTGCTTTTTCACAACAGAAATTAACATGCAAACACATTTCACAGACATTAACACTGCACGCATCTTAACCATGCGCCATGCCTGGGCTCCACATGCGTCTCAGCTAACGGGATTATCATGCCCGAAAGTCAACCAAATCCCATAACAACCGTCAACTATGCTCTGACACCCTTACAATAAATTCCACTTTTTTTTTTAAAATTGATGCAACAGAAGAACAACATCAGATTTCCCGTCCCCCTCACCTTCTTAAAACGCTTAGTCTCAGCATATTCCTTCTGAAGTGCCCTGGGTGATCTCTAAGGAAGACAGAGTGCATGATGGGAAGGGTGGATAAGGGCAGAGGCATGGAAATGAGAGACACAGACAACTGCAATTTCCACGCTTAAGTCACTGGTTAATCAAATATTCTAAAACAGTAGCCCTGCATGCATTTTTAATGGAGAAAATTTGGCAGCGCAAGGGCACCATGAAGGAGTTATACACTCCTACAGCATTGGCTGTCTTTTCACCTCGTTCTGCAGCGAAAAAACCACACTTCTGTTTAAATACATTCAGACTATGCAATTTATGCTTATCTGCAGGATGGTGTTTGGATATACATATTTGTGGGAGGGGCATTAGCGAATGGATAATGAGGAAATCTTAATCCTCCTTAGGGAACATGAAAGGGCACAGAACAGAGAGAGAAAAGGTGAACCCAAAGACATAGCAAAGAACAGCATGTGAGGCACTGTACTAAGGAACTGGTTCTGTACCCATGAACACATGAACAAAAACATGACAGAGTAGTGAGCTATTTCCAGGGATGGATGCTGTTTTTTTTTTTGGGGGGGGGGGAGTGGGTTTATCGCATGTCTCCTTTCACCTTGAAGAACTTCATGTATCAACCAAATAAAAATTCAAAACTAGAGCTATAGTCTTGTTCTGTCAAATTACGCATTCAAAAAATCACTGGCTGTCTAGATTTCGAACACTGTAGTCCATTTTCTTTGCATTTATTTTCACACCAAATCACACCAATCACCAACATCAAAAATATGAAAACTGGTGGCTGCACTCACCATTACATCACTTGCAATTTGCTTCTTTAATTTCTGCAACAACAAAATGTGTTTTATTTCAGCCTCCACACTGTTTTTTTTCTATCACTTCACAGACAGACAAACCAAACAACCATAGTTAGTTATCCACTTGACGATCCCTGTCTGCTCATTGTATGGTTTTAAGGTTACAGTGAATAATCCCTGCATGCTGAACAGAAGTCAATCTCTTTCCCACTCACCGACAGTTTGAGTTTTCTCCCATACTTCGATATTTTATTTGTGCTTTTCTGAAAGAAAAATAGTACAAGTAGAAATGATTTTTAAGCAGAGTTAATTGCAGCTAAAACTAAAGTCCTAAACTAAAACGTTTTTTTATTGATGAGACAGGTACAAACAAAAAACTAAATCAATGACAAAACTCTTAGAAAGGAGCCTAATTTTAAAACATCAGTCACTGTAGGTTACTTTAAACAGGAATTTCCATTTAAACTTTGATTGCTTCTTTGCATCTGACCTTTGTATTTCTTTAAGTTTTTTTTTTTGTATTACTTTACCACAAACAACATTAACAATATACATTACATTAACAGTGAATACAGAAAAAAAACAACTGAAATACTACAATGAACTCATAAGATCAATGCTGCTGTTCACGATGCTGGCACAGTGGACATGCTGCTGAAAGCCTGGGGCGAGCAGAGGATTATGGGGTGACACGCAGTCTGCGGCTCTTACCGATGGAGATGAGGCTGCTTCCTTTTCTTGCGATGACCTCCCAAGCACCCACTGCCCCTGGCCAACCTCGAGGGAGCACACACACACACACACACACACACAGACACAGACACAGACACACACACACACACACACACTGTGATTGCTCATCATTCAGTACCATTCAATACATTACATTACAGTCATTTAGCTGATGCTTTTTATCCAAAGTGACTTTAGGCTAACCAAGAGCCAATCCCCCCTGGGAGCAATGTGGGGTTAAGGGCCTTGTTCAAGGGCTCAACAGCAATGGTGCTCTTGCTGTGGCTGGACTGGGGCTTGAGCCACCAACCTCAGGGGTCCAAGTGATGTAACTAACTTAGCCAATAGACTATAGGCTGCCCCAATACACATAATACTGTGCATTCAACTGTGGAGTCTGTCTATTGATAGATGTACACTTTTATATTGTTAATTGTAATGTAACTATTTAAAATGAAATATTTTATTTTTTTATTTCTTATTTTATTATATTTTTGCTCTGTTTTTTTTTTTAGACTGATGCTCTTGTTATCGCACTGTCCTCTTTGCTGCTGTAACACTGCAAATTTCCCCGCTGTGGAATGAACAATGGATTATCTTATCTTACATCTCAGCGCATGCGTTTATAAATAAGCATCATAACAAAAAGACACTGAAAAAAACATATTTAAGAGAACGACGGAGAGGAAGTTAGTGTTTAGTGCCAAGTTGATTAATGGTGAGGAAGGAAAAATCCCTTATTGATTTGTGATTGAGGGATCCTAGCATGCAAAAGTGTGCACCATTCAATGCATGCACAACGGAGAACAGGAAGAGAAAGGGGTAGCGAGGGGTTTGCGTGGGTGTTACGCACACTGCAGAATTGCAGCACATTTTTTTAAATCGTCACATAGATTTGCTGAGCACTGATTTTATGGTGAGGAAAGCCAAGGGAAAAAAAAAAGTGTTCACTTAATCGTGTAAAAAATGAATTCCCTTCAGTGAGAACCTGAAGCTTGTGCTGCCTCTGAAGAAGAGTTACACATATGTATATGAAAATCCAAACTGCCTGTAGCATAAATGACTATTCATTACCACAGTACTCTCAAAATGCACATGTCAAAAACTCGTGAATATTAAAATATATTGGAGTGTCTTTTTTTGAGAAATCTATGAAAACTTGAACTTAACTCCTAACGTTCACCACCAACCTAAACTACTCAAAGAAATAAGCCACTTAGAAATGATTATGTAACATTCACACTTTATGGAATTATACATCAGTTAACACATCTATGTATAGCTTTCAATTTTTCAGGTATTAGATGGGAAAAGTTCAAGCCGAGGATCTAATTTCTTCATGTGAAGTCAAAATAATTACACATTTCATTTTACTTTATTTAAAAACAACATATCCCATTACATTTTCTCACACTCTTCAACTAGGTGTCATGTTTCTATGGAAATTACAGGTGTGATATTGTCACACTTGTCACCTTGGTGAGGAAGTATATAAGAAACCAAATTAAGAGCCTGAGAAAATAACAGTAATGAAATGATGTGCACAGTGGCAGCGACAGCATCTTCTATGCCACGCACTCTACGCTGACCTCTAAGCGTTCCTTCCTGCCTGACATACCAGGTTTTTTCTTGGATCAGTGACAGCATATAAATGACCACTAACCAAAAAGTTCAGGAGCAGAAGACCCTCCATTCAGCTAAAACACTCTATTTCTCAGACACCACTTGAGACTTTAAATTGAAGTCAACACAAATATATCTACAGAACAATATGGGCTTCATTAAGTTACATTGTAAATTCTGGGCATGAATATGGAGTAATTCGGAGGGTACATTTTCAACCCTTTCACCTGCCTTTGATACAGGACAAACATGCCTTTTGTTTTCGTTTTATTTAGTGGTGAAAATCTTTCATTCCGTCAAATATTTTGTAATCTTTGCAGTTCAGCATGGTAACTCAGTGATCTAGGCTCATGAAGTTGAATGACAGGCCCAGATGGGCCGAACGGCCTGTTCTGGTCATTACGCGTCCTTATGCTCTAACATGCCTCATTGGTTCGTCTGCGTGGGGACCGTTAAGCAGGGAAACAGATTTCACACAAAATGACCCTCCTCCTCTCTCCCTCCCTCCTCCCCCTCCCTCCCTTCCTCCCTCTCCCCTCCTCCTTTTCCCCTCCCTCTCTCTCCCTCCCCCCTCCCCCTCTCTCTTCCCCCTCTCCCTCCCCCCCTCTCCCCCCTCTCCCTCTCCCTCTCTCCCCCTCTCTCTCCCTCTCCCTCCCCCTCTCCCCCTCTCTCTCCCCCTCTCCCTCCCCTCTCCCCCCCTCTCTCCTCTCTCTCTCCCTCCCCCTTGTCAGCCGGGTACCTTGCGAATGGGGCACAGGCACTTCCGTCTCCTGCAGCGGACGGGCTTCAGAGAGGCGGGGTTAAACAGGGCATGCCGGCAGCTGGCGCAGGTGCCACAGTCTTGGGTGACCTGGCACGCCCTGCACTGCCCACAGGGCAGCCACTGTAACAGACGCAGAGCCCCGTCACCACTCGGGTCCCTACTACCCCCCTCTCCCAACCCCCCGCTCCTTGGTCAAACGATGGATCGGTCAAACCCTTGGTCAAACGATGATGTAATGTCAAAGGCACTGTCACTGCATGCTGTCATGCAAATTCCTGGCAGCTCTGATTCCCTTCGCTGCGCACCAATATCCATTTCCATCCATTAACAGAGGACATGTGTCCATCTCAGGTTTTTAGATGATCTTTCTTGTGCAGTCTCATACCTCTGTGATTGCTATGAGCTATTATCTGGGGTATCTGAGCAACCAGACTCCTCTAGATGCCTAGGAAAGATGTAAAACAGGATACTGCCGAGGGAACTGAAACAAGAGACGAAGGGGACCAGGAAACGGCGTTGTGTTGTGTGCGGTGGATTTGATGTGGTTGGAAATCTTCCCAAAAAAGAGGGCTACACGTATTTGGAATCCTTAAAGCATTATCTTGAGTTTCATGGGAGCTATGAACTCCATAATAAATCCATAGCCTTAATTACAACAAATATATCACTACTGGGCTCTTATATCACTGGGCTGCTGTCGGATAATACTTTCAATCCTTTCAATCTTGTGTGAGGCTTAACAAATCAACTGATGATATAAGTGCTGATTCCTACATTCATTTGTCTTTGGTTTTCTCTACTAGGCAGACATATGTAAGCTACATCCGGACATGTCGATCGGCACGTGCCTGTAACAGTCTGACACTGATGCAGTGAGAAAACCGTGTGCTGAGCAGGCACGGACTGAGGTTGACAAAATTAGCTCCTTTTTTTCCATCAGAGGATCTGCCCTGAGGATCTGGGGCTGTCTGCCGGTATAGCAGTGTTCAGACGCTCCCCCATCTCGTACTTTGTACGTGTGACCTCGTTTTCTTCCCCCATCCTCCTCGCCATACAGTACCCCCCCTCCTCCCCCCACTAAATTTGGCCCATATAATGCAAACCCCCACCCCCCTCCCCAAACCCACAGCTGCAAAATGGCAAAGCAGGCAGCGGGCTGCAGCCTCCTCCGGGGGTGGGCTGTGCAGCTCTTCCTCTCCGGGACAAGCGGCCTCATGTCTGAGCTCTCAAAGGACCCAGCCCCCTGAGGATCACTTAACAGTGTACTGTACAAGTCTGGGCCAAAAAAACTAAAAAAAAAAAAAAAAAAAAAAAAAAAAAAACCTGTCATACCGTTGGGCCGAGCAACAACAGCCAGGCCCATAGAGGCCTCGATTCCAAATTGAAATCTGTTTTTTTTTTTTTGCTAATTCAGTCCTCTAAACCTGAGCTGGACACCTGCCCAACCCTGGCTCCGAACCAGCGCGTTTGGACAGTGGGACGGGCAAGCCATCGAGGGACGACACGGCAGCCAATTAAAATCCAGCGCTTGGAACAGAAAACGGCTCCGACTCGCGCTCCGAAACGTGGGAATCGAACAGCTACAGTCAGCACCAACACCACAGCGGCTCATACGACACAAAGACTGCCTGTGCTTATAACGCCTGCCTGTGCTCATCGACAGAACAAGCAGGGCACAGGCAACTGGGAATTTTAGCCAAAACAAACGGTTTCTACACAAAGCATGTGCAGCACAGGAAGAGGCACCAGTAAATAAATAGAAAAGGGCCGTGTAATAAAGAGCTCCATGCAAACGGAGGGAAAATGGGAACTCAAAGTGAGCAGGAAAGGACGTGCAGGCAGACAGCAGAGATGAGAGTGGAGGAAACGGATCGTGCATCACGCTGTCACAGGTAGCCTTACCTTTCTGAAGACAATGTTTCTGGGGCTGTCCTTCTTCTCAGCTGCACCAGCAGAAGGGGAAAAAACACCACCAGCTTAAGCATGTTAACCTCCAACAAAACGTCCTGCACAAAGACGTTCTTTGCTTTCGGATTCTTTTTGTGTTACTGTGTCATTTCAGTTCTCCTTATTCAACTCTGGCAGATAGATTGATAGAATTCTGGCTTCATGTAATGCACTTGTTTACTGAATTGACCTTATTTCAAAGTCTTACATTTAAGACTTTGAAAGCATGTTCTACCATTAAACTATATCATAAATATGGGTAAGCATACACAGACACCACACATTTCAAGTTCTGCCATTTAGGGGACTAAAACTAAATGGTTAGTTTAGGTTACTAAATTATTAGTTACTGTAACAATATCTGTTCAAGGTACATAAATATCAGAATGAGCACACATGCAATCTTACACTTGTATGGTTCCAATAAAAGCTAAAATAAAAGGTCCCAGTAAAGCATCTTAGCCACTAGGCTATAGGCTACACCCTCTCACCATGTCAGTACAATTATGGCAAGAACCCTTTTCCCCCTATACCAGAGACTGCCCATCAGCTCGAGACTTGATCATTAAAGACACATCAGAGAGAAAGCAACACTGAATATTTGGGTTAACTTTTTGGTTAATTTCGGCAAAGGCTAAATCAAATGTTGTCCAAGAAACATATCCTGTAACAAACAACTCAAAGCACACCATATCGTGTAATAGCGTAATATATCTGAACTGCAGGCATTCGTTTGGAGAATACAGTCTGCTGTTAAAACAGCCACCTGCTGCTTAATTACATTCTTTGTCATACCCAAGGTTAAGGACGGTCAGCTATTTATAGCCACTTTAGAGCTAATTCGCGGAAGGTGCTCAGTGGGAAATGAGCGTTTCTGTAACGCGCACCCATCGCAGCTGAGATAATGTTACTGCAGCCATTATCATGTGAGCACTGTGGGCAAACAGCAGGAAGGACCCGGGTTCAACTCCCACAATTCAATGCCCTTTTCTCTGTGTGGAGTTTGCATTTTCTACCTATGCTCATGTCGGTTTTCTCTGGGTTCTCAGATACATGTAGTTTAGGTAGACTGGACCTGCCTATAGGTGTGAGTGTGAGTGTGTGTGTGTGTTTGTCTGTCTGGCCCTGTGATGGACTGGCAACCTGTCCAGGATGTCTCCCTGCATTTTGCTTGGATAAATTGGATGAAGCAGGTACAGAAAATGGATAGATGGATCTATTGATGGGGGTTCTTCAAGAAAATAAATATTAATGACTGCTCATGACTGACCTCGATAGCTAATAAATATTATTATTAGTATTACTATTATTATTATTATCAGGATTCATTTAATACACGTAAGCATATAACCAACAGGTGATGTTGTTAATTTAGTACAGGTATGTTCTGCATAACATCCGTTCGGGCAACATCCTACTGCATATATATATGTGGTCCCGTAAGGTTATAATAGAGAAATCCCAATCGGAGAATGGGACGTAGCAGACGTAACCTATTTAACCCATATATTACCTTGTCAGATACATTAGCTGGAATACAGTACTGCATGTGTACAGTATCTTGGCCATTTTAATCAATATAGATAAACAACAGTATCCCACGTAGCTTTGATAAAATGGTGTTCGCACAACGGCCAAATCACAGTGTCCGTGGATCGTGGATGCTAAGCGGCACATACCTGTACAAAAATGGCTAAAGACAGTGTTGTGGATAGACACACGTATTTAAAAACAAAACTTTTTTTTTTAACCTACATTTGCATTTTGGACAATAGGACTTCTGGTCTGGTCTCCGAAACACCATGCCTGGATACGAGTTGCCACAAATGGAACAGCCACTGAAATGAAGTTAAAAAAAAAAAAATCAAAAGAACAGAAAAGTACCATTTAAAAATCGCAGACCAGGGCGAATACTCATACTTACAATTCATATTTGTTCAAACAATGAATTTATTAAAGCGTGGGGAATTTGTATGTAGCTTGTCATGTCACGTTACTCACTACACCAGCGGTCCCGATGTTCCAGCATAGCCAATGTGTCCTGCCTTTCCATTGGACGTTGAGTTTGGGTCTGAAGACTGAATGGACCGTGGGAATGTTTGGACACCGGCTGAAGGCAGGGGGAGGACTTCATCGCCCCCCGGCCCTCCAACGCCGCGTCGCAGTCTCTCTCCGGGCTGGAGGTGGGGCTCAGCGGGGCCAGCGAGGAGCTCAGCCAGCCCGGGGACAGCTGGGGGAGCGGAACATCCCTGCTGGGGGTGCTGCCGGCGCTCAGTCTCTGCGGGGAGAACTCCCCGAACAGGTGGGAGGTGGTGTTCGTGTCGCCGGGGTTACCGGTGGGCGTGACGTCGAGAGGGGATGCCCGTACTAGGCGGGGCGGGGAGCAGAAGGAGTTTGGGAAGTGGGGAGAGGCGGTGGTGGTGGCCTGCGCGGGGCTTAGGACAGGTCTCTGAGGCGTGGCCACCCGGCTCTGGCTCTGGCTCTGGGGGGTGTGAGTCCGCTCTGGGGTGCCCGTCTTCTCAGACGAAAAGCTCCGCTCTGATGGAGTGCCGTCTTCCGTTGAGGCGGCGTTCTCCGTTCTCAGGCGCTACAGTGCCCATGGACAGGTATAGGGGGGCGGGGGAGGAACGCCAGGGAAAACGAAAGATGGCCGAAATCAAATTACTGCAATCGGTGAAAACAGCACAGAAACGAACACAATTTTTCTTCATGCATCCAACCGTGAATGTCGTGTATGCACTGAAAGTAAGACATGTTGGTAAGTGAAAATTCATTTACCAACATATTCATGAATTGATTCAAGAATAGGGAAAGAGGAAATCTATTTTAAATTATGTTTAATAATTTAAAATAGATATAATATAACAATTATAATTACTACTATTATTATTATATGTGTATTTGAGCTTTAAATGTCAATTATCTGACTGGAAACAGTAAGGCTGGCAGTCCCTACAGCAGGTATGATACCCCACAGGTATTTCCATGTATTTACCTTCCTCTTCACCCTGGCAGAGGCCTCTTCCAGAAAAACCCCAGTCTTGTAGTCAAAGTTGGAGAGGTCGACTGCCCCTGCCACGAGTTTCACCAGCTCAATCTTACTTCTCACCCGTTCACCTTTGGGACTGAGAAAGAGTAGGGCAGCCATTGAGGGAAAACACGATACGCCGACAAACACAGCAACCACCACAAACCTACAGAACGGGTGAACCTCGATTAGTACATTTGGACATGCCTTTTATTGTTTCCATATTACAGCTCGCAAACATGTCTAAAGGTCCAATGCAAAAGCTACATCAGGCATGACAGACCACAAACATAAAGTGCGAAAGGTGGTGCATTTCCTTAATGTCCAACACATGTGTAGGTCCTGTTACTCATACCGTTTTGGCCAACCCTCCACATCAGAGTTACATTATTCGGCACTTGTGTAACGGGTACCTCATGTAGTATGTGTCCGTCTTTCCCATGCTGAAGCCAGAACGGCGAAACACCTCTCTGCGTTTCCAGCCTTTCGCAAGCAAGGGCCAGTCGACCCACTTCTCACCGAACACGGCCTTGCGAAGTTTCCGCCTGTTCAACCCCCTGCAAACAGACCGAGCAGTTACACGCATAGTCTGCTCAATTCGGCGGCCCATTCCCAGCTACCACAATCCAGTTTAATGCAAGATTTAGAGACAAAAACTGTGCTGATGAGGAGTTAAAGGGTCTATTTACACAACCAGAGGTTCAGCTCTTAGGAAACCCTTTGACTGCAAGAAAACATGAAGGGTCTATAGCAGATTCTATAAGGAAGCTCAGGTGTGCAAAACCCAGCAGCCTCACTCAGCCGGCAGCGTTGGAAAGAGCTACTGATCCAACCGATCATTTTCCTTTGGGGGTTAATCAATTCTTTGCATCTAACATCATTGTTACTCCCTCACATCAGATTCACACATCAGGCAGCTCGAAAACTAACAAACACTTCCATATACACATAAAATCAACAGTTTGATATATGTAAGGTATCCGGTGCAAATCAAATCTTTCTATCATTAATAAAAACGTAAGGCTATGTACACAAAACAAAAACAAAGAAATCCAGTACCTAAAGAACATCATTTTACGTTCTGCGGTAGTTTTCCATTCGTTTTATAAGAGCATGGCCAGTTTAACCTTACTCAGCTTTGCCATAATTTTCTCCACTCATACAGTGGGAGGATACTGGCGTCTGGTCTCCGTGTCATCTCAGAACGGAGTCGCTTAATTGAGGTGATCACATATTATTTAGTGTCAGCCGAACCAAAGACATGGCCGAGCACGTCCTGGACCCATGCTGTAATAGTGTCATTAATGCCAGCTGGAGTACGAGCGTGCAGCATTTTTAAATCTGCCATGACACATCTGCCTGGGATGAAAAAAAACACAGAATAGCCTTTCAGCCTAATCAGTTTCAGTTATCACACTTTGGAAGTAAATCCCAAAAATCGAATGGTTAAAACTCCTTACCACAAATACATCACTGAAGATCAGTATCAGCATTTAGTTTCTGGCTGAGCAAGAGGATTTTTTTTTTTTTTTTTAAACATATATTAGGCATACATATGCTGATATTACAGGATAAAATACAGTTTTGTTTTGGCTCATCAAGGAAGTTTATCATTGTGATACGGCTGACTATGATAAATGCATCAAATGGTATTTTAATGGAAACATCAGCATATTTATATAACAAACTGGTACTGATTCTTCTGCTATAAAGTCACATATTGTAAAATACACAACAATGGACTTCACAATGACAAGCCAAAAATGAAATTATATGGGTGTTATCTTTCACTTATTGGAAAACAGGTAAAGCTGCAGAGTTACATACAGGTCATCGCCATTGTCTCTCTTAATGTGCTTTCTTTCACCGCTGCCAATTCTCCCAGCCCATCCAATCAGGCGCTCCGTCTCCGCCTCTCTCCTCCCGTTGACCTGCGGTGGCACATCCAGGTCTACGCTTCCCTTGTCCTCGTCCTCGACCTCATCGTCCTCCAGCGGCTCCAGCCAGTCCCCGGGGGGTTCCCCCGGCTCGCCCCCCAGCTTCTGCAGCTCGTCCCCGGCCTCCGTGTCAGCGTGGCCCTTGGTGCCCGCCGGGGGCGCCTGCCCCTCCGGGACCGGCCGTTCTGCCGTCTCCGCTCGGCCTTCTTCCCCGGCCGCCGCTTCGCTCGCCTGCCCGTCCGCCTTCCGGTCTCCTCCTCCCATCCTCCCCTCTTCCCGCCCGCTCTTCACAATGAGCGGATCCGGCGGTCCCGCACTCATTTCCTAATTCCAGCTTCTGCCCGCGCAGCCGCCGCGGCCTTGGGCACACTCATAAACCCCCCGGGGTTTTATCCGCGCGTTACCAGCGTGGCCGAGGCTGCTATGACCGACGGCGATCAGGTAACTCCCGTGCCTCTGCTTCCCACACGATCGCTGCTCTGTGACTGAGCAGGGATGCACCTACGACTGATATTTTAACTCCAGTTTAACATTTCTTCCATTTTCTGTCACAGATGCCGCTGATTCTTGGGATATCCTCGGATACTTGCGTCAGTTCCCTCTTGGAAATCTACGGCGAAAAAAACTCGCCTGAAGAAATAAAGTCCAGGAAGACACAGATAAATTTTCAAATAGGTCACTCAGAACATTGATCCATTATCTTCTGCATTACAAAAGGTTTGCACTCAACATTTGTGTGACATTTTAAACTAAAATGTCAAACTAAAAAGGATACGCTATAAAGGAGTTATTACTTAACTAAATTAAATGAAAAATATGTAATCAGAAACTGTGATTTGTACAAATATTAGTATTTTGTCAATATATTTTTGGTACATTAAAATAAAAATTATGGTACTTTGTCATGTAAATATAAAATGAACTCCCATGTTTAGCTGATATCATATTTCCTATCTCCTGAATTGGGTCTGTGGTCTCCAGGACCCCAAACAGAATAAGAGCATTAAGAATTAAATTCAACGTAAATTTTACACATGTATTTTGCTATGTCTCTCACAAGCATAAATTGCAAAAATGTACTGCCATATAAAATGCACTGCTCTTTGCCAACTGTGCTTAAATAGCAACCACAGCTCAACTGAACTCTCATAACATGCCACGGCAAGTAACTTGTCCCAAATTGCAGTTAACTTGTCTAATATCAGAACAGGAAGGATAGCTGAGGGAAAACAACAGAGTAAATTTAAACTTCTCATTGCTGTTGCCATCCATGTATCTTTGTATGACAGTGGGAGGCTTAAAATACACATCTGAATGTATATATGCCCCATATTTTTTTTCTGTACACATTTCTGCACAATAACCACCATCCATCCTACATGCAAGAGTGTCTGCGCTACGCCATTTATCAAGGTGACACTGTTTGCATGGATAGGGTAATAAAAGAAACAGGTAACGATGCCATAATTCACAGTCTTTTGCGCGTGAATGAATAGCTCTGCTAGCTATCGTACGAACCCCCTCGCCAGGTCCTCCAACACCATTACCAAACCCTCCTTAGATTTATCACTCTAGTGGCTTTAATAAGATTTTTTTATTTGTTGCTTTTCCCTTTTCCATGTACACAAGAGTATCCTTTTATCAACAAAAAGAGAACAGTATAAAATGCTTACTCATCCTCTGTTCTGTGTCCTTTCCCAGGAGTGGTGGGGTCAAATGGTGTTCAGAGCCATTCTGTTTGGAAAAAAAGATAATAATAGCAATTAATCAGACATACTCCGGTTTAGTTTTTTTATATATATAAATAGTGCACACGTGTTACAGGTCCTACACCACAGGCTCCAATTAATTCGGCAGACTGAAACGTGTTTATTTTGAAACCGGCCATCTCTTGAACATACACTGAAAAACCCTTAATTCTTTGTGGGGGGGAAAAAACAAGCTTGCAATAGATTAATAGTTATTGGTATTGTCGGTAAAAAACAGTGCGACTGAATTCTCAGGAATAAGGAACAATTCTCACAAATATGGCAAATTGGAGGCAGGGCTCGTTGCACGGTCTTGAACAGCTACACACGTTCCCCTGCACCGTACTGCTGACTGCCACGCTAGGTTGTAATAATGATTTAGCTACACACACTCAGATATTTGGTCCCTGTATTTGCTTAATACATGAACTCAAACATTAATTCAATTTGCTTTTGCCTCAATGCTTGTTTTCATAAATGAACTGTATATCAGTCTCGAAATTGTTCAGTTGTGTTAGCCAGTAAGAATTATATGAAAATGTAGTTATGTAGTTAATAAATGCAGATATTGGGGCTAAACAGGCAGTAGAAAGTGGAGCAATTGTTCCTACCATTCAAAGATATAAAAAGAACAGTAGGCAGGACAATCAATATGGATGACGTCGATCATTAGAATCTCACAACCACTGGAGAGTCAGAGAGGAAGGCTAAACACGACAGAGGGGTGGGGATGATGGAACATATATTTAGCAAGGGGGGAAAGAAAAAAAAAAAAACATTTGAATGGTTGCCATGGTGACAATATTGCAGTAGGCAGAGCGAGGCGAGGGCTAGAGGGAGAGCGAGAAAAACACAGCTGAACTCAAGATCTGCAATGCAGCGAGGAACTATTTACGCCAGTCTAACGCCATTTTGAAACATTATCAAGATGGTAAATTGTAGACAGGCACCAAATTTGATGAAAGCAAAAATGTAATTTCCGCATGTCCAGCGACTGAGCTATATATGCTCACACGCAAACACTGCACACTGACGTTACTGTAAAATTATTGTGTAACAAAAACAAAGCTATTTATAAGGAGAGTCTAACAAGACCATTTCCCAACCCACTTCTTCATTTCTTTTAGAGAATACAAAAACAACTTAGATATTACGCTCCAGGCTATTCCACGACTGTTCTTTTAAATTTAATCAAACAGGACAAGAAGAATTTTATTTTAAGTGCCACAAAACTGCATAGCTAAGTTGGCTTGAAATTGCCATGGCAAATGTATATATTGTATACATAATACTTTAAATAATTAATAAGACTGGACTACTATCTTCCCCATTCTGTAACATATAATTAATACAACAAACTATATACATTTTTATAACCTTATAAAAAAATAATATATCAGCATTTATAAAACATACTACTGCTTCTATTATTAAACACCCTTTAAACCAATTGTACCTTATCAAACCCTATGACGCATTTTGTGGCAAAGTGTCTAGATTATTAATTTGTAGTAAATAACTATTTTTTATTATTTAAAAAAACTATCCTTTATTAAGTTACCATTTACCGTATATTTGACCTATACTCATAAACCAGGAATATTGTATATTTTATATTTAAACAGATGTCATAAACAGTAGCTGACATTATTTAGATTCATAATTTGGTTAATAATTAGCCTCAATTCATCAAACATGTGTACAGCAACAGCAAAGTCTAAAATAACTTGCTGGAGCACAGGGGACTTACTTAGTGCACATCATCACTGCACACCTTAAAGTATTTTCTTGTGGGACACACACAAATACAAAAAAAATGCAAAAAAAAAAACATCTGACATTGTGTTATTAAACATTATATTTATTGACGTGTCGTTTCAAATCCATCCCTATACCAAACCGAAGCACAGTGCATTTTCACATAACAATTTAAATGCTGCTCCCTTCTGATGCAAAATGGAGCTCTGACTCCTCTAGATATAACCAAAGGGAGAGAGAGCTCTGTGGGGCTTGTACACCTGAACAGTCTTGACTCGTCAGTACAACTGAATCTGACGCTGTGCATTACAAACGTGCACATGGGGATATATTTACGATGGCAACAATTTGGCTCTTTACTGGGAATATCCATCCAAAACCACATTCTAAGGATGGGGCTTTGGCCCACATGCAGTGTAAGCACGCCGTGTGCTGTGTTACATTCAAACGCACACTGAATTTAGTTTTTTTGTAAGCTACCAACATTTCTGGAACATCCAAGTCTAGCATACTGCGGGCTGTAATGCACACATACACACTCCAAGTGATGCAGACATTCTCAGGATGTGCTTTGATTAAGATTTACCAAGCTTAATTCAAGACATGAAAGAACATGTTCTAAATTCATGATCATCATAATTATTATTATTATCAATATTAAAGAGATGCCGAGGCAAGTTAATGGATTTTTCAAGCTAATGAATTTATTGTCAGGTATGCTAGCACAAATAGGAGAGTGGCAACCTTGTGAGCCACATTTGTTGTTGTTTAAATTAACAATTTTATTTTTACTGTTGATTATTATATCATTAACTGTGTGTTACATGACAAGCCCTCTTTGAAAAAGAGACTGCAATCTCAATGGAGTCTTTCTGGTTTAATTTACAAATGTTTTGGGGAAAACAATTTAATTTTTGATTCCAAATTCCATAAAATGTTACTCCAACACAAACATTTTCCATGTGAGTGAGAAAATGACATGAGAAATGCTTTACCATGCTACTATACTATAACTATACTACTATATAGTTAGCTATATACCAACACCACTACCTAATAATTTTCTTTGGACAGATGTATCACTTAAGGCAAACTGAAGTTGAGTAAATTACCCTGACCATTTATAACCAATAGTACCGGGTTGTAAAACTCCCCCATTTGTCTTGTCTTGTCTCTATAATAGACATGTTGTTATCTCTGCCATACATTGGGGACAATGGGGGAAATCAGGTACTCTGCGTCATACCTTTAAAAACAGGTGTGATCAGGTTACATCACAGCCAAACTATTTAAAATGCTCTACCTGCAATCTGCTAAAGCAGGGTTTTTAAACTTGACCCAGGTGAAGACACTGAAAGGGGCACTGGACTTTGGTAACACTTCCGCTCTACAGTTTCTTGACCTCCACTGAGTCTTTATGAACAACGCAGAATCACTTTCTGTTCTCTGCGATTTCTGAACAAGTATTGTGCCGCTTAGGCCTCATGCCAAATTACAGTTAACCTCCATTCACCTCAAGGAACAACCTGGACAACATGCATCTAGCACACATGAGAATCCCATGGACAGTGAGCTTGACAATATGGTATTCAGCATTTTGCTGTGGGTTCTCATTTTGAAAATAATAATAATACATTACATCATCGTCATTTAGCTGACGCTTTTATCCAAAGCAACTTCCCTGGGAGCAGTGTGGGATTAAGGGCCTTGATCAAGGGCCCAACAGCAACGATGTTCCTGCTAGACTGGGGCTTGACCTACCAACCTCTGGGGTCCCAGCCATGTACCTTAGCCACTAGACTCCAGGCTACATTCATGGGGGGGGATAAATAATAAGCTTTGCATTTACCATAGAACAATAATAATAATCATAATAATGTTTGGTTTCATAAATACATGTTTTAAATGCAAGAAGATCTGGTTATTGCTCTGGGTGAAGTGCCAACTTGCAGTGTCCTCCTGTGCTAGTGAAATGGCAGATTAATACGGAGGTGTGATCATGGCAATATCACGACTAGACTGAGAAATTCTCAGATTAGGGAAAATTATGCTAACGCTTTTAATATGAGCACTGCATACATATAATTTTAACGCAAAACTGCTCCGTATAATCAACACCAAGACTAATCGGCACTGTATGGTTGAGCTTCGCCTATAGAACGGAGTAATGACAGCTATGATTGTTCAAAATAATTCCAAATGAATTGGGGTGAAAAAAAAATCACAAATTTTGATACACCCTACATTATTTATGAAAAATGTAAAATGCGAACTTGCTACAGATGAAACAGTGATTTCAGAACTTTCACTTTGACCTGACAAAACTGCTGATAACAGAGGAAAGGATGAAGAGTTTACCAGAGAACAATTTATACCACTACTACACTATATGGTCGATTGCAGAATGAACGAACGGCTAATATACCCCTTCACAAGCGAGTACTTTGATTTCAACATGTATCTGCCATGCGGAGAGCTGGAATTTAAGTTGAACAAACTGTAGGGTTAACTAAACATGCATTACCTACACGAGCACAAAATTAAAACTAGACCACGTTGAAAAGTTGCATTGTTTTCTTCAGAATGATCTGTTCAATACTGAGGTTGAAGCATACATCTGTTTTATTCATATTTACAGCGAAAACACTGTAATATTGACCATACTGTGACACATCGCTGCACGGATGTATATGTGCATGACTCTACGCATCTCATCATCCAAATTGTATTAAGGACTTGATCAACATCCACACGTTAATACAATACTCACAAGTCAGGAACCGGAAGCCTTCAGAGTGAAGCCGGGGTGCAGCTCTCAGAATTCGAACGCTGTGCAAAACACCAACACCAACCTCCCCTGTCACATGACGAGGCCCTAACGCCACCGCATGCACCTCGGAGAAGGGGGAGGACAGGACTGGACGGCATGAGTGTCGTTCATGCGATCGAGTTTAACTTAACTAGGCTTAGTATGGTCATCTACCACACTAAGAGTCCAACTGCGCCAGACCCTAAACGATACATATAATTGTAAAAGAAACGACTGTGTAATTTAAATATTGTGTATGCGCATCCTTACAGCCTTAAAATACTCTAAAACACTTGATTTAAAGAGTAAATTGGAAAGATCGGGCAAAGCTCCAGCGAACAAAACCAAACCGCTTCGAGGAAAAAAAGAACTCCTCCCCCTTACGTAACTTGAGCCTCGTTGTGTTTTCTCGCCTGTTCTACGCTAGAAATTGACCTTCCCGTACAACTTAGTGCGTTTTTTACAACCGGAAATCTTTCGCTATCTAATATTTTAAAAGTAACCTATTTCACCGTTATTTGCTTCCAGAGCGCAAGTACGAACGACTGACAGCTTGTGCGCCTAAGCGACTCCGCAGTCGGTAGGCAACCAAACGTACAATTTTACAACAACGAGGCAACAGGCCATGGTTTGAATTGGGATGACTTTGACTTAAACTCAGCCCCACTTCCCGATACAAACATCAGCCACGCCAAGAAAAGATGGACTGATCCAAAGAAAAGTTGATGATACATTAAACTTATTTGTGGTCCTGACCTTGGGTTAGAAAATCCATTTCCATGATTTGGCAACATGCCACTGGAAAAGAGCAATCATTTTTGAGGACGCATAAGCAAACATAAAACCGTTGTCATTTGTTTCAGGCGAACCTGTATCATTATGATCCGGTAAGCCTACCGTTATTTATAAAATGCACTTGTTGCATTTATGCAATTATCGACATGCAACATTTTACGCATGTGAAAACGAGTGAATAGTCTTGACCATAGCGAGCTTAAACCGAGTCCACATGTCACTTTTCTCTTGTTAGAAAATATGTATTTGTTTGCGACCTCAAATTTTAAGTTCTGATTTTCGGTTTTTATATGATTTTCTCTTGATATCACCTGGAATAAAAACCTATAAAAGCGAGTCGGCGGGCAAGAGAACAGTAGCGTGGTATCCAATGATAAGTTCGAGACCTAGCGTTCATGTAGGCAACATAATAAGGCAAGCCATTAGTGGTCGTATGCCTACAAAAGACCTCTCTCGACATACGTAAAGTCACACTCTTTGTGAGGGAGCATTTACACAAAGATCAATAAATAAAAAAATTGTTTTAAAAGGCACTCTCAGGCTAGCTACCTTCGAAATGAGGTCGTAGCCTATCGCTACCTGTTTAATCCGCAAATTTAGCGTTTAATTTTTAATACCCTATCTTTTAAAACAGTCGCAGATGTTTCGATTTTCTTAACTTCTGTTCAGTATAAATACTGAAGAGTCAAAATAAAATAAGAAAATCTGTTTGAATATGGTAATTTCACTATATTTGGATTTCAAACTCCAAGAGTTTTAACAGCCTACCATGACTTGTATGTTCTTTGGACTTGGTTTCATCATTGCTGAGCTGGTCGATGCTAATACGATGCTAATGTTACAAAAATGTTGAAATATAAAATGAGCTTTTTTCTAAAATATATTATTCATTAGGTTCTCTTACTGGTAGAGTGCTAGGAATTGTATAAATTGCAAATAAATGTTTGAAATAATTTAAAAACATAAATTGCATAACTTGTCACAGGATTATGATGTCGAAATCTATTAATTAAATTAAGCAGAGGTAAATTCTACTTTAGTAGGCCTGTAAGAAGTGAATTTGTAAGCTATGCCATTTGCATTTTAAGTTGACTTGGGTTATGCAGGCCAGCATTCTTTGTTTAAAGTATGTGACTTATTTTACTCTGCCTTTATTATTTATTTGATACAGTATATGACTTTGTTTTTGAGTATTTTGGAAATACTTAAATGAAAAGACAAATATGTCTAGCCAACATTATTCAGTAAGAGACCAAAAGGTATCTCTCACTAGCTGAAATGGAATGCTTTCTACTAGCTGAAATTGATAAGCTAGCTGGCCTAGCTAGCTGACTGGTTAGCTAGCTGCCTGGCTTGCCGATACCTTACTGGGCATTTTCATTGGTCAAAGTAGATGTCAGAATGTGTTAACTGACCACTTTGCCCTCATTTTCATTCCACTGATTACCCTGCATACGAAAAGCCAAACAAACATTCCCACTGTATGAACAATCTGGCTAGCTAGTTATGCTCAAGTCCTGTTTCCACAAAATCGTAAAAAGGTATAGATTTCTTGTCTCTCTAGCTTTGGCAATGTAAGTCCAGAATTTTTTTTATTCTAATTGGATGGCCAAAATATGAAAAAGGTGTTTCCGTCTTGCACATTTTTAAGTCCAGCCAGTGTTCATAGATGCCTGAAACCATCTGGAAAGCATTATTCCTGCTTTGTTAGAGTGATGGAATGCAGAAGCAGATAGACAAGATTCCCCAAAGCTAGCTCTGACTCTGTGAAATGAAATGCTGTTTGTATGGGAGTCAATGGTTGATTTGGATACTAAAAGAAACTGAAAAGATAGCTAAGGCTGATATTTTTCCATGTCATTTTAAAAATTTCTAAAAATTTCACAATTCTGAAAGACCTGCATTCCTGAATTCCATTATTATTTTGAAGGTTCTGCTCTAGTTTTTTTGTTTATCGGGTTCATATTTATAATTAAAATGACTAAAATATCCTCCAATGCCTTTTCATTGGCTAGCTTGCTTTTTTAATTAGTTGACGTAAGTTAGTAAGCTACAATGCACTGTGATAAGGGGACAAATGTGCACTCTTTCAGAGTACGTTCCGCACAGATATATTGAAGAATTAGTTTAAACAAAGAATCATGAATATGTGGAATAGGTTACCAGGTCATATAGTGGAGGCAAAGACCCTTGCTATGTTCAAGTCCAGACTTGATGCAGTACTGGATACTCTTTACTTTAAATGGTAAGCTTAGTGTGTCCGAATGGCCTGCTCTCATTATAAATATTCTCTTATGTTCTTAAGTGATGAAGTGCACATATAAGCTGGAAATCAACTTTTAGTGCAAGCCTGTGTCCCAACAATTTGATCACAAACCTGCAATTGCATATCACTATCTTCATAATTACTTTCCCCAAGTAATTCTCTCAATATGATCTTATAGTTGTCAATTGTCAGGGCGTATGCAATATCAATTACCTGAGTGTTGTGAATTACCTGAGAGTTGTGGAATACCATATTAAAATGTTTATTTGACCACTCATTTAAATCACTATGATGTGGGTAAGGTTTATTAAATGATGATAGTTATTTAGCTATCATGTCATAATTTACTACAATTGTGAGGACGATCTTTGACAATGATTACAAGATGGAGAGGATATCTGAATACAGCTAGGCTTTTACCAACAGAATTCATATGTCCAGACGATAAATACATAGTGACCTTTTTAAAAGGTATGACATTAATAAAAGCATTCATACATTTTATATTAAGTATATATGCTTATTACTTATATTGTACTATTATTACTTAAACGTTATACACATAATTTTAAAGATGGCCACTTTTTTTTGAACGATGTAAACTGTCCAGGCTGGAACAGGGAAGGTTTAAACTGCACAGCACAATGCAATACACAAGTTTTAACAGCTGTCTGAACAGCACCCTTCAAATGATATTCACAACTCAAAGTGCCAAGGAATCCTGGGAAATATAACAGATCAATTACCTGAGAGTTGTGGAATACCATTAGGAAATTGAAAAATGGGCTGTTATGCAATTGACAGAAAACCGACATTGAAAGTACTGTACCTACTTAACTACAATAAATCAAATAACTGATATCAAAAAAGTCTGTGCTGATCATGACCTGTTATGGCCGAGCATTCTAAGAACTGCAAATTAACTTTTATCAGACTTTGTGAATGATGTCATTATGATGTCATTAATCTGTTCTAAAGGATGCACAGGCAAAAGCCACACTACACACTCTGAGCAGGAAGATACTTGCCTTTGCTCTTTTGACATTACGTGTGACAGGTGGCCAGCAGTACAAGTACGGAGAAGCCGTTGTTCTTAGATTTAATAAACCTTTCCCTAAGGCAGTCCTCAGATTTACTCCCAATGTTCAGCTGCACAGTGCTTCTCGTTCCTAACTTTAATTTGACTCTAATAGATTCATGTGAATTTTTAAGTTACAGCAAATAAGCCAGTTAATAAAACAAAAATAGTGTGCTTTGACAGCATTGTTTTTTTCCACATTTGGCAGGTTCAAAACATTTTTTATGCTGAGGACAAAGAACAAAGTAACCTGATTAAAATAGCCTTAAAATGATCTGGCTGTAATGTCAGCCCTTCAAGGTTCAGTTCTAATGACACAATTCTATAATAAAGTGTACAGGTATTTTCTCCTTATAGACTGAATTATTTTAGTATATATTTAGTTCTTGTTTTCCTCATGAATTGTCTTCCTATTAAAATTAACTAATCACAAAAATAAACTGAATGTATTTTTAGTGTAAGTGATGCATTTGACAGTTCATTTGTAAACAGTTATATTATTTAAAAGGAATGTACAATAAAAGTTCCTCTGTCAAACCTCAAGATATAATTTTACATCTTCATTACATTTTAATACCTGAGTTCAAGATATTGAACGTTGAACTGTTTTCAACCTCTCCAATTTGAAGTAAAAAAAAAAACAGTACTATGATAAAATATTATTCTGTAGTCTAATAGTGTCTCACTTATAAAACAAAATGTATAACATCCAGAGGCAACAAATAAATTCTCAAAAATATATATTATTAACTACATCCTGTATGTCAGGTTTTGTATTAATTATAAACTTGAAATAAAATATCTTTGCACAAATATACATCATCACGAGCACAACTGAAACTAGTTACTGCATATCCATACAGTAGGTGAGCACGCAGCCTGTTAAAACGTTATTCCAGTTTCACATGCATTGACCTGACCGAGCCAGTTTAACGTCGTAACTCAGTCCTGAGACTCTCTCATTCCTGTTACCCTCCCCCACCACTCCCCCTCCCCTCGTCTGTTTCTCTGCTCTAGCTCGACGCGAGATTGTACGCTACTGAAAAACGTTCCCAGCTCAGTTCAAAAAAACTCGGCGATTCCTGCTTTTCAGCGGTCGTATTACTGCTCGAAATCCTTATTTTCTGCAGCTGTGTTTGGAAAGGCTGCCACTTCGCACCTTTAGCGGAGGAATGTTGCTACCACAGCAACAAGAAAAAAAAATGAAAAGCGAACGAGGCAGCTACTTACGCAGCGCGTCTCCCTCCTTCGGGCCCATCGTGTCTCGTCTCGCTCGTCGAGTCTCGCCGTTCTTTCACTGTTTTCAGATACGTAATGATCACTGAGCATGTGCACAGCGCTGGGTTGCTGTGGGAACTAGCAACAGTAGTTAATTACGCTAGCTACCAGTCAAAATACACATTTTAAGTTAGTCTGAATGTTCTGCAAGCCCGCAAAGTCAATTAAACATACCCACATTTAATAATCTGATGTATCATTTTACTTCAATTTATATCCACACAAAGATCGGTTGAACACGCCAACAAAAGACTGATGTAGCGATTAAAACGGAATAAAACTACGCTACGTATATCGTTCCTCTTTCCAATCTAGTCCCAATGCATTAATTATTTTGATGCTTAAAGTAAGATTACCTGAAAATTGTTCAATAATCAGATTTCCGATTTTTCGATTGTATCTGAGTGCAATCCGAAAGCACTTTCAGTAAGACTCAGTAATGCTGCTGGCCGTTGACATTCGTCGATGGGAATGATTTTTATGAACGTTTCTTAAGTTTTTTTTTTTTTTTCTTGAGACTGCGAACTTCTCTGCTAACGTAACGGGCGTCACTCTAACGCTACCTAATTGAATTGTATCGCATTGTCAAAACAGTCGACATAGGTTTTGACACTGGCTATGAATACTTTACTCTCATTTAGTTTTAACGGGAAGTCAACGTTTTTAACGATCAACAGAACATCGCCATTCAATCTCAGACACAAAGATCTAGAACGTCAATTAGGTTAAGTCGGTCGGTGTCGTCTGATTTTCTTCGATCGTACATAGGATGGTTATTTGGCACAAGCAACAGTCTGTATTGGCTAGCTGTAACTGCAGGTACACTTAAATGCAAGCCATCCACTTTTTCTGGTCAAACTGAGAGTAAGGCGCACAATGCGAGAGAAATCACACAACACAGAAAGCTGTAAACTTATTTCCAGTGTGACTGGCAATTATTCAAAAACTGCATGTGTAGCTCCCACTAAATCCATACCAACATAGCCTCTTTAAAGTGTCTCATTATATCAGAAACTTGCAAAGTGACTCTCCAAGTTTACCTGGCTGCTTACATCATTAGAGGCTGTGGAAATAGGAATTGTGGTAAAACTATATTACACCCTCAGATTGTGTTCTTTGTAGTAATTTGCACCTTGCAGCAAGTACGATGAAGTGATTCTTTCACATTATCCAGGTCCGTGTTTCTATCTGATGCTCTAGGTTATGCATCTCTTGTTTTGCCTCCCAGTTATATACAGTAACACTACTTCCTACCGACACCTCTTGAATACTGTCACAAAAAGGAGAATGGAAGTGTTGCTCTTCACCTGCTGGGAAAATGATGTAGTCTGTTGGAGTAGATTGCCACTTATGGTTGTTGGCAAGGTTCAAATAACCTAAGAATTCACAGTCTCTGAAGACTCATAGTCACAAATGACATCCGTTTTTATTGTTTTTTTGCATTTTGAAGATCATAACCATATTTGGTTGTATCTCCTCCATAGGCTTCCTCATCATCAATTGAAATAAGGTCATGTGGCATCTTCCTGATGGAAGACACAGATCTTGCACTAGACACTGTAGTGTGCAAGTCAAAAGACAGCTCTCGAGGTTAAAACATGAATGAATAACCTTAATTTATTGGGTGAGCCCTTTTCCGTTCACCTGTACATAGATTTGAAGGCTAGCTTCATGTCATTGTACTGCCGAGAGATGTTTACACATACACAGATAAGCCCTAAAGCCTAGTGATAGACTATAGCTTAACTTTTTAGCTTGGAAAAACCAGTTTTAATCGCTTACCACTTTCGTGCTAGCCTAAGACAACATACCAGTTTGTATTGAAGGGGAGATCTGTAACCAATTTGAAACTTGCATGTAGTCATTGGAGTGCAGTACTGCTATTTCTCCTTTCCAAGCATCCTCCCTCACTGTGCAGTTTGTATTTTGGTAATTTAAGCTCTCCAAGAAGGCTCCCAAAGAAGGACTTTCCTGTAGTTTGCCATCCATTGCATGGATCCTCAATAATAATAGTAATGTTTATAAACTGGCTATAATGGCATGATGCCTCAAACTTCCCAGGAAAACCGATTAAGAAAGGGGTGTTGTTGTTGTTGTTGTCAAAACTGCTTATTTGCTATTATCTCTGCAATTAAACATGTGATTAAGTGTTTTCCTATGATTTTGGACTACTTATGTATATGAGCATAGGCTACTTACATTTCAGTATATAAGACATCAGTTCTTGAAACCAATCTTTGTTGGATACAGGACTTTGTTTTACATCTTTAGTGCAGCATAAAAGTAAAGTACAGCCCAGCAGTTTATGGCAACTGGCTTAAAGGTGAATGTTTTGGGTACGTTGTTTCCCTTTATCTGATATTCATTTATTTTAGATAGTGGTAGGCCAGCACCATTTTGTACAGCATTCTTTTCAGGTTATTCAAATTTGAAACACTTAAAATAACGTTGTACAACTTCAAGAAGTTCCCCAGTTATGTATTTTGTTAGCACCACATGTACACGCATATCCATCATCCATGCCTAAAATCAGCGTACATGGTGAAGCTAATGGTGCTTGAGGTCCAACAGCAGGGCGCCGCCATTTCGCTCACCATCTGTTAAGCACAATAGGATGTGATTCCCCGTTTTATTGTTTTCGGTAGGCTACTTGCTCGTTGTGGACAGCGTGGGGGGGAAGGGTGGGTAAGCGGAATGCACAAAAAATAGGACATTAATCAGAAAACATGATCACGTTTCCAGTCATCCGTAAAACGAAGCTCACAGCTTGGGAAAAGTCGAAACAAATATCTGTTCATTTTCGCTAAAATTGTGTTTTCTCATCACGCTGACTCCAATCGAACAAACTACATTCGAATCCAGTTGTAGTCTTCCGTAATGACGTCACAAGTCCAAAAGACCTGTATTAAAACCCCGTCACTTTATCGTACTTAACCGAGTAAAACTGGGTAGGCTGTATTGTGAAGACCGACATGTTTCCATTGTACTATGTCATGGACTTACATGCATTTTTTGCGCATACATACATATATATGAATAAATCCCATTGTGTTCTTATTTGAGCACGTTGCTAGCTTGTCGCTTACAACTACCGCCCTTAACGGAACGAGAGAAGTAGCCTATCAATCCGGCCCTAATCATCTTAGACAAAACAGTGCTACATTTATAATTCAGTCAAATCAATACAAGGCCAATCAAAGACGAGAAATGTGTTCATAAACCTGCATTGTCTGGACAATGGCGGGCACAAATATGTCAAGCTACTTGTAAGAGCTATTCTGTAGAAAACATGTTTGTCATATTATCTGCGTTAATGAGGTCACTTTGACAAAGCTGTCAACCATTCGTGGATGTCAGCGTTCGAACTAAGTCCTTGACGCATTTCAAGGTTGCTAAAGCGTTGGTTTCCCAAGGCTGCCCTGCACCTTTGGAAGGACACTGAGGCAAAATGGTTTGGGAAATCATCCTGGAAAGATATTTAACAAATACTGATCTTCACATTTAGTTGTGAACATCGAAGTAGACATCTGAAAACCTGCAACATAAAAGGTCTTTCTGTTTCATGGGACTGGAAATATGTTCAATATAAATAATTCAAGTTTGGGGCTTTGTTGGACAGCTGTGCCGAGTTGTGTCTGAATTCTGTGATTTTTCATGAGGTCAGAGTGTCCTGAGATTAATGTCGCCAGGGACAGAGTCGGAGTGCCAAGAGGGAGATATAAAGATGGTGGAAATCAATTCCAGGACTTCCCAGGAGGGAGTTTAACCCCATCCTGTTGTTCACTCTTGAATTCATTTCTTAGAGTGTATGGTGGTGTCGTTGCCTTGGAATATGGGAACATCTTGAAGAAGCACCCAATGACTACCTCAGGATTGGGTGCCGATACCATCTACTACCAGATACATCACCATGTTTAAAAGAGGAGAACAGGCAACATGGTTCCTTTGGCATTCGGTAAACATAAGTGTGTCCAGATGTAGAACATGGGTCATGTGTGCATGTAGCTCTAAGTAGGTCTGATAAAAACAGAGTAGTTAGCTAAGAGTGATTACTTGAACTGACTTTTCTCACATCTACATGGTCTGGAGCTGCTTAGCAAACGTAACTTTAAAACTAAAGGTGACAAACTGCAGTGCATCTCATGCTAAATCATGAAACACTTCAGCAGCTGCACACAAAAAGTTTACACCCACTCCCTGTTTTGAATGGCTGGATAAATCTATCCACTAGCAACAGCAAAATAGCTGTACATAGACAAACTCTGTGTTAGTTTCTCGAAATAAACTTGAGTGTTAAAGAGGAAGCAAAAGTTATTCCATGGGATCACAGCATGTGTATTATATCCCCGAGATGTGGGTCGTGGGAAAATAGTCTACTCTTGGCTGTACTGACTTAAGGCTAAATGCAATCTAAGATGCAGAAATTAGATTTGCGACCAATGATGGAGGGTGGACATTTGAAGGTCGAGCCACCCACCGAACAATCATTTCTGTATCAGTTCGGTTTGTTGGGGTTGATTCAGTGTATTGACGTTAGTGGTGGTTTGTTCTCCGATTAAAATACGACGCCATGCTTCCGGAATGGCCGCTCTCATTGTGTCTATGCATTTTCTTAAGCGCAGAACATTATTTTGCCTATATATAACTTATTTTAAGTACATAATATGTACAAACAACAACGCGCTAGTATGAGAGATGTAGCAATTGTCCTAGACGTGTAATGTTTTAGATCGACCTTCAACGCTCCCACTTTCCTTTGTCAGCATGTTTAAAAATAGATTCGTCACGCCAAAGTTGTGTGTCCTGTAGCCTTTTTGTGGCGATAGATTGCTACATTGCCACTTCATGTGAAGGTCCTTTTAAACTTTTTGAAGGCGTGTAAATTCGTTCGCCTACAGCCAACAACACCAACAATACTATTACTGTATTGTTTGTACTACTCGAAACTCCAGACTCACGACATAAGTCTTGCAAACAATGATTATCCGCAACGCTCAAGGGCATTCTGGACGAGATATACTGATGAAAACGCAGAAAAAAAATATGTGGGTCAAAATAATTGTTCAGAGCTGAATGGAAAAACGTATCCGTGTACAAATATAGGGTAGAGCTCACATCAAGATCCTTGACAATTGCTGGGTGAATTAACCGTTGTTGTTTTTTTTTTTTTTTTTTTACTGCGATTCAGTTGCAACTGTATACTTAAAAAATGCTTAATTTCATTGTTATATCAAATCAGGGTTTTCCTGATTACCACAGTTAAACAATGGAAGACTATGGAGGGGTGGCGGAGGAATTCCTAGTCAGAAACTAGGAATTCCTCAAGAAAATTGATATTTTTTGAAGTCGAGTCGAGTTGGACTTTTCAGAACCAAAAATATGAGATTGTGAGTGACAAACACTTTGACTAGTCATGCTGCTGTGTGGAAATGAACATACATGGTAATCAAATGCACGTTTACTGTGTAAGGATTAGTCTATATTATGTAAGAAATGTCTAAATTAGGCGTTATAAATCACGTACATGTCTGCCATGTCTGATAATAGTATAGTAAATCCACCCATACAGATCCACATGCTCTGTCTACTCACTTAATCAACTGACTTGCACTTTCGGCTTTGAATCACTCCTGTGAAGTACAGCCAAGCGAACTCCTGTTTGGGAAAGCCCACTGGCCAATAGAGGATGTCGATCTTTTCTATATTGTTTCGTAGTTGCAACTAAGCAGCCATACTAACTTTGTAGTGCTACGTTGGGTGGTATACAGATGCGCACGCAGGTAAAAAAATCCATTTTCTCTAGAATGTCCTCTCCCAGTACGACTCTAGTTATTCTAACCAAAAGTAGCAAATTCGAAAAACCTCACGCATACTACATTTTACTGCTGGAGCCAAATTCTGCTGTGTCAGGGCAACGGCGCTCCGCGAAAGGTCTTGATGTAAGAATGGTTAAATACAACGTACCACTAGGTGGCGAACACACTCTGAATGGAGATCCACCAACACGCTGACAGTTCCCTCCTTATGTTGGGACAGTATTTAAATGGTACCTTTTCAAATGACATTAAAATCGAGGAAATAATTAGGGAAAGTCCTGGATCTGTCGTAATTTATTGTTTTTTTGTCTACTGCTTTTCAGAGCCAGAGGAGATGAAAAATAATTTTAATGCAAAATCCATATAGAAACAATTTCAGTGTACTTCCTGCATTTTAAGACACAACACTGGCACACAATGAGCAAATTTAGAATACAAAAGTATCTGTGTGTGCTGTTCATGCCAGTGTGCAAGGACACATACTCTATAAATTGGACACACAATCTCAACAAGGATTCAATGGTTACAGTACATTAAACAGAAAATATTTAATCCAGAAAAACAGGGTGAAAATGTTACCTAGAATAGCTTTGATTTATGTATAACATTTGTTACTGGCACAGTGGACAATTCTTAACAATGTGTTTATACTGTCCAAACTTAAATGGAATCTCCAAAAGATACCTACACAGAATAACCGACTAAGGTATAAAATGTTTTAGTTTTTTTTTTTTTGTTTTGTCACAAGAAAGAATGGAAATTAAGTGTGCACTAGAGGAGAACAGATATCAAGTCATAAACCAATAAAACAAAGGTTAAAAGTAATACACATAAAAGAAAGATAATTTCAAGCAACATGTACAACTCTTCAATGTGACTGTATGAGTATATATGATTTTATATATAGGTAAAAATATCCACAGGTATTTAATTGATCCAAGTAGAGAATGCAGATCTGAATAAAAGGCCGGAAAAAATCCTCTTCGACAGCATCGTTCCAGGGGCCACCCTGTGTTTAGACACCGTGTGAAAGAGCTGGTGGGCTGAGAGAGTTGGGGACCATTGAGGAGTATCGATAAATACGATGGGGCTGGAGGCGAGACCTGAGGGATTATCTGTCCTTGTTGGTGCGGAGGTCGGTGGTCAGGGGGTCATGCTGAATGGTCTGGTGCAGCATGAGGGCCAGGAGGCCGGCTCGGTTGGTCATCGCGGTGCGCACGTTGCGCTCCTGTTCAAAGAGCTCGTCCAGCTTGTACCACTGTCCACCATGGAAGCACAGCGGGAGAGAGCAGGGGAGAGAGAGAGGGAGGGAGGGAAAGAGAGAGAGAGAGAAAACTTGAGAATCCTCATTTGAATGGTAGCCTGTGAATTCTGCCAAAGTCCTTCTGACATTAATTTTGCCAATCGTGCAATAAGCTACTGAGATAAACCACAAATGTACATACTGGGCCTTATCTATCAATGATGTGTGTGAATGTGTGTTTGTATTGCATATCCTCTATATACTGACCACTCGGACGCGCTCCAGGTCCACCTCCGCTCTCCGTAGCTTCTCCCAGCAGTAGTGTTTGTTGCACTTGCGCTTGGACACCCTGCAGAACTCTCCAGTCGGCTCAAAGACATCACGCACCAGAGGACATCCACAGACCTC
Organism: Albula goreensis; assembly: GCA_022829145.1. Lineage (NCBI taxonomy): Eukaryota > Metazoa > Chordata > Actinopteri > Albuliformes > Albulidae > Albula > Albula goreensis. The sequence goes on from CM040752.1 coordinate 32,021,997, forward strand.
ATCTGCTGGAACCTGCAGAAGGTCAGTGAAAGATATGAGGGACGGGGAAACACTAAGTATTACCACAGGTATGGTTCTTCCTCAACATTAACTCATGAAGTCACTTAACTTATATATTCCTGCTGTATAAATAACCCCTTTCTCTCTGGTAATTTCAGTGACCTCAAAGCTCATAATGTTGTGAAATAATATGGAAGATTTAATTTGGTTTTATAAAATAAATATGTTTTCAAATCAAACTCAATCCAATCTGAAACCAATAACAATCCAGATATAGTACCTTAGCACTTCACACAAAAGAAAACAGACACAAGTGAGGGACATTTTAGCATGTTAGCAGGACCAGTACTAACCTTGGGGTCTCTAGAGTGCTCTGGGCATAAAACCTGCAGTCTCTTACAGTAAGTTTTGCTCTGAGGGTTGTACACATCACAGAACAACCTGGTAGCACTAAACACACAGAACAAGCAGGGACAAAAAGCATGAGTCACAAGTAAAACAGCAACCTGCTACAATTTTTCAGCATTCTGTCTTTCGTCCTTGCTGTAGTAGTAATAAACAAATACATATGCTAAACAGACTTAATCATTATCTTCACTCAGTTTTCTGAAATTAATTTCTCTCTCTCCCTTCCACAACAACAACAAAAAAAAAGAAATAAAAGGCAGTGTAATTTGTGAAAATGTAGCATGGGGTTTTATTGAAGTCTTACCCTTCAATTCGTGTGGGATACATGGAGCCAAAGGACGTCTGACTCTCATACTGTTTGGGGAAACAGGAGGAGATAGACAGTTAGATAACACTGAAAACCATTTAAATATGATATGTTATCATTTATTCCAAACAATTTATTTCATATCCAAGATAACTAAATGTTTAATATAATCACCAAACACATACCAAATACACTTTAACAAAATACCAGCAGTTATCCATCACCGATCATTCGACTCTGTTATCTTCAGATTGATTAATCTGGTCTGCTGTCCAGCTAAGCGCATGTTTCCTGCATACAACCTGCACTCACCTTAGCATAGCACCTCTCCATGTGTCTCAGTGCGACTTTGGGGTTGATGGGGTGGCTGCAGGACACACAGAAGATCTGAAGGTCCGTGTCATCGCTGTCTCCCTCATTCACCTGCAGGACAGCCACAGAAAAATGTCAGCCCACCAGAATACATTATACATAATGCCAGTGGGCATTTTCAAATGTTCTTTAGACTGAATCTGACCATGTTGTAGTCTTTTTTTCCCAGTATATCATTAAAATGTTCAAAATATCCAGATAAATATATCCAAGACAAATGCAATTCAACCTTTTCATGCAAAGGATGAAATCTGGAGCAATAATACTTAATTAGTCAAACTAAAGATGCATTTTAGAATTTAATTCAATTCCATAGCCTGAATTCTCAAATTTAAAAAAATGCCAGCATGTACTCAATCATATTTGTGCCCCAGCAACGAACACTACAACATGCACAATACATCACGTCTTAAAGATTAAAACAACACTGTACTGAAGCAACGACAAGCGACAGAAGTGTGGTGAGCGTGCGTCGGCACGGTTACGGCGGAGCTCCCACCTCCTCGTCCTGCTGGACCACCTGCTGCTTGGCCTTGACGATGATGCTCTCCAGCTCGTGGAAACGGCGCTCCATCTCGGTGAGGCGCATGCGGGCAGACTGCTGCTCACGGCGGATGCGCTCCAGCAGCTTCTTGCCCTGCTCCTCCGCGATGCAGGGGCTCTGCTGCCACTGCTGAATGCGCTGCGGCAGGATCTCGTAGATGCGGCTGCAGGAGACGGACAGGCAGATGGACACAGAGTTACATCTCTGAGGTCAGGAAGTCTCATAAACGATCATGAGTTTAACTTGCTTACCCGCTATTTTCCCCCAATGAGGCTGAGCTAATCTGTGTACTTTATACACTACTCAATGGCCAGAAGATTAATTATAAGAAAAAAAGACACCATGATATATGAATTTATATTTATCAATAATGAAGTTGGGGAAGTCTTGCATTCACATTTGACACTTTTTTATTTACTCACAATCCAGATCTATACATACAGCTGTATATATTGATATTTACTAAAGCAATTTAGGTGAAATACCTTGCTCAAGGGTATGACAGCAGTGTCCTGTGTGAGACTCAAACCTGTCTCACACAGGAGTTATAACACAAGCATCCTAACCACTGCTCAACATTACCCCGTGAACTGTACGCCCCTACCCCCTGTCCGCAGGTGAGGCCTTACTTGGCAGCCAGCTTCATGCCGCAGTCCTCGGAGCAGTATTTTGAGTTGGCCCGCGCAGCCTCCACACAGCTGGGGCCCAGGCACTGACGCAGCCCGACGCTGTCCCGTCCCTCGCCCTTGTCGCTGTGCTTCACCCGGTCGCGGTGCTTCTGCTTCTGCTTGTGCCGTCGTGATTTGTACTCCTCCTTCTGTTGGAGAGAGGCAGGCAGACCTGGAGTCAGTTTACCCCCAGAGTAGGGCTGCAACTAACAACTATTTTCATTACTGATTAATCTGCCGAATATTTTCTTGATTAATTGTGCAGTGTATAAAATATCAGAAAACAGTGAAAAATGCCCATTACAGCACAAGGTGATGCCATTAAATCCCAAACCAATCAATTTACTTGATGCAAGACCAAGAAAAGCAGCACATTCTCACATTTGACACAGAACCATAAAAATTGTTGGCATTTTTGCTTCAAAAATGACAAACGATTAATTGATTATCAAAATAGTTGATTAAATTTCTTTCGATCAACTAATTGATTAATTGACTTATCGTTGCAGCTCTACCCCAGAGCTCGAGTACTGCACCCCACGGACTGATCCACACATCTCCCCCTGTGCAGCCCTTTACAATGTATCTGAGCAGCTCATGTTTTTAGCCCAGAAAGAGGGGAAAGTGAAGGAGTGTTTTACCTTTTTGTCGGATTTCTTCTCCCTTCTTTTAACGTGTTTCACCTTAACAGCTCTCTTGCGCATTACTGGGTCGAGGTAGGGCCCGTCATCTTCATCACTGAGCCACTGCTGGAGAAACAGATACAGAGGGTTCTATTTTAAGTTTTTCATTTGCCTTTACACACATATCACAGGCCTTTATATACACAAAAACAAAACATAGTGCACAAATAATAAACCAAGACTTCTATACCCCAAACACAAACCTATGAAGGATATGAAAATTAAAAAAATATAATCCAAAACCAGAAACTAAGGAAAAAAAGGTACAAAATACAGAAAGGGCAGGAAGCCATCAGCATTCAGAGGGAGGAGAGACAGAGAGAGAGAAGGAGAGAGAGAGAAAGAGAGAGAGAGAGGTGCTGCATTTCCACACTTATGATTCAAAGTGCAGAAATCCAATTTAACCACTGTATGTCCTCATAAGGAGTAGACTTGCCAACCCCAACATTAATGCACTTTTTGTGCACCCCAATCACATGATCTTATGTAAACACACTGATAAAAACTGTACGTGGTGCCTTGTGGCTTGCGGCTTGCTGAGCTCAGGACAAAAGCTAGCTCGGCTCTCCGCTCACCAAGGACTGTACAAGAGAGACTGGGTTACATATAACATCGAACCCACAAGACATTTCTCTTTTCTGGGACGAAGAAAGTCTAATTTCCTCTAACTGCCTCTACTTAACATTAATAAGAGGGAGATTACTGAAAATAACTTCACAGACTTACAAGTCCCAAGCGCACTCGGAAATCTGTTTGTTTCTCAAGTTCACTTGGGCATTCTCTCACAACAAAACATCAGCCTTAGACCAAATTTGCAGAGTACTTCAGCCGAACTAAAACATATTTAGCTGCTTAGCAAAAGGCCATGCCATTTACAGCTTGTGACAAAAAGCCTGACTGAAGAATCATCTGCTATAAAAATCTGGTTCCTTTCATGGAGGCCTACTTATGTTTCTTACGTTGTGTCCTGCATTTGTTTGTCTAAATGATAAAAACCAACGAAGCACTGAGTAGATTAACAACACAACAGTCAATGTAACAAATACACTAAAAACCTTACTGTTCATAACCAAATGACGATATAATGAGGACACCCCATACAGCGTTACACACTGTTTGATTTCCCTCACAAGTTCATGTGTAGGTTTTCAGCTGAATCATGTGTTTTTCACACTTCTAGTCACTGGGACTGTACTGTTCTTCTCTAGGGTGTTTTTGCACTTCATCCCTGATCTATGACTAGTCTTTAGACAGTAAAAGCATCCGCTAAACGCCTATAATGTAAGACGATGTAAATATTTCATAACTACTCAGCCGGAGTGTTCTCTTTACCATGTTGTGTTCATCGTATCCTGAGGCTCTGTACTGCTGGTAGAGCTCCATCTCCTGCTCGTCGTAGTCGTCTGAGAGGTGTCCGTCCCTTCCCATTGAGCTGTCCTGTTCTTTCATCATGGAGAACTCCTCGTCCCGCACGCGAAGCATCTTCTGCTCGGGCAGAGAGGGAAAACGCCACAGGCATTCAGCGTCAGACACCTCCAACCAACACGCATATATACTGAAGAGGACAACAACAGAAACGTGTCTTATGGCTTTCCTGGGCACGTCATCCTCAGCATTTCAGAGTATATGCAGGCTGCATCTGTCGCTTGGGGCAACATGTTATCTACTCTGATTTGTGAAATAAAAAAATCACATATCTCTGTTACATTATTGAAAAACTGATTCCGAGTGGATGCCAAATGGAGCACAGTTCAGCTGATTCAGTTCGTTCACCATACTGCGTGACCAGCAGGATAGCAGAATTGGTGTCCCGTGTTACAGCACAGGGAATTCTGGGATATTACCCAAACTGGCTGGGGTGAAGAGGACTCACCCTCGCTCTAACTTCGCACTGCCTCAGTCGGCACTTCTGGCGTATCTTGTTGGGGCCGCCAAACTTCTTCATGTCCTTGCAGAAGTCGCACTGGGCGCAGTCTTCGGTCCTCCTGCAGGGTTCGCACTCCCCGCACATGCGTGCGGAGCGTTTGATCTGAGAGGGACAGACACATGAGGACACCGTCATGCACAGAGGAGAAATGTGACTGGCGTTATAAATAATGCCACAGAGCCAAGGGGTACCAAGATTTTAGCTGCAGTTAAATTCCTTCCAAATGAACACTGACAAACTAAACCAATTACTGTTGCCCTGGCAACACTGCACACTGTACTCAGGGCTCATTATTTTTGTGTTAACATTTTCAAAAAATCTTTTGGTAGATGCGCCGACTTACTGTAGACATTAAATATTCAGTGGGGTTCATCAAAAAGTACCGGGATTTTGCAGACTACCAGGCCAATGCTCGATCGACCCCAATTCCAACATGCTATATTACTCCCTCTTTTCACCTGAGCAAAATGGTGCAAAATGGGTGCCAAGCATCACATAGGTGTACACTGTTGGTAGTTTTAGCATGCCCCCCTCCACCTCACTCCAAAGTCAAAGGAAAAAAAAAAACGAAAAACATGACAGACCCGTGATCCCCGCCGTCGGTCGGTCTTAAAGTCTGGGGTGCCGCGTTGCTTCTCCAACCTGTCCATTTCCGTCTCCTTCTCACGTGTCTTCTTGGGTCGGTACTTGATTTCCAGAGAATCGTTCTTGCCTAGACATGAGACCGAGATAATGTAAGCCACATCTCTGAACACTACATTTGTTTGCCTGTGTGTGTGTGTGTGTGTTGGTGGCAGAGGAGGTCCAGTTATTTCCCACCTCTACTTTACAGCACAATTTGTGAGGAACATCTGTGACGAAATGGAATGCCATTGGAAACTACAGTACTTGAATTAATCTAAATCCATAATTTCCAAAATGGTTACTTACAAAAACATTCTATTAGTTTGAATAAGGCTACATATTTTATAGCTATAAATCAAAAACCCATCTTAACAGTCCAATCTTGTGTCGCAGCTACTCAAAAATACTGCATTATAACGGGTAACTGGTGTATTATTTACTTAAGAGGCCAGATGTGTCTGCAAAGGTTTTAAACATTTTTCAAAGGTCAGTTTTGAATGTAACCATTGCAGCCAGTGACTCATGCATTCTACTTGTGTGGAATTTAGGCCAGACAGTTTTGAAATAAACATCCAGCAATTACTCAAGGTAATATGGGCTATTTTTTTTTTTACTGCTAAGCCCTTAGGTTTAATTAACCACGAATCGAGCCTGGGGTCATTTGTCAGCTGCTTTGCCTTTCGCTCTGGTCCATTTTTATATCAAATAAATGTGGCTTCCACATTCCGCACAAATTCTGAGAAATATACACATGTCTACTGTGATATTAGTTCTAGTTTAATTCTGGTCTTTTCACATTAATCACAATAAACAGCATAACACTGATAAAGTCCAATTCTTCCTGGTGATTTTGGTTGACTGGCCGGTCAGAATTTCACACTTCATATCTCTGAGATTCTGTAGTACTGTACATGGTATTAATGTACTGAAAACACATTGGTTTTGTTTCCCGTAAATATTTGGCCTACTGCTGCACCTTACTATCCACTTTTAAAAAACAAGCAGCAACCCTGAACGGCAGAGTGCCCAGAGCCAGTGTAAAAACACCCAGCGGTACTCACCCCGACACTTCTCACAGTACCACTCCCGGATGGCCTTGGCCATCTTCTCCGTAACGTTGATGCAGTCTCCATGAAACCACTCGTTGCAATTGTCGCATCCTCTGCGCAGAATGGAGAAACAAAAGACTTAACATCACGCTACACCTGCACCTCCAAAATGTCACCCAGCACCTACCAAGTGATCCTCCAGAGATAGCACAGCAGTAGCACTTGACAGTTGAATAAATATGGTTTATATCCTTTTTTAGATTTCTCATATTATGGCAGAAACTATTATTAGCGGTTTCAGTGCTTTACAACAAAACTGTGGCGGTGACAGGTGCTCACATCATGAAGCAGTTAATGTCAGGTTTGCGGCAAATGCAATACACCGGAGCGTTTTCCCCGTTTTCCCCCTCCATACTGCCATCCATTCCCAGCGGCTGGTCGAAGTCTGACACTTCACTGTCCTGGAGGTGAGGGACAAAGTAAAAAAACTATGTCACAGGGCAACTTTTTGTATGCAGTCTGCTTATGCTTGTCATGTATATCGCAAACACAAATAATAAATATAAATATATATTCTGCTGAGCTGTGTATTCAATAATAAGTAATACATGTGTAATATGACATTAATATAAGTTGACCTAATTTCACAATAAGTTTCTACCTAAGCTTTTTTTATTAGCAAATAATGGTCCCATACAGAAACTCAACGAGTAATGTATTACTTAACTAGCTAATATTCTTTCAAACAATCTACCTTTATAAGCCAGGTGTAGCTTTGTTGAATAATTTGCAGAAGCGTAACTTCGCTACTTATGATAAGCTAGTTAGCGAAATACTTCAAATAGGAATGGGTTCAATAACTTAACGTTCAGCAGAACTACATAGCTAACGTTAGCACTTGTCAAATGTATTATTGCTGCTAGTGAACGGTAGGTAAGTAGTTCACATGACAGCACAAGCTTGCGCCGACATTATGTTTGACTGAGTTAGCGAAGGCTCAGCAACCATGTTTGCTTTGTTACCTAACGTTAGTTAGCTGACTAGCTATCCAGTTAGCACCCTGATACGAAATCCAGCCAGCAATATTGTTGTACTTACCATACTGAATTTCACACTGACTCCTGCTAAAGCTACGAATATTTACTGGTCCACACTTACACGATACAAGTGTAAGATAAGATGATAACCGCTATATTTTAAAGAAAGACAACAAATATCTTCCGCAACAATCGCACTCAACAATCGCTTTACTTCCGCTTCCGGTTCAATATACTAAAATTTTACGTCATTGCTGAACCTGATGTCATTGCTATGATGACGGGAGTTTGCCCAAATACGAGAATTGACAATTGACTGAGTGCAATCCAAAGTGTAATGAGGAATTCACAAATTTGACTAGATTTACGGCCAGAGCAAACATGTATTTTCTGTACGTTATAAGTCATCCAAACAATGAAACAAGATTTTAATTCTACACCATGGACTGCTCAAACGAATTGCCTTGACTCTCTTTTGCCTTCTTGTTCAAGGTAAATTTTATGCGAGACAATGAAAAAAGTTTGTATAAAACTAGCCATTTGTCAGAAAAATGTAAAAAATATTTGTAAAAGTGATAAAAAACAAACTTCATAACATCTTTATAACTAATTATATAAATCTATGACATTTTCAAATATAAAGTCAAAAATAGCCTATTATTAATATGAAAATTAATATATTTAAATAATAATGAATATAATTTGGTAAAAGGTTTTAAATCTTAATAAAATTCAGTGTATGGAGTCATTTCACACTATATCGCAATACACTTTCTCAGCTGTATTATCATGCATAATTATAATTATCAATCAGAGTAGGTAGGTAGGTAGCATTTTTACCTTCACTGGACTACCAAATGACTGCTACTTGTAAAAGTAATAACACGTTTTCTTCCGTTTGTGTGGCTTTGCAGCACTTCTGTGTTTCCACCAGATGATGGAGCTAAAAGCTAAATTTGTATTGAAGTATAATAATAAAACTAATACTAATTCGAATAATAATAATAATAATAATAATAATTTATAATTTGATGTTCCTTTGCAGTTTCATGAATACATACCATGCACATTATTACTGTGGTAATATCTATTTAAAAATGTTGAAAATTATATTGATTTAAATTAAGCATTAGTATCAATCATAATTATAACATGACATTCAAATTTCCTCTTCCTATTTCCTATCTAGCTCTTCTTTTTATAATTACTATTATTGCATTATTTTATTATATTTTATTCATTTGCAACAATAGTTCCAAACATTAATTGTAAAACAATATTTATAATAAGCAAATACATTTACGTTTTATGCCAAAACAGGGTCAATTTGGCATTCGGTCTCTAGACGCCCTTCAATTTTCAAGCAATCATCTCGATCACAGGGACGCCTCAGGCCCCGAGCTCTGACATCAGAGGTTTAATTTTATGGTTATTAAGGGGGCGGGGCCGCTTTCATGTTCGCATGGGGCAGACACTAATGTGCAAAAAGTTACGGCGCAGTTATTTGTGGCCAACACTGAAGAAACCTACAGAACACACTGGTCATCATCCCCACCAAATGAACGGAACTTAGTTGGTCTTCGTTGGGCAGTGTCGTTGTATTTCCCCCTTATTGAAGCTTCCAAGGTTTAAGACTGGCTCGAATCTCGTTAAGGTATGTTGTCTTTTGACGATTTTGTACTTTTTTAGATTTAGCAAGCATTTTAATTTTTTTTTCCCCAATTTTCTCTGCTTCAGTCATAGCAACGTATGACAGTGGTCAATCCATGTTGTTTATAAGGATATTGTTAATTAAGAAAATATTTTATCAGTATTATCATGAGTACATGTTTTGTTGGAGTCGCCTTACTTTTAATGTTGCGTGGTGGTAAAAACAGCTAAGTTGTAGTTGAGTACTTACATTAAACTACCACACGTCTATTGTGTGTACTCGAAATATTTTGTCATAGATATATATACCTTTAAATTGTATGGAAAACAAAACATGGAAAGACTCACTGCTCTCTAGTGAAGTCTCTTTTTAAGTTTTAAGTAACATGATTTTAATCTCTCTGCTAGAAACCTTCTGTTTCGACAATATTAGGTAGGTACACCATGGGTGTGGGGGGAAGTAAATATGAATCTTTTCTACGTAAGCTCTCGTAATCAATATGTCAATACAACGACTGAACACACCCTGACACATAATAACAATTATGGAGGTGACGTTCATGCAACGTTTATTTACTGTTATGTATAGTTATTAGTGAAACGTACTCACCTGGGCCAGGAGAATTCAACACATTCACGAATATTGTTACAAGACATCTCTGCCTGTTCCACAAACAGGACGGTAACTTGATGACACAATTGCACAGTCATAAAGATACGTACAAGCTCATTAATAATTCAATACAGCAAGAATGAGGATTTTTGTTGATTAAGAAATGACACTGCAAAATGCTTTTCATACAGAGTTGGTGGTGTGTGCACTGGTGTGTGCGTTTAAACGGATAGAGAAGATGAAGCTGATCTGAAGTCCCCCGTGGCATCCATTATTTAAACATGTTCACAGCACGCGCAGTGAAGCTATAACCATTTCATTTTATTGATCCTTCTTGACTTTGAGCGGAGAAAGGAGGAGAGAATTGTGTACATCTTTGTTTCGCAGAGTTCTCACTGGCTAAAGAAGCCATTTCAATGAATCACAGTGCCGGAGCAAAACCGTTCAGAGTCAATAATTGTGAGCAGTTCAAGCGTAAAAACAGAACTAGGTCAAAATGTGAAATGAACTACATAATTTGGTGTATGCCATTGGTTAGGGTAGGTGATCCAGACAAATAATCATATATGTAGACAGAGGATAGTAATGATGTATAGCATATTTTTTGTTAATTTAAGTTGTGCTTCTGTGTCATAATACAAAGTAACATGACATGAAGCATATACATTTAATAAAGCATCCAGTCGCCCTGTTTATTGTTTCACATCAGCATGTACATTTAATTAACGTAAACTCACTTAAATAAACCCTACGCAGCCCAATGCTTCATTGCCATGCTTCGATTACAGTGTAATTCACACTGCCATAGTGGATATGTTGTATTTAGTGATATGCGATTGATTGGAGATTCTCAGAAGCAAGGCTGTCTGGTTTAGAGTTGAATGGTGATACATCTCAGCGCTTCTGCAGTCCCTCTGACAGCGATGCCAGTGCTGGAATATACAGATATTTACATGTTACTAGAAAAAATATAAACGGTAGCAGCTGAGTCAATATTATTATCACAATCAGTTATACACACACTGTTCATTTTGTTCTTAAAACAAGTTCAGATTCTCTTGTTATTCATAATGTCTGAGGTCATCATTCTTTAGTAAAATATATGGGTTTTTTTTCTTAATTAGGTTCTTCTTTATGCTTTCCTCAGGGTTGAGTTAAAAAAAGGAACATAATTTTCTGCCTGTAATATTTTCACTGATTTCCTGCTTGACCATATGAAAATCAGTAAAAAGGAATTAGAAAAAAATACAGATAAGGTCAAAATCGTAATAAAGATTATGAACAGAGAGTAGTGTGGTCTGGTACAATATTGGACTTGTTGTGGATGTATTGGACTTTCATAATAGTTTGTTACATGGATGAGTGGTCAGTTTTTCTGGCATGTTTGGCTGCAGACATCTTAAGGCTTTGATTCCAGTTGTCCCAACCCAACCATAAGCCAATTCCCTTGCTAATGGCCTTTCTAGGAATCACTGACTTGCTCACCCATTCTCAGAAACACACGTAGCCAGCCAGTAGCTCTCTTCACTCTGTGGCCCACCAGCTGAGCTGCGCAGTCATCACTCGGAAAAACTGCGCTGCTTGCATGGCTGGCGCAGGCAGACGTACAGGGGCGCAGTCCTCCAGAGAAGCTTCTCCTGCACAGTAAAACAGGAAGTATCCTGCCAACTTCCTCCCTCCCTCCCTGGGTGCTGATAGCCACTTTACAGGCCTGCCAGACACATTCAGAACATTTTTATTTCCTTCTGAATGCTGAAGCACAGCTGTGGAGCTGCTCCAGCAAAGACTTACAGTCATAACTGCTTGAGAGGTATGCGTCATAGTGGTGTGATCCTAGTGCAGTGAATTTTGTAAGCCCTTCTGGAGTTATTTGGAGTTCACAGGACTATCCTGCAGATTCAAGAAGCACCATATCTGTTTTTTAACATGTAAATGATTTGTCAGTTCATATATTATCTAAACACTTGGTGAAGACATTCAGAGCTGCGGGAATTTTTTCAGAAAAATGGCATTAAGGAGCTACTTGCTAACTGTGGTAAATATTGTTGAAAGAGATGAAGTGCAATTGGTTGAAGTCTTGACTATTTATAAATATTTATAATATTTAGTCATCTAACTCTTTAATACTTCTTCATGGAATACTCCTCTAATCAATGATTAATTACCTCATAAAAAAGGGAATGCATCTTTTAAACATTCTATGACATATTGAACTGGAAGGATGGCCGTGTCCTTGTTTATGTGTTGAGTTAACATTCAGCATTGTTGCATTTATATTTTTATAATTTATATAAATTTACATAAATGTATAATAATTTTCATTGAATCTGAACTTGAAGTAATTGTTTTTTTTTCCTGGTTTACAAATCACTTTGATGTACTGGCTGAACGAAACAACACAATTACCTGTATGTGGAACATTTAATTAGATGCTCATACAGTATATGAGCATCTAATTAAAACAATTTAACACGTTTTTTCTGCACAGCAATATCTGTGTGTGTGTATGTGTGTGAGTGTTTGTGTGTATGTGTGTGTGTGTTTGAATTTGCCTTTCCCAAATCCTTCATTTGCAACACTGAATAAACATATTATGCAAAAATATTGCCATGCCATAAATATTTAAATGGTTTTGGCATATTTAAACATCATTTAACAAATATTTTTTTATTGGTTTATTTGGTTTGAAGTCAGGCTCATCAGAAAAGTCAACATAAGTTCATTAAAGGTTTTTCCTCTTTCCTTGAAAACAGTTACTTTTTGAGGAATTCTTGGGAACTCTCTCTTTTTTATCAAATACAACGAGTCTGGAGTTTCTCCTGAGCTGGCAAAAAGATTGCAGTGACTGGCGTCTTTGAGGATCCAGTCTGTTCTAGCAAATCTTTTCCATTCTTGATTCGTTAAAATTCCTGCATTAGTCTTGCAGCCCCCCTGGGATGCTTGGTCACATGGTTGGTATCATAGCTGCAGTGTAAGATAATATGTAATGTAATCTCATACACTCATACAGTAGTGTCACTTAAACCCGTAAGGACTGAAAGGTTTTCTGATGTGTGCAACCTATATATAGTGTATGCCGTGTCTCCATGTTTGGTCAGGGCGGGCAGAGGATGTCTGGGGGAGGGACAGAGATCAAGGACGCTCCAGTCGAAGGACAGGCAAGGGACCTGGGTCACGATGGCCCCGAGAACCTGGACGTCACAGAGAATCCAACCACACATCCGGAGCAAAGCAGCACCACGATGGACCACACAGGTGAGGCGGGGCAGTGAATTATGACTTCACAATGGCCCTCATTAATTATTAAGTAGTTACACATATGAACACATACATATACACATACATAGCTGTAGGCAATAAAAAGCTAATTTAGGGTGGCACATTGGAAATGTTTTCGTAACCTTTCATAAATAAAATGAAAAATTACATTTCATGTTTCATAACAATGAAAAAACTGATATAAATGTATACATGTAAAATTTAATTAGGCCCGATATTTATAATTGTTTTATTGTTGAGTTCAATCATGTATTTATTTGTTTTGTACTCAAAGGTGACTTGCATAAAGTATGAATAAGATTATGTAAAACAATTAATATAATTTTGAATTAAGAGGAATAATCTTGGTGGTAAAATGCTTGTTATTGTCAGAATTTTAGACATATGTCTTATAGTTTGTAATAACAATGAAGTTAGATTTGTTTCTGCTGAGCTCTGGCAGGTTGTGCTACCTGAATTAAGCTCTCTTTGGTATGTTGCACAACTGTGTGTTCCAGAATCTGCAACAGAAGAGGCCCCCAGCACAGACATAACGGCTCTGGAGAGCAGCGATCACTCTTTGATGGATGACATCTCAGCCAATGAGGACCACCATCGCATCCACCAACATGAATCGACACCCAATCACACGAGCGATCGCTCTTTGACAGATGACGTCTCAGCCAATGAGAACCACCATCATGCCCCCCAACATGCATCAACACCCAATCACACACTGAGGCCAGGTAATGCAGCCATTACTGACTTTAGAGATCATGCGCAGCTACAGCTAATATGAATTCATTACTGCTGTGTGACAGCAGCCATTTTTGTAAAATTTTGTTTTGGAGGATATATGATCATTCGGATAACAGTGAAAAACAGAAACAGTGTGGTCTTTAGATATTTGTGGTACATTGCCATATAAAAGTTTTTCTTGACACTGTGAACACATTTATGTAGTGATGAATTCAGCCCAGATTGAGATTCATTGATTGTGCATTATGATGCATTATGCATTGATATATATTTTTTGTTTTTCTACAGCTCATCCAAAGGGTGCCAATGGTCAGAAACCTGTGTCTAGTCTCCAGAATGGCCACGCCCCTCCGAGGTCACATGCCAACGGAGCCCCTCCCATCTGCACTCCACCGACAGCCTCCGCCGGCCGCCCTGGGTGGCTGTCTGTGCAGCCTCAAAAGAGCGATGGCCAGGCCCCTGCAGACAAGAGGCGCCTGGCCTCCAGCTCCACGGGCAGCCAGCACAGCCTGAAAACCACCGCCGCCCAGATTCAGCAGGTGGCTGGAGACGGTGAGGATAAACACACACACACACACACACACGCACACACACGTGTTCATGTGTGCTGCCTGTGTCCACGTACCGACTGTGACCAAGATGAGCCAGATTCAGATGTTATGCTTAGACTTTTCAGGCACAGTTTTCCTCTTTGTAGAAATTTGAGAGTTTGTGCTGCACAGAACCTCAAAAAACTCCAGTATATACTTCCAACAATACATGTAGGTCAAACTTTTTGTAGAAGTGAATTTTGGGCTACATTGCTGGAAACAATTCATATATAGGGATTTGTTAGTAATATAATATTTAATGTTTATGTTTTGTATCTTCATTGATTGGTCATTACATAAAACTGTATACTATTGGGTAAGTTAATAAGCATGTAAGGGGGTGTTACTGTTCCTTCTAGTTCCATTAACTGCTCCATCACCATTCTTAGCTTGCATTTTACAAGCATTTCTTTGAGTGCTGTAAGGAAGTGAGTTTGATCTGAACATGATTTAAATCTGTGGTCCTTTGACCCAGTAGCAAAGCCGATTGCCAAGTGAAGCAAATAACAATCACATATTACTACATTTCAAAACAAACTAACTGTTTCCTCTCCCCTGCCTCCACCCTCGCTCAACTGACGTAATGGAACATCTCCATGTGCGCACACACCCCACCCCCCACCCACCGACTCATGTAGATATTTCAGATGTTGTTATTTTACACACAAAGGCCAGTCTTATTCAAATTTTGCAAACTGGTATTAGACGGGGGATTTGGAGATTATTTAACCAAATGCGATAACAGGCCGCCAACTCTCACTCATTGAGCTGGAGTCAAACATCAGCGCCGATCCAAACCCTTTATATGTGGATGTTGAATGGGTCCTTCTGATAACGGCACATGGAAATTTAGGAATTAATCATTTTTACCAAGAAATCTTCAAAGTGAAGCCACAGTGTACTATGTCTCTAAATATTGTGACTCATGCTTTTTTGGGGCTGATCGTGTAAAAGCACCCATTCATAGTGAAGCATTCAGTTCTGCATAGAGATGTTGAAGTCCCATCAGCTTCATTACCGGCCATGGCTGGAGGATCCCACTGGGATCGTTTATTTCAATAACCCGTAAATTAAATGAAATATAGACATCTGAGTCATGTTTTGTACAACAATGTTTGGTTGCTGTCAATCTTACGATATCCCAAGCTCAATCAAGCATGTATTAACTGTTCGTACTAATGACATACATACTAACACTAACATGTAACAAACCACATTAAATAAATGCCGTGCCACATGCTGGTCTGTGACATGTGATACCGATTGTAACAGAGCTCAGGGGTTCGTTCCTGTAGTCAAGGGCTACAGATGTTGTTGCACTTGGCTTACGTGGTGTTTTGTCAAACATTCTTCACCGCTGTAGCTTGGCGGTGCCCCAAACACACACGCACACACACATCACTTATGTTTTAACTTACGTTTTAACGCTTCTCCCACTTTATCTCTCGTCTCCCCTCAGCACACTGTGTTTATCTGTCTGTGTGTCCTGCCGACTTATCATCATCCAGCAACGTAACGAACACTGTATGTAGGGTGAAGGTCTGTTTTTTTAGCCTTACACTTAGGTTTACATGATGAATTACATTCAGTTATGTAATTACCTGAATTTTGTTCCATATGGAACAATATTAAACTATAAATTAGTTAAATTCACAGATTATATTTCAAAAAAGGTGTTCGTAACAGTTTTAATAGGTGGACTTTCTCATATGTTCATCGTATCAGTATTAGTAATTTTATGCGACTAGCATGGGGCTTTGTAAACCCTAATTTTAAATTTTTATTAGCAAATTAAGCAACTACTGGTTAGACTGTAGATGGCCATGCTTTAATAATGTGGTAAATAACTCCAAAACAAAAGATACATTTCACAATTTTCTAATTATTATACCTAATATATAGGGTATATATATTATTCATATTAAGTGTAGGGGTATGATTCTTGCTTGGGTTGCTAGAGGTCCTGGGTTCTACTCCCGGACGAGCCCCCAATATGACTTGCAAAGGGCACACTGTAACACGTATTTAATATTTAATTAAAATATTTAATTTAATATTTAGTATTTCATAGTGTAAATTATATGACACCAGGATAGGTGCTGAATGCTTTGAATGTCATATGTAATTAAGTCAAACCAGTTGTCCTGATGTACTCATACACACTGGATATTTTATTGAGAATAGGTAGCTTTGTTGGCAGTGGAAATTATTAAAGATTAAACTTATGCATTGTATCTTGTTCCATCTCATTATATTTTTAAGGACTGTGGATTAGAATAAGAACCTGGAGACAGATACTCTGGAAAGAGTTAAATGAGTAGCAGTAATGTGTAGTGATTTCCATTCACTATTCCTATTTTTCTGATATAACCCTAACTTGTCTATGTCATATCCAGAATACTAACGTTTTTCACCTTCCATTAATCCATCCCATTCGCCCTGCTGCATTCCTTCTCTCTCTCTCTCTCTCTCTCTCTCTCTCTCTCTCTCTCTCTCTCTCTCTCACTTATCCATCCTGTTTGTCCTCCTGTTTTCTGTCTTTCTCACTCTTTTATCCATCCCATTCGCCCTGCTGCATTCCTTCTCTCTCTCCCTCACTTATCCATCCTGTTTGCCCTCCTGTTTCTGTCTCTCTCTCTCTCACTCTTTTATCAATCCTGTTTGCCCTCCTGCTTTCTGTCTCTCTCTCTCTGTCACTCTTTTATCCACCCTGTTTGCCCTGCTGTGCTCGCTCTCTCGCTCTCTCCCCATCCCCCTCTCCGGCCCACAGACCTGTGTGCGTCTGTGGTGCTGGCGTGTCTGTTCTGCCGGCTGTGGGACTGCCTGGTGGTGGCGGGCGAGGGGTGCCACCTGTGCGTCTCCTCCCTGTGCTCCTCCTTCCTCTCCTACATGTGCTGCTGTGACCCCGCCTTCCTGGAGCCGCTCCTGGCTGACGGCCCGCTCTGCTGCGGGACGTGCATGGACCCCCACTGCTGCACCTGCAGCGGGGTCACCCTCGACTGCTCCATCTGCGACCTCTGTCTCCAGGCAACCGAGTGCCTGGAGCTGGGCATGGAGGTCTCTCAGCTGCTCTTCCATTAACCAATCGGGACTAGTGCTCTGCCTGCGTACTGACCCTCCCACTGCATCCATCAGCCTATCAAAACACTCCTCCTAGAGACTCACTGTAGCTCAGGTTGTGCAGTGTACTCAGGTTTTTCCAGAATTTATTGTAAAAAGCATGTGATTTGATTAATTAGCTTGGAAATGCAGTTTGTTGTGTGGAGCAGGGTTTGTTGTGTGAAGAAGGATTCTGAAACGAAAGGTAATTTATATACGTCAGCCTAAATGAACTCACCCATTAAATTGATCCTCATATGGGATATACTTCAGCCTGCCAGCGAATTCCCTTGGTGCAGACGAACCAATATAAAGGTGACCTGAGCTAGTGGCTGTGGTTGGTGCTGTACAGGTGAGGGGTGGGAGGGTGTGGCTCTCTGCATCACTGCTGTGAAGCTGTGATTTGAGCTGAGGTGTGTGTGTCTCCCTGCAGACTGCTGTGTGCACTGCGTTCTGGCCTGTCTCTTCTGTGAGCTGCTGTCTCTGTGCTCAGTGCTGGCTCAGTGCCTGGCCTGTGGGGGCGGCTGTGAGACGTGCTGTTGCGGTGTGGGAGCCTCGGGGGGCGTGGCCTGTGGAGAGGATGCCTGCTCCGCTGGGTTGGATTGTGGGATACTGGAAGACTGCTGTGAGTCCTCTGACTGTCTGGAGATCTGTCTGGAGTGCTGCTCCATCTGTTTCCCGGCCTAGAGCCGATATGCAGTGCAATTTCCCACGAGGACCACACTGAAGGACAACCGAAGGTGCATCGATACTGGTCACATAGTTGCTTTGTACAAAACTGTAAATGAATAACTTTAGTGCTTTTATAATCTATATTTATTAGGCCAATTATTTTTCCTATTTTTTTATCATTTTTATTTGTCTCCTATTTGTACAAATAAATTTTAGACCTGCTGCTTATAAAAAAGATCACCATATGACCAAATTTGTCCTCACAGAAAGACTTCCAGTTGTTTTTAATATTCTTCTCACTCTTCACTGTGGATGTGTGCAGCACTGCTACACACGCTAATTTTTGCTCAGT
Source organism: Albula goreensis (assembly GCA_022829145.1). Classification (NCBI taxonomy): domain Eukaryota; kingdom Metazoa; phylum Chordata; class Actinopteri; order Albuliformes; family Albulidae; genus Albula; species Albula goreensis. The sequence continues at coordinate 32,040,609 of CM040752.1, forward strand.
GAGATGTTGAGGTGTTTTATTAAAATCAATCAGTGATTCCAAAATTAAGCTAAGCCAAAACTTCATCAAAATATTCTAGAATAAACTGAATCAATATGTTTCTGACATACAAAACACTTAAAATAAGGTAAAAAAAAAAAAAAACCAGATAGTCAAATAGTCGCAGGCAGTATAAGTAATTAAAAATAGAACATGATTTTCTTCATGATGTACACTCTGAGTAAAAAGACAACAATTATCAGTATTGACTATGTGCCCAGTAATTCTAATGAAGGATTTCAATGGTTTATCCCAGTAAACATGAACGTTTAGAAACAACGTGAATGTTTAGAGAAAATGCATAATTAAAAAATGTGTAAATATTTAGCGAGTCCTTCTGTTATGATAATTTGATTGGCTGCAGATGCTCTGCTGATTTTCTAATGCTCTGAATGTATAGTCTGTGCTCTGTCTTTGAACGTCAGGTTTTAAGTTGCAAAATGATAGATCCATGTTCTGTGGGAAGCCGTCATGGCCTTGATATTCTAATTCAAATGGATATATGAAAGTCAGTCTTATATATTTGAGCAGGGGATGATTACTTTTTACACACAAGGGCTCAACATTATGGACTTAACAATGTACATGAGCACCTTTTGCCTTTGGGTATTGGTAGATACATAGTTGTCAGATTTTTGACAGATGTCAAGAATTTCGTAGCATTTCAAACTCAGTATCCAGAGCCTGATGAACGTAAGGTAATCATGTTTTCACTCATCCATAGATTCTAGAATTCTAAGGTGTTACAAATGTTACCAACTTGAGACTGTCAAACATGTTTTTTTAGACAACAATTTTCTAAGGTAATAATAAAAGAGAAAGAATAAAAAATAAAAGAAAAAAACCCAAAAGTATGATTCTTCATTTCAGATATTTTCAGTGCCAGTTTTGTGATCTTCCTCCTTCTTTTCTCACCCTGTTTAAAAGGATCTCATGGAGAATCTCTTCATTGGCCGATGGTATGAGGCTCTTTCTGTGGAATTCAGTGCTGGCTTTTCAAAAAGGCCTACACTGGACTCATGTTGACCAAAAAGTTTTACGTTTACTAATCTGTCCAGAGAACGTGGTTCTAAAAGTCGAGATAAGCATTTATTCTACGGTAAGCCTAGAATGCTATACCACCAGTTCTGTTACCAGTGCCTTTCAGATAGTGCAGTCATGAATACTGACTTAAACCAAAGCAAAAGAGGCCCTGCTTATCCCGGCATGTTGTTCAAGGGTACTCTGTGACTTCCTGGACCATTTCCGCCATGCTCTTGGAGAGATTTTGGCAGGATGTCCACTCCAGAGAAGATTCATGTCTATCCAGAACTTTCTTAATTTGGGCAATTTTGCATATTTGATTACTAAAAAAAAATGAAAAAAGCAATGAACTTTTGTGACTCTCCAATACAACCAGGAGCAAACCTGACCAAATTTCAGTTTGAGAAATATGCCTAAAATACAGAAAGTCAGACAGCGGAAAATACATTTTAATGGCAGTGCGTACATATTTATATATTTATATATTTATAGGTGTGCAGTTGTTGCACAGCTGGCTGTGGGCAGGGCAGAATTTGGGGGTTTTCCACTGATTGTGTGCGCCTTTTGGAGTGAAGAAGGAGGGGGTGGAAGTGGGAAGGGTGGAGGGGTGAGGGCTGTGAAATAAAGAGCCTTTTGTGTTTCACCTCTCGCTCCTGCATTCTGTTCTTCTTACCTTTTCCCCATCGCAAAACATGTGATCTCTGGACCCCTCAGCCAGTCCATGTGGTCAGGTTTAATCAAAACAAACGAGGCATGAGTAATAACGTTGGCTGAGGGCCATGTGGCTGCTCAGAGTCACATCTGCAAGATGCATTCAGGGGTATGTGCAAGACTCTCAATGAGTGTTAGAAGTTCAAGTTGCCTGAGTCAGGCTCCAGAGGGGGCGAAGGAGTCCATCTGACATGGCGGCCCAGTGACCTGACTGTGGAAGTTCATCAAGAACTCGGCTGCACTTAAACCGCCCCCCAATCCAGGTCAAAACCAGCAGCGAAACCAGCTGAAATGCACTAGCCACGTCTGTGACAGAGCGTTGGGATGACCAATGAGCATAGTTCGATTGAGATCTTGTCAAAATACAGGTAAACATTTGTTGAAGAAATTAGATATTTCTAAAATGTCAATAAATAAAATATAATGTTATAATATGTCATAATATGGATTGTAATTAATATTTAAAAGCAGCGTGCAAATGGTGGGATTATTTCACCCACTATAATCTCAGTTTAGTGCTACTTAGACTGGATGGGATACGGGGCTGGTTGGAGATGGGGATGTTTGAAAGTGAGGACAGGGTGCCAGGAGGTTTTTTGAACGCTTTTTGGATGTATAAAAATACACATAAAGACAAAGCTGTGGTATGCTGATAATATTGTTTTTCTGAATAACAGCTGCCAAAGTTGTAAATTCAAATATGTGTGTGGCACTAGACAATAAAAATATAATATCCACCATTGACCAAATCTTTACGATAATCAAAAAAACAACATTATCTTTACACCCATAGTCTGTGAAAAGTTGCATTCCTTCAAATGATTTACAAAGTAATGAAACCTTTCGAAAACACTAAGAGAGAAGAAAAGGGTTCAAAGAACAGGAAAGAAAAACAACAGATGAAATAATGAAATGGCTGACCCACTCGTATAAAGCTCTGATTGGACCGGACAGGAAGACGGACACACGCACACCACCTTGACCCTCCCCCTCCCCCACCCATCTACCCCTCCACCCCTCCGCCCCCACACCATCCCCACCTGCGCTCAGAAATCCGCAGCGGGCCCCAGCGATTCGAGAGCGGCCGCGTTGGTTGCTGACCTTTGATAGACTTGGCAGACATCGCCACCGCGTAGGAAGGGAACATGGCCGCCGGCCCACCGTGTTCATTACCAGCAAAAAAAAAAAAACTAAAAGACAGGAAAAAAATTAAACACAAAAAGAAAAAAAACAGCCAATGAGGCTCTCTGGCAGCGGAGCAGCGAGATTGCTGAAGTATATTATAAAAATAAAACAGGGGCAGGACTGTTACCTGAGAATTCCCGGGGGGTTGAGAAGTGGACACATGGATGACTGTACCCTGACATGCAGACAGTAACAGGAAAGCCAGCTGTCTCTCCATGGGTACACACGCTGTCACATGCTGTACTCTGAGCTGTTCTACGCTGCCCAGGCATACATTAAAACACATATGAAATGTTTTCCATTCAGTGGTCATTTTGAAAGCAGATTATTTGAGTCAACCATTTTATTTCACACATGTAAAGTGTGCTAATTATAGAACAGCAGGCTGAAGAGCTCATTGCGTGTCAGTTAAAAATGTTGCAGTTAAAATGCACATGTGCTCAAAAAAAAATAAAGTGCTGATCATGGTCATTAATCATAGATCAAAAAAGAGCAATAATTAAAAAAAAAAACTGTTGTTTGCCAAAGCTCAACCAATAGAAATATGTTTCTGTTTTCTCAACATGGTCAGGCAGAGAAACGGCCCCAAGCTGGCTGAAGGGGGACAGGAAGTGCTTGTTTATAGTAGCGATGTGCCAGGCCAGTGTCAACAGGAAGTACGGGAAGTGAGCGAAACGAGCGGACAGGGACGGCGCTGGCTGACGGGGGGGCCCTGGGGAGCCCTGGAGCCCGGCCCACCGCTGGCGTTCCACTGACCCCTGGCCCCCGCTCGCCGCTCTTCAAAGGGCCAGCCGGCCACCCAGAGCGGAAGCAGCTTCTGCAGTGTCACCTCGCTCCAGCGCGCTGCCAGCAGCAGCAGCACAGAACTCTGCTGTTCCACTGCCTCCCATGCCTCTCTCAGGACCCCTCAGGGCTGTCCAGCCTGTGCCTGATTGCATTCCTCACTCGCTGGCCACATATCTTGGCTCCTGTACAATGTTAGTGACGTCAGCTGTATAAAAAAACAATTGCTGTGAAGTAAAGAATGTCACAGTCCAGGTAAGGTAATGTTACAACATAAGAAGCTTGGGTGAATTGAATGATGATCTTTTTTTATTGATCTCTGACTGGCTCACATTTACATGAGAGTATTTTGGTGGTAAGAAACCACAGAATACATCAAGCAGTACATTTTGTTTCTGTTGCAATCAGTTTCTTTTACCGTTATTTTTGCACATGGAGATGAATGAAGGCTATGAAATACAAATACACACTCATGAAAGTGCACTCATTTTTATATTTTAATAAAGAGGCACTGTGAGGTTACCTAAACACACTCTCTAACCCCCCTACTGTCCTGTTTCATCATTTTTAAAATATATTTTCTGACAAAAAGAACAACATAGACAACCACAGAAGGCAATTAGGTTTGAATGCAGTGACAGTTTCAGTGCTTGACATAAGTCCAGAGAATTTACAACAGTCAAAGGGACTCATTAAATATGTATTTGCAGAGACTGGGTTCACCATGGCTAGTCTTTTATGCTTGATTAATTGAATTAGGCATGATTTTGCATCAGCCTGACTGGAAAGCCAGCTGGCACCTGTTAGTTTTGTTAAAATATCATAAATAATGTAACAAAAAATGCATTTATTTTAATGTATAAGTATATTCTGAACTTGGACCTTGAGATCCCTTTTTTAACTTTTAATTCCCTGCTTCACCATACAACATTTCATCTCCCTCCATTAAAAATGCTGGAGTAAAGATGTCTGAATAAAACTTTCCCAGGGCACACTGCGGAGCTTAACGCATTCATTCGCAGCACTGCACGGTGAGATGTTTTGCGATGCACAGACACCGATTTGAAACAGGCTGGAAATATCCAGTTTCCACTGTTATCTCTTTCCGCTGCCATTAACATTCATGGATGAGTCACCCTGATGAATCAGAGTTACTGCTTAGTATTTACTTTATTTATTTGTTTACAACTGGCCCTTATCTACGACCACATGTTTACATTTTCACCCATTTCCCCGTACACAGAAACACACATATCCCAAAGCATATTCAAGGGGTCAACACCAACGCCCCTGCTGAACTCAATCTGTGACCTTCAGGTGACCTTCATAGTCCCCGCTACGGCCCCACTTACTGGATGAAGCGTCACAGTAAAAATCCATCACAGCATAAAGAAATCATTTCTAAGTTTAGAAAGATTTCTTTAAAAATAATTTTATGATTTTTTTAATGACTTTTGTGTAGTAACTATTTCCATCTCCTGTCCTGTTCATTCTCATCAGTCCAGTTAAAAAGCGGTGTGATCACAATGACTGTCCCTCGGGTTTGTAGCACAAGGCTATTTAAAGGGACCCACAGACTGCCTGACAGCAGCTCCTGGAAACTTAAGTTTAGTTTTCCAGAACACTCAAAGGCCAGGTGAAATTTCAATGGTATCTATTAATGACTTTGCTCATCACTGACATTTCAGCACACTTGGCTTGTATTACTATTGGAGCGATTTTTTTTTTAAAATCCCAAAATACGGATACTCACTGCAAGTCTTTAAATTCTTTAAAATATTTGACTGGCTATATGTATCATTGTTCTTTACCAAAGCTTTCTGGAGGAGCTCCAGCTAAGCAAACCGGACAACTCTGCACATTCCAGTCTGCGAATGTAGACCACCAAACCGGTGTGTGAGAAGTCTGCACCGCACAACTTGAGTTACAGTTCTCCTGAGTCGTATTTCATCGCTAAATAAATTTCAGAGGAGCCAGACTGAAGCAGACACACCAGACCCTCAATGACAAAACAAAATGGAGTTCTTTATAGACACGCTTTGGCGACAAGCAGAAATAAGCTCCCTGTTGAACATGAAGCCCTCATTGTGTGAGGAAGCAAACACACTTTTAATTTGCAGCTCAAGCTGAATGTTTTATTGCACAGTACAGGGGGGCTGTGTGTTAAAATTATTTTAATTATGGGGGTCTGAAAAACCTGCATATAAAATTATGGGCAGCTGTCATTGAGGGTCAGGTTTTCATAGCCTTTTCTGTGTCTCTCTGTTTTGCTTCTCCTTTTGTGTTTTCTTTTCCTACCCCTTCTTCTTCTTCCAATCATCCTCTCCAACAAAATTTCTGAGGCTATCAGGTTCACCTATTAAGATGACTTGAAAGGGTGGAATCAGCAGAATTCTCACTTGCAGTGCCAGACAAAATCTCCGTGTATCATGTTTCACTGGAGCCTTAATTAATTCAGTCCCCCTTGGACTGCAGATGCATCTCACAGCATTAGAAACCACCGTAATGGAGGGGTGAGTTTATCTCATCCTCCTCATTAGCCCTCTTCCTTTCCTCCTTCAAATTCCACTCCATTCCTTTTCTCAACAGCACCTCTCTCTCCTTCCCTACTCTCCCTGACTTCCCTTCCCTTCTTGCTCTGCCAATTAGTTTTCTCTCCTGCTTTCGCCTCTCTCCTTCTTTTCCCTAGTTTCTCCTTCTTGTCTTTTCTCTCGTCTTCTTTCCTCCTTTCGTTTCCTTCCAGTGTCACCATTTCTCCTCTCCCTTGCTCCCACCTTCATTTCTTCTTCGGTTAATTCTTTCATTCTTTCTCTCCAGTGATCCAAATCATACATTCGACAGATTAGCCTAGGTAAAATAGAGGTTAGCAGAAAAAATATTAAGCACCAAGAACCAAGAGCCTCGCAATCTGATACAGTACACAAACGGCGCACGGTTCAAAGACGAACAAGGAAATAGAGGGGTAAGTGTTGAGATTTATTTTTAGATTAAGTATTTCACGGCACAGTTTTTAAAAATGAAAACAGCAGAGAGGTGCGGACCATGCCAAAATCAACAGCGCGGCGCAGAATCCCCCTGGCATTTGGGGTGCCCACGCCTCGAAAAACAAACACTCCCCCACTCCCTCTGCAGATAAAGCAGAACACCCCTTCACTGCAAAATATTTAATATATTTGTAAAACACAATGAGGCCAGAAAATGCATTTGAGATTAATTTATTTAAGTAACACCCACCCAGTTCTCCAGCCAACCGAGCCCTGGGTTAAACTAACAGAACTCAACGGGGAGAGCGGCCACCTCTTCCAAAACTAATAAAGAGTTACGAAGGGGAAATGACTCTTTTGGAGTGAGAACTACTAATTTTGACAGGGAGGGACAGGGAGTAGAGAGCACAAACACATTTTCCTGTGTCCTGTTGGATTAGCCGTTAGGTGCCACGACTGCTTATTGCAGAAAAGTACATTTATATGTCTATGGGGCTAAATTTAACAAAGCCATTAGCACAATTAATTATTATTATTTTTGCTAATGCAATTTCAGCGACATGATTTGTGATTGGAGCATACTACCTCACCCAATCACATGCTCTCTCAGTATTTTTGCACTACAAAAACAGTGTTGCACATTGCAAATCAGGCCCACAGTGTAGCCTATATGATTTTGTGTGTGTAGATATTTTTGTGCAACTTTAAGGCAAATGCAATACACCAAAAGTATATCAAAAGAACAGACATCAGCACAGCGCAAAAAGAGGTAAATTTGTACTTGTTTAAATTTATTGATATCTTAATGTCGCATCCAGGACAGGAACAGGCATTATTTCGTTATTACTCGCTCGACGAAGGCTTGCAAACGAGGACGAATGTGCCTTGCGAAAGGCACTTTCTAACCGCAACGCTGGTGTGGGTCCACACACTGTTCCGGCACAACACTCAGGGCCCTAAAGCTGCGCTGCGGATGTGAGGGCCATAAACCTGCCGTGAGTGGTCCTCGGAGACTCCGCTTGCAGCGGGCCACTCTCCGCGCGGCGCGCGGTAAGTACCGCATGGCCACCGTCCAGAGTCCGCCTGCATCCTTTTATCCGCCAGATCACTCAGGCTTAATTTGGTATAATGCACTTCATAATAGGTTGTTACTTACAGTGCAGTGCCGCTCTAGCAAAATGAAAGTTGGGAAAGTGCTCACAAAAAAATGAATGACGATATGCCCATTGTAGCTTATCCACTAAGTTCAAAATCAAAGCGTAGATATGTGGTCATTTTTCTCAAGTCAAGTATGCTGGTCAAATCCACACAAACACTAAGCATTTGATGATGTGGATAGTGAAGAGTTTTGCAGATGTGCAGATTTTAAATCCATTTGGATGAGCGAGTGGGTACATTAGAATGTCAGTGAAGCATGAGATAAATTAACTTGCACCGTGAGTCACATTGCATATTGCTACTGTTCCGTCATATGTTCGCATGTGTGTGTGCATGTAGTTTTTAACGGAAGGTTTATATGTATAGATCTGCATAAAGGGGTTAGGCAGTAAGCGTTAAGCCGCACCATGATTAAAGTCCCAAACGTTAATTAAGTTAATCCATTGGCATCATACCTCATGCTAATGAATGACCGACCCTTTTGCCAGGGGATGATTTAACTTCCCTGGGCCCATAGATATCAGAAAGCACAAGAGCTTTAAATTTTAATGTGAATTATGCCTCTTGAAATACTTTTCTCCCTTCAGATGTTCAGCCTGAGTGCCCGCACAGGAAGTGCCGCCAATGTCAATTGGGTTAACCCGCTGCACTGCTAACAAGGGCTAAATGCCGCTTTGCGCAAGTCTCTTTATCCATTCATATGCAGAAACCATAATGTACGCAGAAACTCATTGAGAATGCATTTAAAAACGATACATTTGCACACAAAAAAAAACTGCTACCCATTTTCCTACTAATATGCTTAGTGGATGTACTTGCTGCTCTTGACATGAGGAATGGCAGCACTCAGGGTAATGTATAGCGGTTGGAATCGGTCCTTAGGGTGGCTGCTGAAAGTATGTTTGTGGTGCAGCTGTGCGTTCAGTGGCAAGCCGAGCGAACCCCAGCCACGCCACATTAATGGGGAAATGATTGGCTTGGTCTTATAGTGGAGTTAATGTTAAATTTATCAGCGCCCTCTACTGGCTGACCAGGCTTCTGCTGGTTTGTAATCTGGTATTGCTTTTGCTTTGTGTTCCTCTGACAAAACAGTCAGTATGGGGTTGGTGTCATTATATCTGTGTGGGATAAAAAGCAAGGGCTAGAGGCCACATTATTTTTTAATTTTCTCCCATTTTTTCCCATCCCTGACCAAACTAGGTGTGTCACCGTGGTGACCATCCTGTGGCGTTGGAAAGAGAGCTGGGACTCCTCCTGTTCACATGATGACAAATGTCTTATCTTTCCCATACTGCAGCTGCACCACTAATCACACACTGCCTATTGTCAGAGGATGACAAAGTCAGCGTACACTCTGTTTCATTTGTACAGCTGCAGGCACCCAGTTTGACCAGGAGGGGCCGCTAGAGAGCGATGAGACCGCTTACCTTGCTGTTATCATTGACCAGGTGGCAAACGAGGATAAGGCCTAGCCTGTAATGTTTTGAGGCTGGGATTTGAACAGCCAGTTACAGGGCCAATCGATGAACATCTTTCTGTGGGCCCCCCTAAAGGGAGGCCTGGAGGCCACATTAATAGCAGAAGCTAAAAGTGCAACGTCTTCCTCCCAGGCCCGGTGTCAATGAGGCCAACAGACAGCTATAAACAGCTGTTCAATCCAGCAATGAAAACATACCTCCTGTGGAACTTGAGTCTGACTCCTGGTCCCAGAGGGCTGCTGGGTTTTGTTTTCACCTTAAATTCCATAACTGGTTTATACCTAAGACACCAGGTGAGGAGAGGTAAGTGCAAGATCAGCGCTTTTATTTGGTCGTTAATTGCTGGGAAACAACAAAAACCAGCATGCACCCCTGCCCTGCTGTAAAACACTGTGAAACGGCGTGAATGCACCAAGATGTTTTTTCAATATTTCTGTGGAATTCTTAAGTCATAACACAGACGTGTCTTAATACAGGATTCCATTAACTCAGCTGTCATTCATGAGGGCTAGTCCGTGTGAAGTGAAGGTCACTCATGCTTCCCCGCTCACACACAGCGAGAAACATGGCAGCGGTATGAGAAGAGCGCATTATCGCGACCGCATCGTTCTACAGCACAGTAAACACACAGAGAGGCGATTGAGACATAAGTGTATGGATGGATTACATGGCCACAAGACCGCAGAGGGGTGGGGAGGGGCAGGCTCTGGCCTGGGGTCAGTCAGGGCCAGCGTGGAGCAGAGGACTGTGGGAAGGGTGAGCTACAGCGCTGGCCCCTGTCACCTCTTCAGTTCTGTCACAGTCAGGACAATCTACCCTGGCAACAGAGGGGTGGGGCTGAAAAGCAAGAGGACGCTAAACAGAAAAAAACGACCTTAAGAGCCGGATAACTCTATTAAATGTCATTGATACTTTGTGATTTCTCTGAAAATCATGGTCATTTTTGGGTCAGTAATGCACTGAGAGCTACGAGCGGTTGCCTCGTTTTGGACATAATCTATTGATTGATTGGATAATTAAGCACTCCTCAAGGCTCAAAGCTGCCCGATATTAACATACAACTGGCACTTACTAATTCCTCATAACACCAATAAAAATCAGGCATTAAACTAAATGATGATCTTAAAGTAATCACAAACATGTTCGTTTGATCTCTTCCCACTTCCACCGAGATGAGAACTGTGTCCACTGAAATAGGACGTCGATGTAAAACAAGGCTGCCCTCTGGTGGAGCATTCCAGTATGACAACTGACATGATAAGGACACTGTTGGCCAACGAGGTGGTGAAATGGCATCAAGGAACAGGAGGCTGAGATTTCCCACAGACTTTTTGCAGCACCACCGCCTTATTTCTAATTTAAGAGCTTGCCAACATCCACAAAGAGTGACAGTCAATCCTTGACCGACAGTGCTAGAAAAGATCCAGGAAATCTGCTGACTGCTCTGGTGTGACTTATTAGAAGACCCCACCCAGGCAGCTGACCAGGTCATTGCACATTCATCTGCACTGTCATTCTCCTCTTATATCACATGGATCCCAAAACCGTTCACTCCAATTTTAAGCAGACAACCACTCCAGGGTTTATTTCTTCATACAATTTTATTTATTTTTTTTTTTTTTACTTAAAAATTCTTAAAAAAAAAAAAAAAAAAAAAAAAACAAACAGACAAAATGACATTAGTAAAACTATGGAGCTTGCTCTTCAGTGGCAGCATAAACAGACAGTAACAGAGCAGATAACAAGTACTGTATATAGACTGTGGAGGAAAAAAAAAAAAAACAAACACACAGAAGGGTTAACAGAGATAAGACACGCTGCAGTATGTTCCCTTTAAGTTCGTCTCAGACAGGAGATCAGACATTTGTATTACAGTACACATTTTCACTACAGCAGCGTTGAAAGTCACTTTTCTGTGTCGTCGGTCTACGTTACATCAATGCCGATGATCCCAATTCTGAACCAGTAAATGTTTTTGAATTATACACACCCAGGAACAAAATAATGCACATTTTCTAAATGTTAATGAGCGAACTGTCATCAGACAATACATAAGACTGAATGCTTCTAAAAGAAATAATAACTTGATTACTATATAGCCATCTAATTCGATGGATATACAACATCAACTGAACAGCAAAAATGATAAAATATTTATGTCTAACTATAGGTGTTATAAATAAGCACATATTTAAATGTGTACTTCAGTCTGGAACCTCTTCTGCTAAAATGAAAAAAGAAAAAAGAAAGAAAGAATCTGAAAAAGCTAAAAAGTTCTCAGCCCACATTATGTGACCCAGCGGTCTTCCTGCAGAGACCGAAACAAGACACCAGGACTCGACTGTTCCATTTGGCTGTTCCCAGACCCTTCTGAGTGGCAGAGGGGAGAGCGCCAGCTGACCTAGCTGACCCGATCACCGTCCGCGCCCCTTTGCTACACCCCTAAACTCCATCCGAAAAGCAGGACTCAAATTACCCCCATGACGCTCCCTCTGAACTCGCTCTCATCATTGCCAATCTTTTTTTTTGACGGAGCACAAACAGGGCTGACCAGAAAAGTAGTCGCAGCACAGTGTGAGCCACGGTGCAGTGCCCTTCCCACAGACCCACGAGGCCCCATGCGGTGCGATTACTCCGCATGCTTCCACTCAACTCAAATGCACACAGAACGTAGTTCTCAAAGCTGCTCTTAGGAGCACCCCAGTGCATGCTGGTCTTTGTTCCAACCCTTCTCTTAATTAACTGAAGATTCTTAAGCACAGAAACCCTTGTGCTGACTGAGGCGATAATGCAATTTGATTTGTCAACTAATTCTTCAATTACCACAAATGTTTTAAGTGTAAGTGACCATTTGTCCACAAAATTTAGGACTTCTGGGGTTTCATATATACATATTATCACTTAGTCAACAAGAAACTTATGATATCAAACACTATTATTTTTCTAGCATTTAGCACATTATCAAGAATAAAAGCATTAGTTGTCTGAGAGGTGGCTGACAAACCTTTGAATGAGAAATAAGAATGAGAAATAATCGCTGATTACCAGCTCATGAATATTCATGGCTGCCAGTTTCTGACACAAAGCAGAATTAAGTGGGAAGCTGTCCCGCTTTGGAAATGAAGAGTGTGATTGAACACAATTAACAGGTTTTCATACCTCAGGAATTAAGCAATTAGGGTTGGAATGAAAACCATGGTAACCGGGGGCACTCTGAGACTGGGAACCACTGCAGCGGACTGGACATTCCGTTCTCCTGTTTGTCACATGCTAGAGAATGGGGGGGGGCAGGGATTTCAACACGCCTCACAAAAAAACATTAGACCGACATATTCCTTACACAAACATACAGCTACGATAGAGTACTGCACCATCTTCAAAAAAAGGCAAGGCGAACCCTCACGGTCACAAACGCGGACAGACATCGAATATAAATGAAAGCCCTCCAGCAACACACAACACGGACTCGACTATTTACCAGAGTCTGATTGTTCCAACACGCACAAAGACAGACACACACACACACACACACACCCACAAGCTCTCCACCCATACGGTGCACAGCACCACCCGTGAAGCTGGTGTAGACGAAACAGTCCAAAAACCTACAGAACCTGCCTTTTTCCAACTTCACATCACTGCAGAAGGAACAATTTCCCCTCACAAAGACCCACGCACATTACCATAGGGAAAAAAAAAAAATAAAACACTGATAAAGTGTTGTTACAAACAGTAACAAGAGGAAATAATATTTCATTTCAAAAGCATTAAGACCATATCTATTTCATTATTATAATACAAGTATAGAATACACACCTATTTAAAATATATAATAAATGTTTCAGCACATAATATATTGTGAGGTTTCATATATATATATATATATATATATATAATTACATACACACAGACATGAAGATATTGCATATGGACACACTGGTCATTTTTCATTTTTGCTTTTTTTTCTGTTTTTATTTTGATGATGTTCTCGTGCCCTGATGGTATTGCTGGGGTTGGCATCATGCTTAAAGTGTCAAAATATGTCAACGGCTACATACCTCAAACTACACCCCTCCTCCTTAAATATTGCTTTTATGTGAACTCATAACAGGAACAAAACAGGAAGAAAAATTAAGATATGAAACAAACTGGGTAGTGAAATGTAAGGATTTCCACTGTCTGACCGCTGAGAAAAAAAATCCCTCAACTTCAGCCCTTCTAGATGCCTGGAAATCTAACAGTTTTGGGGAGGTTTGCAGATTTCCCTGAAATGAAAATATGAGGTACCCCAACTTAGTGGAGCTGGCCAGCTGAGGATTCCAGTGGATTGTTATTTATTTTTGGTCTAAGGTACTGTCAATGCATTCCCACATTTGGGTAAATAACTGCTTACAAACGTCAGGTCAAATCGATGACCTTTAAAACGATGAACATGGGTGTGGCCAAGCTTTTCCCATGGGAAAATCTAACGCTCTGTCAACCAGGTCCAGACTCTCCTAATGTGTAGGATATAGCAGTGACTGCAGTTGCTGGAATTAGGCAGACATCTTAAGTCAACAATAGTCAGCGGTAAGGAGCAGTCTGTTGTTCTGGCTATATGTTATGAAACAGGTCACACATCAATTACAATTATTAAAAGAAAACATTTAATAATTAAGTTGGTAATTTTATTCACAAAACTGTGATACAGTTTGATGATTGTTTAAAAAAAAAAACAATTGACAGATTAAGAAACCTCGTTCCCATTTTTAAAAGGGCATTTCACCACGATTTGTTCCTTGCCACTTGAAATGAGTCTTCTCCTTCTCGGATTCATCCGCTAACCCTGAACGAGGTCAAAGGTCACTTGGGGACAAGCTCCCTGTAGAACTCTGTCTTAGGAGGGCCGGAACTTTGGCTTATTGTGACATCATGAAAACGGGAAACGCTTTGCGTGTACTGAGAGCTGAACTATTTGACCGCATCAGGCAGACACTGCCAAGGTGTAGAACTGCAGCAAAGTATCAACTTAGCCAAAAAAAATAAAATAAAATAAACAGCATCAAGCGAAACAAAGCATCTAACTGCAGTTTGTAATTAGGTCACACAGACAATTTGAGATGTTTTGAAATTAAGCAATGAAACATAAAATTATGATTTGTTTTTTTGGTGTGATGATGGGCCCCTTTAAAATAAAAGCCAACAGCGCACCGTTTCCTCCTCCTGCTCTTTCACTTCCACGATTTTTACGCTTGATCATAAACAAAAGAGCTACTGTGAGGTTTGTAGGACAAAAACATAAAACAACAATGGAATGGTTCATTATCATCTGAGTGTGATGAAGTTCTCATGGGCTAATGTGGGTTTGCTGTGATAACAATCGCTCAGTTTACTAGGCCAAACCCAGCTCCGTCCTCAAACAAACTGCCTCAAATCAGTCACTGACAGCCTGTTCCTCCTGTTACTTCTACCTCCAGGTAGCGTGCATACGTTTCCACTGAAGCGTAATAAGATTCTGACATTGGTGTATGACTAAGTTGACGCTGGCACTTCGCATTTCACTAAATGAAATTACTTTTCACATGTTTCACCGAATTTTAGAAGGATAGGGCAATTTTTACTACATTTTAAATGCAGCAGGCGCTGTGCCCATTTAAACTACAAATGCATGACAATGTTGAAACCGAGGTTTGGAAGCCAGTTAAAATGGGAGGTGATAAATTCACTAACAAACAGCGAGGCCGAACTACGAGGGCGGCATTCCGGGACAGACTAATTATAGTTCAGGATAATTATTATAATTACAGAAGCAACAGCCTACTGACTATGATGTGCCAAACACTGGAGCTTGCATTTCAAAGAGGGCAAAATTCATAGTTTCAAACCATCATCTAGGTCTCAACACTCCAGAATCTAGATTTCATTCACTCACACCCACCCTTCCCCAAAAAAAAAAAAAAAAAAAAAACCCAACAACAAAAAAACTTCACAGTGAGCAAACCTTCAAACTTATTGCTTAAGATCTCTTCAACAAAGCACACTGGCTTTGAGACAGGATAACCTACCATTGAGGAGAGGCCAGAGGGCAAAATATTGAAGCAAGGAGACTGGAGAGAAATCAAAGGGGAATAAAGTAAGTTTTAAATCAGTCCTGTGAAATCAAAGGATGTACATTTTACACACGTACATGTGGAGTGGGTCAGACCCGCTGCTGACACTAACACGCAGAGTCTCAGAGGCCTTCATGCCGGTCTAGCTCAGGAGTCACCGCTAACAGCCAAATGACAAGTATGCTATGGCAACATCCCCAACATTTTATGCCATAAAATGGGGGACAGGACACGCTGTCACAATTTGCTACCGACTACACAGCACGTCTCCTTTAAGAAAAGGAGAAGTGATCATTTATGAATGTAACTGCCGAGGTTTTAAGGAAGGTAGCCTTTCCTGAAGCAAAGTAAGCTATGAAAGTGTATTTAGTCTCCACATCCTCTCAGTTCCTTTCCTGAGCAGGTCGCAACGGGGGCTCAGCTAAAGATTAAGTTCACTAATGATACTGAAGGAGATGTCCCAGTCTGAATATGCCCACAATCCCTTTTTGTAATCGATAGGCTATGATCCTTTAAATCAAATGTACATTCATGCATACAGTTACATATAAAACAGATCGGAGTATTAAAATGAAAATAAAATATTTCTGGCTGCCGAAGCACTTCTCGTATTTCTGACGTAGGCCTTTGTTTCCATGAAACAAAACTACAAAGCTTCCCGCCATGATTAGAGTGCTCAGTACTACTCAAATAACGTTACTGTATATACAGTAAAAATTAAGAAAGAAAAAAAAAACAGAAAAGATATAAGATATAAATCTAGAACACAGTTTCCAAAACTCTAGTATTAATATCATGTCTTCTTTTTGTTCCTTTTCTATTTGTAGTTCAAAGTTCGGTAGATGTAACCCTCAAGTCAAGAGCCACAACACTTTCTGCATTTCTGTCCATACCACTTTTACTTTATTGTTAGATTAGTTTTGATGATGGAAACATTTTATTTTCTTACTGAAAGCTCTAACGGAGGTCGAGGAAGAATTGAAATTTTGACAGATTCCTTTTCTCGATGCTGAACGAAGTAAATCTACCCGACTGGATTAATCTGGCCACAGAGAGTGAGCTCGCCAGCTGGACTCGATGTGGTGAAAATGAATTGTTCGAAAAGTCGGATGTGCTACCGGGGGGAGTGGGGGTGGGTCCCGCTTTTCATCTCAATCATTTCCATGACTTTGTAGGACTAACGTATTTACAGAAGGTGAAGACGCAGAGGACTGTTGTGGCTCTTTTGCGGGTGTCCCCTAGTGACGGCCAAACCGCCGATCCCCTCTGAGCACGCGAGGCCCTGTCACAAGTCCTCATCCATGCTGAAACTGCTCTTCCGGCTGCTGGTCTTGGAGGCACCGGGGGAGACCGAGGAGAGAAGGGGATCGGCGCCCCCTACTGGGGACAGGGCGCACCCGTCGTCCATGAGGATGTCGCCCAAGCCCATGTCCGACATCAGGGTGGGGTTGAAGCCGGAGGAGGCGGGGTCATCCAGCTCGGCAAAGCTCAGTGCCCCGAGGTCGAGCGCGGTGTTCATAGCCACGGCCCCCGGGGAGGCCGAGGGAGGCGGGGACAGGAAGGAGGGGGAGGTGGACTGTGCAGCGGCCCCACCGAGGCTGAGCAGGGTCTGGGGAAGGACATCGCCGGAGCTGGGCTCCAGGTGCTGGCCGGACTGCTGCTGGTGCTGCTGGTGAAGGAGCTCCAGGTCGGAGCCGGAGCCCAGGGCGGAGGTCGCCCCCGCAGGCGTCGAGAGGCCATGGAGCCGGGCCTGCATCTCCAGCTCCTGCAGAAACAACAACCCCGTCAGCAAGCGCTAACCTCCACTGTCCTACTACCCCACGGCCTCATGGCCTCACCTGCAGGGCCGACATGCGGGACAACATCCACATGGACAGGGGCATAAAACCCAGCAGAGTAACAGTGGATGGCCAAACAGACAACAGTGTCTGTTGCTAGGTGACAATGCCCAGCGGTGCATTCCAGATTCTCCTGTCTCAGACATATGAATGTCACAGCAGAATGCAAAAGTAACAATGGAACAGAACTTTGGGGAGGGATGCATCGTCTGTTACCATGGAGATGGCATCCTCCTCCCACCTCATCAGAACATGCTCTCAGGCATTTCCCCTATAGGCAGTGCCATTCAGCCTGGAGTCTACGGCCCTTCATGAGAGCTCAGCTTCAGCCCCTTGCAGCACACTCAGCTGGTGAGGCACACACCTCTCACGCCCACGGGTATGGAGGAGTACGTGCTAGTGCTCTGCTAACACCATGCGACTCTCTGCCTCACATCTGCATTTTAGGAGTGACCACAGTTATGAAATGCGTGTGGCCTTTCAACAGCTAAAATGTGCACGCTGCACTGCGATTTCCTCAAAAGAAAATCTTTTATTTTCCCTGAGCTGGGTAAGTTGTACCAGCACTGCAGGATTAATGTAATGCTGGACTTAGCCAAGGCTAAGAAGGGCCTTAGTGTATTGGGTGTGAATGTGCAGAATGCATACCCTATCCGGCACATTCCTGACAGGATTCTGTCCCGGCTGCACTAAGCCCTATAGACCTCTGAGGGCTTCATCCAGTTCTTACTGGCTGCTGTAAACACAGCCACACATAACACGTTTCTCTGAAAATCTCAGCCATATTCAGTCTGTTTCGGATGATGTCACCGATCATGCATTTTCTAACCAACCCCTTCCACAGAGTGGATGTTGAGCGGGGTAGCGAAAACGTCTTGGAGACACAATTTAAACGTACTGTAATGATATACTGATGAATAAATGACATTTTATCAAATGCAGACAAAAACATTATGGGAAAATTTTCCCACACTGATAAAATATTTGAAAGAGTTTAAGTGTAACTAATTTGACTGATTCGCAATTTTTTTTGAGGAAGATTGGTGGCCAGGGACTGCAATCTGCTGTGTGTCACTGTCTGTGGTTCAGCATGAACAGAGCAAGTCACCTGAAGATGTGGCAGCGGACAGTATTTGTGTGTGCGTTTGCATGCGTGTGTGTGCGTGGTCAGAGGACTCACCTGGATCCGTAGCAGCAGGCTGCGGTTAGCGTGTTCCAGTTTCTTCTGCCGCGTCTCCATCTCCTTGGCCCTCTGCTGCTCCTTCTGCAGCTTGCGGATGTAGTCCACAGACGCCTTCAGGATCGTGCCCTTGTTCCAGCGCATCTCCCTGAGCACAGGGGAGAGATGGAGGAACGATCAGAGAGGAGGAGAGGAGCACAGACCGGCCCCGCACATAATCTGACTGAACACAGATACACTGGCTGAACATGGGGCCTGACTCCTGCCGAAAGTGAGGGAGAAATAGCTGCAGTAGCGCTCTCTACATTCACACTTCAGGGATTCAGCGAGTGCTGTTATGCAGGGCAACGTACACAACTGACATCTTCACAGCTTGATATCAACTATATAAAAATGTAGTTATTATTATATATCTACATATATTATGGAAAATAACTCAGGAAGCGGGTGCAGGGTGTGAAATGTTACATGGTAATTCATGGTAATTCAATTATATCCACTGAGTCTTCCTGTTCACTTGCAAAGTTAAGGTCTGCTATTGAAACAGATGTTAATTTATACTGACGGGTCGCTTGACTTGGGAATGAGTGCCCCCAGCTCTTTGATGCGGTCATTGATGTTGAACCTCCTCCTCCTCTCAACTGCGGACAGAAGAAACGACAACCGTCAGCAGGAGACCTCAACGCAGGTGCATCTTAGAACAGGTGAGACAGTCCGACACCGGGGTGCGGGAAAAGGAAACTCACTGAGGTTATGGTTATCCTTCTTCTGTCGCTCCTTCATGATGGCTTTCGCCTCAGCATCTAAAGTACAACATTTAAATCACATATTGTATCAATTCTGTATCTCCACACTGATGATGGTGAGTAACTAAAGACATGACATAAACAAATGTAAAACACACATGAAATATTGGTGGAGGAACAGACCACAGATTAAGCAATAACTACAATGTATTTACACCAACTATAACTGCAATGACTGAATACAAACATAGTAACAGCTGAAACATAGAACGCCTACAAATTTTCCAGATTAGAAAGTTAAATCATAAAATGGTGCCCAGGTTGCAATGTTTGGGTTGCTATTCTGACACTCACCTTTTATATTTATTTAAGAAATACATTCTTTATAACAGCTAAGGGCACAGAAATGAATTTTATACTTCAATGACCAAATTACCAGAGAAAACCATACAGTGTCTGTCAAATTAAGGTTTAATCATTGAATGCAAGCAAAGATTTCGTAAGCGGAGAGATGTGCAGCCGTATGGTAAAGGACAGAGCTGGGGGGAGTTGTCAGGTTATGTGACATGGACGGGAGAGCCACAGACAGGAAGCAGAAGAGGCCAGACGCAGCAGTATTTCGTACCAGTCATCTCTCGCTTAACGTTAGGCAGGTCAGCCGGGCAGGAGTTGCTGACAGTGATGGTGGGCGCAGCCATCCCAGGGCTGCTGTACACATCCAGGAGGTTACCCGACACCGGCAGCTGCAGAGGACAACCAATCACAACACGGAATGCTCAGAACAGACCACTCCCACCCTAGTATCACCCAATCACATCTCTTTCTTTCTTTTTTTTTTTTTTTTTTTTTTGCATATTTACATTATGGATGACATTTGCATTTAAGGAAGGAAGTCGCAACCCAAAAAAGTCGCAGATTAAGTAAATCTCAGAACTAAAACTTCCTCAATTTTACCAAACCACAAACAACGCTGTCTGCATTTTTTTTTTTGAAAATTGGGAGACACAGTCTAATCAATTCAAAAGCAACAAGTCTTGATGATTAAACCTTGAAATCCGAGCAGAACTTAAGGTTTTGCTGAAATGTTACCTACAGTTTGGCTAAAGGACATTCCCAAAGTTCTGGATTTAACTGCAGTTACGGCTCAGAAAGGCTGATCGGCTGCCTGGAATGCCTTATTCAGCTCAAAGGAGAACTCATGAGTCACTACAGCAAAAATGACTCATTTTCTGTCAAATGGAAACGCTGGTGAAGTCCACACAAATAAGTACTCAACAGAAAACAAAAATAAATGTTTGGAGAGGAAAAAAAAAAAAATTAAAATTAAACACGCACTCTGTCAAGCTTTTAATTTCAATTTCAAAATGAAATGGAACTGCCATCTCAATACCATGTAATATTTAAAAGCCAAAGTATTTCACAGAGAAGCTTTCTGAAGTGTAATGCTTAAGTGGAATAAGCATGTTGAGATCTGGGGTTAAGGTTGAATCAAAGGCCTTTCTGTGAAACACTAAGTATTCCACTCTTAACATTCTGGCCCTTGAGTATAAAAAATCTACTGTGTCATACATGTCTGTATGACGGTGTTATAGCAGCTCTTAGAATGCCAGCTGAACCATAAAAAATGATAAATATATTATTGATCAAACATTTATTATACAAACAGTTCTCAATGATTTCTCTGAAGGCTGACCTCTCTGTTAATCTGACTATTATGAAACATAAGCCTGACTCACTGTTGCAGAGACCGAGATTGCAAAACTAGAATCATATTTACGGAAACATAATTGCGATTTCTGACAGTAACGGGAGAACTTCGGTGAAGCAGAATAACACGCAACCGGTTCAACAACAGCTTTTTTTTTTTTTTTTTCTACAATCCCCAGTTAAGAGGACTTAAAACAAAGTGTATGCTTGTCCTTAAGTACAGGATTAGAGTGCTGTTACAACTAAGTAAGCAACAGGTATCAGGGTACACGATATCCTGACTTGTTTGGGTTGACAGGAACATTCAGGAAAGGGACAAACACCCCTCTCTTACATTTCGGCAAGTCTGAGTCAAAGCTGAGAGGGCTACAGCCTTGGCCAGCGCAGGTTTACTGGCACCTGAGTACGGACGCTAAAAACTGCCATGTATTAAACATGAAGGACCCATTGTGGAGTCCTACAACAGTTCCCTTAAGCGCCTTCCCCTTTCCACACTGCGACTCTGCTTCACAGAGCACCATGTGCTGCGCTCTTATCTCCTCACGCTGCAGCCTCAACCGAAAACACCACCAACACCAGAAAACACAGTTTCACCGCAAAAATACAGGGAAATCAGTTTCGTTTGTCTTACCGTACGGTGCATGTCACATTATTTTCAAAACAGGAGCATCCAACACATAAAACAGTGCACAGCAACATTCGCACGGCTCTGAAATCTCCGCTTTACAAGGCCCTGGGCTCCACTGCATTCTGAAAGCTCATTTTCAGCTAAACGTATGAAAAATATTTTACCTCCGCGTGATTTCTTTTCTTTTCATGCTCTTGCAGCAGAACTAAAATCCTCATCTTTTTTCTCAACGCCGCGTTCACCTTCCTCTTTCTCTCTCTCTCTCGAAGAGCAGCAGTTTAAAAATGGGGAAATGTCTTTGTAAGGAAGGAGAGAGAGGAGGGAGGGAGGGAGAGAGAGAGAGGGAGAGAGAGAGGAAAGAAAAAAAAAAACTTCCCGTTGACTATCTGCGCTTTGCAAACTGCCACAGCCCTCCTGTGTGTCTATCCTCCTTCGGCCTCTCCCCCCCCAGTTCCTTGCTGACCCCACCCAGGTTGCGCAGGCCTGGCGTGTGTTAGCCATGTGTCAGAACTGTCTGTTTACTCCCATTGCCATACTGGATTCCAGTGCCCCCGCACCGGCCTGCCGGGCAGCCGTGGATGAGCATTCCTCAGGGACACCTAGCGCAGTAAACCCCCCCCCCCCGGGAGTCCCCCCCACACGCTGGGCCCTTGCGACACGCTTTGCTCCCAAAACCGCAAGGAAGCTTACGTCTGTAGTAAGAGACCAACTCTGCCCTGCTTTCAGTTCATTCATATTTCCGTAGTGGGCACGCATAGAGCCCACTTCCATCTGCACCACCGTCAAACTGCTTGCTCAATGAATTCAAAAGCTGTCGAACGCACGCAATCCATGTCCAGATTCAGGCAACCCAAGATAAGTGCGCTGTCACAAAGAAACTACAAAATTCTGATCAGGCACTTTGATGATAGTTTCAATCGTGGCACACAAAACGCTACTTTTAAAATGTGTTTGTCTTTGGTTAGGGTGTTTTTTTTATTAAGTTGAGGAATATGAAAATGATGCATGAATTAACCACTGTGACCCAAAAAGTGTGCCCTACACACTGAGTTTTCTAATTCAAAACTTTGATAACAAAAGTATAATTTGCAGAATCGGACAGCACACCGCTGTTCCAGCGCAGTGTGGCTTCTGCTACAGATAAGGACACACTGCAGCCAACACCACACACAATGCTGTGGGGTAACCCTCTTATTCACCATTCCTACTGTACATCTACAACCACCACCTGATTTAATCTCAGAGCAATGACTGAAACATGGGCAAAATGAGTAATTGGGGGATAAGACATAAGATACAAAACCAATAAAAACAGTGATTACACACGGATGTCCGTAAAAACACTACAAGATAACCACGTACTGTGCTGGGAAGCTGTAGGCCAGAGTCAATCAATGTCATGATGTCATCATTGAAACTGGATTCCAGGCTGATGATGTCATCGATGACGTCATCAATCTGAGGACACAAAGTGATAAAGAACAGAGCGTTTAAATGAAGAAGACAAAGGGCATCGGCTGGCAGGTACGGCTCTGAATGAACAGGCTCCAGCTGCCGTTTGCAGTTGAGTCACCAACGCGGATGATGACAGTACAACACAAGGCAGCTGCACACACAGCAGTTTCTGAATGAATCACACAGCACACTTGGGTGACAAAAACGACCATCTTTGTTAAATCTTTCCAGTAAAAAAAAAAAAAAAAAAAATTACACCACATATCGGATAATGT
Source organism: Albula goreensis (assembly GCA_022829145.1). Taxonomy (NCBI): domain Eukaryota; kingdom Metazoa; phylum Chordata; class Actinopteri; order Albuliformes; family Albulidae; genus Albula; species Albula goreensis. Next base: position 32,063,888 of record CM040752.1, read on the forward strand.
CAAAAGATTTGCCTTTGTAAAAAATGAAGGACTGGTTTCTGTGGAGAGTGAGTGAATTACCTCTCCAATAACTGGAAAGTGCTTGTGAGAGGTCTCTGTCATACAGCTGATAGGCCAACTGGCTATTTAATGTGCTCTGCCCCTAGGTAATTATGTTTGAATACCCAGATCTAAGCAGTCAGAATCATGTCTAAGTGGTATATCGTTTTAAAGCCCTGGCCTGCTGTGTGTCATTAAGCCCCTGGTGTGAAATTTGGCGGCGCAATGTGGCACCAGACCAGTGGGTGCAAGATAAGAAGGGGACCAACTTCACACAGAGACCTGAAAGCATGGGCTAATGATACTCCAATAGCAAACCAACAGGCCGGGACATAATTAAGCATTTGAAAAATACAGGCTTTATCGTCATATTTCATTTAGAAATATGCGCCTCAGTTACAGAATCAATTAATTTTAATGGGAAAAAAACACTAAATGTACGTAACAAATGTGTTTTCTATGGCTGCTGAAACAAAAAAAAAGCCTTTACACAGAACCCAGCAGAAAAACAAAAATTCAACGCTGAAAGCAGATGAGCTAGAAGTACTGTACGCTAAATTAGATAACATATTATCTAAATGAATTCCAAATGTAAGTTGCCATAGTTGCCATTAGGTGTCAGTGTTTCTGTCTTTGGGCACAAAATAGTTTTCCAATTACACAACCGCCTGTTCCCACAAAAAGAGCAGCGAGAACGCTGGCAATAACGCAGCCGTCTCAGCCAAATCTTTTTCTCAGCTTTCTTTACATGAATTCTGACCCTCTGCCAGTAAGTAGGTCTGGAAGACTACATTCAGCAGCTTATTTCCATAAAATAGCCCTTCCTGATCTGAAGGATTTGACTGGTGAAGGAAAGCTAGAGTCTGTGAGCACACTAGTACGTAATGAGTACATCCATCTCAGGAAGGTTCAGCCTCCTGTGTTAACCTCCGCTCTGGTTTAATGTAGGCCACCCCGTGGTGTGGTGTGCTGTGCTGTGCGTTGTTAGGTTGGCCACAGGTTCGAGGCTTGTTCCCATACCTCCTCTTTGTTTCCCAGGTTGAGCAGGGCCATAGGACTGCTGGGGGTGCTGCTGGCCGCAGGGGTCAGCTCAGGGGCGGAGCCAGACTGGGGCGAGGGTGACGCCCCCAGGGTCTGATTGGCCACCTTGTTTCCGAGGGTGGTGGACAGGTAGCGCTTCACCTGCTGTCTCTGAGCCTGCTGGATGTGGTACTTGGTGGGGTTCTCAAGGTGGGTCTGCACCTGTCTCACACACACACGCACAGAGAAAGCAGTGAGCTCAACCCTCACACATACAGATACCAATAACCACTACAGTATTGCAGTATTTATGAATACTCTTATTTGATAGGGAGAGATACTTACTAACATAGGTAACTATAAAACAACAACAATCCAAAGATGTGTCACAACATTTATAGCATATGATAATTTCCTGTGCTTGTTCAAAAATATGTGTATAACTCATGACTATCATGGAATGAAAGTAGTACAAGTGTTTGTCTTTGTTCTTTTTGATTGTTTCTGTGTTGTCTTGTTTGGTATGTGCTTGCAGATTTCTCCTGTCAGAGAGTTTTTAAATCAGTGGGACTAACCAGGTTAAGTAAAAATAAACTATTGATAAAACTGCATTCATGTCAGTGTTGGAGATGGCGTTTGAGAAGTCAGTTTGACAAATGAGGAGCTTGTGGAGAGGCTTGTGCGAGCCAAGTGTCACCCACACAGGTGCGAAACGCTGCAGGTGCCCAGCAGGGCGTGGTCATACCTTCAGCACCTCCACAGGCACCTGGGCCGGCGGCGGGCGGGCGGCATTGGTTGGGGCGGAGACGGAGATGGCGGGGGAGGAGTCTGCGGCGCGCTGCTGGGCGGAGGAGGCCTGCTGCTGGGCCTCGCGCCGCTCCTGGTCCCGCGCCTGCTCCCGCATCAGCTGTTGCCGCAGCAACACCCGCGACGTCATGGCTGAGCCGCCGGAGGGGGAGGGGTCAGCCGACGTCAGCACAGGGCTGCGGGAAAGAGACACGTGCATTACAACGAGCCACAGGCTGCTTACCTCACACCTCACCTCCTTTCCACAGCGGTGTTTAAGCCAAGCACACATGTGACTTATCTGCTTCAAGAGCAGCCATCTATTCAAATCATGACATGACTCCTCTCAAAACAATGTACTACAAAGTATAACAAAGTATGACTATGATTCTGAGACGAAGTGCAGATGTGATTTGTCCGTTTCACAAACAGCAAATTATTCAAATTATAACAAAATTCTTCTCAGAACAAAAGGAAATAAATTTTATTTATACATGTACTTAAAATGTGAATTACTGTCAGTTTTTTTCATTCATTTTTCTGGTAATTAATAGCACATACTTTTTAAAATGTAAATAAGCCTTTAACATGAATCACTTTGGGAAGCAAACTAAGCAGAAGTAACTTGTAAATGTGGTGTTTTTCCACACGCTGCAGGCGCTGTTGTTTGCTGCGTGCCCCTCCTCCTTCCTCCATCTTCCCATTACACCCACCCTCACCATTCTGTACTCCTCACATGCACCTCCACTGTCTCCCACAAGGGGCACTGTTGCACTCACTCAACATCAACAAGGGACGATAAAATGTGACCGAAAAATTGTGGAGCTTTGTAGAGACTTTATCAACCAGGGGATAGAAGTAGTGCTAAATGACACAGTCCAGCGTCCGCTGTAACATATTTTAGGGGTGGCTGAACGACAGATTTGAGCAGAACGGCAGCTGTGCGATTCTGCTGTGTCATGGGCAAGTCCCTGAGTGCAGACGGCAGAATCAAAACAGAAACCCGACACCGCGTTCCCAGCGTGCCGTGCTGAGGCTCAGGTCCCCCCTAGCCCTGCGCGCGGCACAACCACACGCGAAGACCTGCCGATTTACATCCCATAATACAGACAGAGATAGCGCAGCAAATCAAACCGCAGACATGTGGTGTAAATAAGGTCAGCAAGGGGCAAAGTGAAGTGAGAAGAAAAATGTAAACAACAATGTAACCTGCTTATGCAATATTACATCCTTGGGTTATCACAATGTGTTGGTTATGTGAACAAAATGAAGATGGCTGTAGTGAAGTGTGTTAAACATCTCTGTGGAATTTGCTTTAGTGAGCTGTGGAGAGAGAGAATAGGGCCTGGGGTGTATATTGGAAACTGCCCTTGGGTTTTTTGTGAGAACTGATAAGCAGGTGAATCATTGTTTTGCCACAGTCTGGGTTTGTCTGTCCCTCTGTTTGTGTAGGTAAGTTATTAGGAAGACTCCTGGCTCCTTTGAGTATGAAAGGGCCGGGGGTTTGCATGCCGGCTCATATCTTGTTCCAGGATCTGAACGTTGAACTGTGGCTACAATTAACAAACTGTCTGCTATCTGGAGGCTGCTAAATCCAGCCCTGAGGGAAAGTCTAGCAGGACAAAAAAAACTAAATAAAATAAATGAATGGAGTGGATTCCAGCAGATGCCAGAGATTCAATATTTTGTGGGTGCTACCATAGGCATTAGCAATGAAAATGAATGAGCCATGTGATCGTTAATGATGATTACTTCCAGTGAGGAATAGCATCTGGCCGATCGCTTAGCAGGGAGCGCGCAAACACACGCAGGCGCAAACACACAGTATTACACAAAAGACTGAGAACGCAGTTCAACAACTGTTTACAGCACATCCTCTGTTCACACTGCTTATGTAATATGGAAACAGCTTTCGACCAGCCCGCTTTGCCAAGCGTAGAAAGCTGGCACAATTTCAGAGTAAACACAAGCGTAGTGTCCACACGTTTCATGGTACGGCATTATCAAAAAACAAACTTGTTTTGCCAAGCAGTGGCGACAATTCTCTTACAATTAGCTTTTCATGGCGCCCCATGAATAGAGCTCCACTCACATCTTTCTGCCTCGTGAGCGATCCAGCGGTCAGCCACTGATGGAGAAAGCCCAGTGCTTAGAGAGAGACGGTGCAGGGGGAGACCGCTCAGCTTGCCGCTGATCAACACTAACGCATTCTGATGGCGGAGTCACAGATTACACAGTTCATAACGCATCATAACTGGCACCATTCCGAGACAGAAGTTCCAGAATTACTGATGTCACAATCTCAAACTATTTTATTCCGAACCACACAAAACTGAACTAGGTACCATGTATCAACAGAACAAGACATGGCGTAAGAACACCAAGCTACAGCACCAGATAGCACTACTATCAGTTTGTTCCACTCCGAAATTACAGCGAATTCTCAAGACTTTCTGATTGGCTATGAAATCTTCTTCTGCTGTCCTGAGTTCAACATACCTTCCAGTGAACGTTCACAGCCATAAAGTAAAAGAAAAAAAAAAAAAAGCAATTTCCTATGGAAATCTCATCAAATCCTATGGTGTGCCATTGCTGGGTTTGCGATATACTCTGTGATAGTTGTATTCTCAGCGAGGGGAATCACTCATTCTGCTATTCCATCTGTCAGCGCTCATTTTCTTCCCAATGTGCTCTTTCCCATTTCAGCACAACTGAAAAGCATAACTCCGCACTATAAAGCGTTCTGTCCAGGTTTTGGAAGACTGTCTACAGTGCAGGACTACCTTCCGCCATTTGCCACTGGAGCAGTACGATTCAGCCTCCAGGTAAAGTTTATTAACTATTCATTGAGCAGATATGCGCAATAAAAGAATCACCAGAGCGAAAAACGCATCATGACACTTCTCTACCTGATGACGATCTAAATACGTACCACAGAGAGAAAAATATGTGTACACAGATTGCGTAAGCAGGTCTCATAATATTAAACAAGTAGACATAAGCAACCAAACACTGGCTGTGAAAGGAGCCGGCACGCAATGACAAAAATAGAACTTTATTACCCTGAGTGAGTGCTGCTGCGTTCAATTCAAAACTGCTGCATACAGCTCATCTCACTCACAGAATACAATAATTAGCTGGCTGCAATGGTGACGTTTCCAACAAGTTTGGGTTTCCAATTATTCAATGTAATATAACATTATTTACATTGTGCCAAGACAGAACCCAAAAACTCTGCGCCCTTTCACAATATATCTATATGTGGAGCAGTAAGAGTAACCTGGATACTTATGTATCAATTCACTTTTCCGACTTTATTTTACTATTGACTTCCATTAGGACCTGAAATGCTCTTAAAGGAGTAATATAGACAGAAAGGGAGAACACATGTAATGGTCCACCTGAGAGAAGGCAGAATTTCAGACACCCCCTCGCCCCCCCACCCCCACAGAGAGGGAGCACTGGCAGATCTCTGTGTGTACAGGCGTGCTCCAGGAGGGCATGTCACCCTCTGTAGCCAAAACACGATATCAGCCGCCGCCCTGCGCTGGGAACCTGGGGAGTTTTAGCTCAGGGAGGTAACCGTTCTCTCCTGTCGGGACTTGTGGACCGCCATAGTGGAGGTTCAGCCCCCTCTCAGATTGTGTTGGCTGTGTAGGTGTTTTCAGAGAGAGAGCGATAGAGAAGCACTAGAGGCTGATGCCCTTTACGGGTTGGTTGAGGTCTGTGCAGTTGTTTATAAAGGACGAAAGTGTTTAAAACACCTACAGACTCACATAAACATGTGGCCACGAGGACAGGAAAAAACATACTGTGGGCTCTGTGAGTAACACTTTTGCTTTTGCTTTCATTGGAAAAACAACAAACCCTGTGGAGCTCACTATACCTCACTAGGCTTTTTCAGCTGTGCAACATTCAGTGTATCCTAGTGTATCTTAGTAAGGAGGACAAAAATATGTTTTCTTTAACAGAAATGAATAAAAATAACTTCCCAAAGTAATTACAAAGCTACTCGAACTGTAATCACAGTGGTGTCTGAACTCACCTGATAGAGATGGGCTGGCTCTTGAGCTGGTAGAAGGTGTCAGCACCTGAAGACAGGATGTTCTCAACGTCGATATCTGCAACAATACCCGACTCAGGCAGCAGAGACTCCACACTGAGGAGAGGGGAGGAGAGGAGAGATGGAGAGTGAGACACCTGACTGTAAGACCTGCTGAATAACACACACAAACAGCAAATGCAAATTATGTGACCTGAGGTGTAGGTACAACTGACGTTTAAGTAAGACTGAAATTACAAAGAGATTCAACCCGATGAACCTTGGAAAGATGTTGTCTTTTGGGGAAAAGTCTAAATATTTGCCTGCCGTGACAGTTCTGAGGATGAAGATGGTGTACAGGTCTATTCCACTGTACTGTGCTGCGACTCGATGATACTGTGAAGAGCAGAACCTCATTTTTAGCTATACTTCCCGTTACTAAGGGGGAACGAAAGCGATGATCTGTTGAAGGTTACAACAAAGTGATGAAGAGACATCGGCTGGATTGACAGAGAGAACTGATACCAAGTTTGGTAAAATTATGACAAAACACGGCATAAAAAAATACAAGTAACTGTTCCTTACTGTCAATCATGTATGCTCACACAGAACTTAAGAACAATGAAGCAGAATGGCTTATTTACATCAGTGCGCTGGAACAGACCAGTCAGTTTCCCACCCAATAAAAGATACAAAGCAAAGAACCTGACAGTCTGGTTGAAGCACACTGACAGGCATTGGGTGAAATTAGTTCCATGTCATTCGATTCCCATCCCCATTACAGGGTTCCTACGTCCAGGCTACGGCTTACCCCTCAGTCACAGCCTTTGCGTACAGATAAGGTAAAAGTAGGGAACCTCCTGGTTCGGTAAGCTAACAACAGACAAAACAAAATGAAGAGGACTGCATCTAAGCACCGGGAGATGTGCCCAGGCAATGTACAGAGATTCCGTCGTCCTTTTCAACACAACACTACAGGAATGTCACAGCATGTCTCTCTGCGGACTTCACACAAGCTCCAGCGAAATAGCACTGAGCAGCCATGCTCTGCCACTGCAACTCCAAACCAAACAAAGACAAGCTACAGAAACACGGATAGAGAGTGGCGATTGAGCAAACATCTCCATATAGCCTGCACCAGCCTGACCTGTACGCCACTGTGTCTTTTCTTTACCTGTAGCCTTTATCGGTGAAAGGGAGAATTAGGCAAGAGGGACTATGGATTAAATAAGTGATTCCAAAGCTCCACTTAAAGATGTACTATCCTCTAAATCGGATTGTACAATAAGAATTACCAGTGTTTAGCCACCATTTATTCACCCCCCCAACACAAGTACGTTACATATCTCCCGGAACACTGGGAGTGTCAGTGATTGAACAAGGGGTCTCTACTCTGTTATTCCTCTAAAAAACAAATGTCCTTGTAATGACCATCCAGTCGTAAAAGGAAGAATAAATAAGTCGGCAAGGCAATCGATAGCACGGTCTGACTGGGAACAAATTCAGCTATCGATCACACGGGGCCTTCGTGAGCCGCTGATTATTCACACCAAGCGGACCCCGCTGTTACTCACGTCCACCAACACCAATTCCCATTCACTCCCACATTTTAATCTTCTCATAGAAAGAGCCGGAGGCATGCTAGACGTCTAACAAATGCTAAACCTGCTGTCACACAGACAGGGTCTTACAGCAAAGACTTACGGCCAGTGAGACAACAAAATACATAAATAGCCTACTCCCAATGCAAGTTCTGAAAGCACTTTGCAGCTGTGAAAGCTGCTATACAAATGCAGTATATTCTGACCAGCAGAGTCAAATGCAGTGTGTTAGACCTAACAATCTGAACTTGTCTAAAATATTAATGACACTAGAACATAAAATCAGAGATGATAGCTGTTGTGCATGACTGCAGAAACAAACATGTACTGATCATGACAGATTGGTATTAGCAATTTCAGAGGTGCAAAGGACAGGGATTCTTTCCCATCTAGGCCTGCAGGTAAAAAAAAAAAAAAATGTTTTTGCACAAAGTGACCAGTCTCTCTGTGCCTCACATTCCACTGAGCATAACATCACTTCACTGCAATTCAGCACAGAATTTCTCATGTCACTCAGCTCTGTAAAACCTACAAACAGATATTGTGCTCAATACGCTACATTAAACATTCCGACACTACCTTTGGTTAACTGAACGTACCCAATCAGAAACTCCTTATAAATGTAATTCATTTATACCTCAACAGGCATGCACCAGAACCTCTTAGCTGAACCATAGGGTCAGGATCAAACTTGTGATCCCATAGCCTCTATTCTAAATACATCTGCATAAACTGGATTTAAATAATAAATAAATCTAATTATGTATGCAATAAAAGCACAAAACAGGGGATGTTACATCTAGCCACCATGGCCCTATGGCTAAGTCCTTTGAATGATGACATACGCAAATAATTACGTGGATTTTGCTTTACCTTCAGTCACTTACTAAAACGTTAAAAAAACATTCTTTAAGAATTAAACATCTAACATCCAACACAACCTTACAGGGACACACTTGAGCCATAGATCTAATGTGTCCTGCCTTCAGCTCAATGGGCAAGACACTTCTAATCTTCTCACAGAATGTCAATACACAGAGAGAGCGCATACTTCGTTGTTATATGGCAGTATGTGTGATTTTGTCAATGCAATGGACTCTGGACCCGAGGATCCTAAGTTCAAAACCTGGATGGGACAGAGCAGGCGATATCCTGAACAAGGCTCTGTTACTAGGCCTACACCACTCAGCTAAATGCCCAGCTGTATTTTGGTAGCAGCTTATACTATGTAACATTTCACTAAGTCTGGCTAAAAATTACACGTTCATCAAATTAGCCAATAGAAACCTTACTAAGTCGAAACAAAACAAATAGTTATTAAACGAATGATTAAATAACAGATTAACACAACACCAGAGAACCGCATACACCCAGGCGGTTAACTTGTCAGCTGGAACAATTATGCTGAACTATTCCATTGTAGTTCAATTTTGGTTCGCTATTCCAGCTGTCTGAAGACCATGATACAGGCAAAAAGTAAAAGAGAATTAAAAATGCTAAGTCACCGTTCCTTTCATTTTCCAATGACCGCTAATTAACGTGGCAGACAAATGCTAACAACAGCCTGAACAGGGGAAACAATTTCAGTGAAGCTAAATCGACATCTGGGGTCAATTGTGTCTTTCTTTGACATACATCGCCCTCCGATTTATGAATCCTGAATCGCCAACTTGGCCAGATAGGTTGTTTGTTGCACTAACTAACAAACCAGCCAATTGTGAGTTTCACTGTGAACCGCTGTGCAACACAAAAAATAAGGTATCCCTTATTTAATGCATTTATTTACTGACTAACCAAACGGTGTTCAAATACGACTTAAAAGGAGCCAAAGACTGCATATTTGAGAATAACACAACTAACAGAGTGGTCTCGGAGATCGGGCTAGTTACACCCATGCCTGCTCTCTCACTTCAGCGTTTCCAGAAGGCAGAATGTAAACACCACCGCTCCGCCGAGATGCCAAACAGTGTAGTTACACAAACAGCGGATCAGAACATGAAAACGACACTGTAAAATGTATTAAGTATCTTAACATATTCTACAGACGGTTTACAAACACATGTAGTTTAACTGATTGGTACGCTTACCTTTAATCGGCCCAGTGGTCGAATGGAAGTATCTATCTAGGGTAGGGTAACTTGACAAATATTCCGGCCACACGTCGAAATTCCACAGCTGACACCCGGGTTCAGTATTTCCCTTTCAGACCTAGTTCAATATCGTTAACTTAACAGCTGTGATTTCAATAAGTCGTTAGATGTAGTGAACAATTTTCTCTCGAAATCACAATTTCCGTGTTTTATAAGCTTCAGCTAGCAAGCCGTGGTTTGCCATTTTGAAAGAGGAAGCGCTGCTGCTAGCCGGTTTCACACGGAAAACGTTTAAATAATATAATCTAATATGTTCAGGGTGCCTCCGGTTCTCGCTCCAAACTATATTACCGCTGCCTCTGTAGATTTCCAAAGATAATTTATATCTCTTATACGACCGGAACTGGCTTTGAAAATTAGCCAAATGGTTTAAGTTGCGTAAAACCCTCAAGACATCGACAGAGTTGCTAAAAATAGTGAGAGCTGCTAAACTATGATAATTGTGGTCACCACACGGGGCGCCATTGTACAATATCGTATGTTGAAATTGCCCATTCGTTATAATTCTCATTTGAAGATGGGAATACGCTGAAAAGCTGCAAAATTCAGGTGGAGAGAATGCGAAGCACAAACAACCCCGCAGTGTAATGAGTGATGACTACTATGCACTCCGGTTCCAGAAAACCACATGAGAATCAAGGACGCACGCCAAAAGCGTTGCAGTAAGAACTTAACACCTATACTGTACAGAAGGGAATAAACCAGTGGTTCAGTCAGTGATTTGGCATTACAGGACTTCTGAATCAATGAAATAGCCAAGGAATACTGATACTTCAGTACTCTGACAGAGTGCACGCAGACATGAGTTCAAGGACAGTGAATACTGATGCTGCTGTTGACTAATAAGATACAACTGATGCTGACGATGCAGAAGGCATAGGGTACCGACCACACAGGCATCTAGTAACACACTTATTTAAGGAAATGAAACTGCTTAGGAAATTTAGAGGATACCTTCAATCATGGGATTAGCACAAGCAAGGGAGAATGTCCTAATTTGTGGCTATCATTTCTCTTATTTATGCCTTTATTATTTTTTTTTTTTTTACCAAACAGCAACCACAAAAGTTTGTGTTGTGAAAGCAAATGCAAACTGTCATTGCAAATGCATAATCGTGAGTTGCAAACGCAAGGGATTAAAAGGGCATTAAATATTAATTATTTCCAGTGAATAATAAAACCAGTTTGCAAGATTATCACTTTCTAATATATTTATATCTAATATATGCAGGGGTGGCCATCCCTGGTCCTGAGGGGATCTAGATAGCGGAGTTTAAGGTTGAAAAAAATCTCTTCAGGACCAGGGTTGACAACCCCTGTCATGGAAAACTAAAATACAAACATGGAGTAATAAAAGTTAATGTATGCTATAGACATTAAACAAGCAATTAGGCTCATAAAGTGTACCTCTACGATTCATGGTCCCTGCATTGAGCTATCACATGACTTAAAAATATTGGCAACAGAAAAAAAAAACAACCTCATTCACTTGCACCCCTGTGGTCAGTGTTTTGTACATCCTACTTAAATTCTGATGACACTGGAAAAAGCAGACATTTCCTGTAGCCTTATATGAGGTTCAGATGAGGAAAAACTTGTGATTTTCTTTCCTGCAAGAGCCTCTGTGTCTCCTTATGGTATGCATTTTTTTTTACACAAGACTCAAGTAGCCACCATTTACCATCTGTGTTTGAAACTATGATACTATATTTTTTTAAATACCTGTAAAATGTCATATTTGCTTTTTCTAGGCTTTGAGTTCCCCTCCCCAAAATCCTTTGTTCTTTGCAAACCAGAAAAATACATTTCAAAGCATTTCTGCTACACAGCACATTCTGCAACAGTTTTATAGCATCCTCTTCCTGGAATTCAGCAGTTTTCCCTGTATTCTTGAGTCTTGATAATGGATACCAGAATTCTTAGCCACAGGAACATGTCTTAAGTTGTGGCAGCTGTAACGGGGAAGATGAACGTCTTGAACTGGAAATGCAGGTCTGGCTGGCGCCTCTCAAAATGATCGATAACCAGTCCTTTCTGAGCCTCACATTATGTCCACTAAAGTGCACGTTCACCATAGATAATTACAGTAAGCTACATACTGTAGCCATAAAACAGATGAAAACATTAAAACAGCAAACATACACATGGAGAAATTTAAGAGAATAGTACAGAGAACACTTAGACTTTGAAGCAGAGAGAAACAGCAACACCGTTTGGAAGGGCTTTGAGACAGCACTGCAAAATGTCTCCCTTGCAGCACTTTCTCCATAGACCAAGAGTGGTGATAGTGGTGTGATGCTAGAACAAGGCAGCAATGCCAAAACTCATACTCCATGTCACATGACAGGGGGGACACTGACTCTCCTCCAATCACATAGTTGCAAGATTACCATGAACATTAACTTAACTGTGCATGAATGATGAATCTGCCCCTTTGATTTTTCCACACTACTTCAATTTTGCAGATGGTGATTTTTAAATCAGACCACATTCAGTGGACTGTATGCAGCTGCGCCCAAACCATGGCAAAGATAGAAGCTTTTGGGGAAAAAGTACAAAAAAGATGAGAAAAGGAATAGCCTTATTTGACTGATTTTTAAAAGTTACAGTGAAAGACATTCTATATTTCATCTGCTCCGGTTTAGCAAAAGGAGATGAGGGAGATATTCAATTTTACTTGAACTACTTGCCAGGTCATGCAGTAGAGACACAACACACACTTGCAGCAGTCAAGTGCAGACTTGATACAGTGCTGAATACTGTCCAGGCTGGAGGTCACTGAGGCTAAATCCTTTGAATTAATTGATTACTCAGTTTTTCTCTTATGTACATAAACTTGCCTTCTTTTTAAACTGTGTAGTAAGAAAGGTGTTTCCTTTCAGACAGTGTAAACTTAATATATTGTCAGGGCTTAAATTCTTTACTCAGTGTGAGGTTTAATCCTCATCATTTTTTTAAAACAAAGTAGTATTTACTACTAATGTTGAAACCTCTTTTTGCCCTTTTTAAAGACAGAAAATTACAATTCTTTAGTAAAACAAACTAAAGGGACTGATCAGGGTATTTAGGGTAATGAATGGCCAACATGACTTTTGTGTAAATTTAGAAAGGTGAGGGGGAATTTTTTTTTTTAAGTTGAGGCGAGGCAAATAGTCCTGAACTCAGCAAGACTACAATGATTACAGCCAAGAAATCCACAGGATGTAGGCCACAAAGGGGGAAAAGAGCTGAGCCGCTGGATCTGCTGAGTCATATCCTCATCAACTCAAGGTCCACGGACATGCAGTGGAAAATAATAAATCCTGCTTTCAGAACCTTATCCACTTCCACCAAGGGGCCTCAGTGAAAGGTGCTGTTCGTGTAACGGCAGTCAGGCCATCAAAACAAGTATGTTCCCTGCTATTCTCACCCTGATCATTGTGTTCTTTTCTTCAGAAACAGGTGTTTGTGCTTTTCAGATCACTGCAAAGATACCGCCCAGAATCAGGCATCCATGACGCAGATCATACATATATACATCTAACAAATGTACATTGAAGCTTCTCTTCCCTGTATGCAATGATGGCTTAGATTCTATTACATTAATTCATGTTTAAAATGTAACTGCACACATCAATTGGCTGGAGCAACAATTGATTTGAATACATTTGTATTCATGTATATATTTCGACACTTACACAATATTTGTGATTTCAGACTCCTAACATATATGTTTGTAATTGCCACACTTATTCCACACTCTTCAGCCTTGTCTCTGAGAGAAGGCTGCCTGGTGTCCAGGATGCTGTGGAATTCTGTGGCTGGGGGAGTACATGACGACACACAGTACACTATGTCCTGGGAGCAGCCAGTCCTGCTGCAAGTGTACACCACTAATGTGGCCCATCTGCAAACCCAGGCTGCTTAGGTTAGGTCTGCTCCTCAAAAACAGCATCCCATAGCCCTGTATCTACAGGTTTGTGCAAGTGCATTATGGATACTTTGTACAGTACATATTTGGATTGTTAAAGCAAGCAGCATGAAAAGCAGACCTTTGAGAAGAATAACAGTTCTGTCTTTAACACTGCCATCTTAAAAGTGTCATGACTAACAGTGGTTGCACTTCTTCAAAAAAAAAAAAACAGAAACCCTGCTATTCACAACAGCTTGCACAAATCTAAATAAATCATTTCATAGAGGCTGGTATGAATAACTGTATTCATTTTTTCCGCTGTTAAAACCAAACATTATCACATGTTTAGGCTACAAGCAGCCATGAGCTTATAAATCCAGTCCCAAACCATCAGATACTCCTCACTGCCAGTACTGTGGGGTTTGGTGATGCAGTCAGTGTGTCAGAAGGTCTGAATCCTCAGCCTTGTCTCAGCAGAAAGCCAGTGAGTCTGTCTGTTTCATACAACAGAACTGCAAATACCTTAAGAGCTCAGGAATGGAAAGTCCAGTAACTCTGGAAGTTGAATGAAAAATGCACTGTAAATGAAATGAATGAAAAAAGCAAAACGCAAAGAAAATGAAACCTTTCTTGATTGGGATTATGCCTTCAAATGATCATCTCCTTTTTTAAACAGGGTACTTCAATTTTACAGCTACCAACAAACAAACCAGAAGTTTCTGCATCATTGATAAATAACATATGAACATTTGAATTGTTCACACTATGTGAGCTGAAACACTTTTGGACCTTTAGTTCAAATAGTTGCTCTACTAAATCTCTGCACAGTAAGCTGTCCAAATTCTTCAGTCTATGAACATGTTGATTTTTTTAAATTAGTTACATTTGCTTTCAGTTAATAGACCAACTGTTTCCCTAGCTTCCTTCCTGGGTTGCTGGATGATTTTGAAGCCCACTACACCATTTGAAGGGCCCTAAACAAAAGGACACAGCCTATTTGCTCCTTTCTCATGCTGGAGGAGAATTCTGACAGAAACACACAGCTGGGAACTGATTGTGTGACAGTATTCTTCTATAGTCGGTGGAACGGGACATGAACTCGAATGTGCAGAAGGCAGTGATGTTAATGTCACTGATAGTAACAGATGGAGAAAATTATGTTAAAAGTTATTAAGACTTCATTTTAAAAAGTTCCTGCTCATTACTGTGAATCCAACTGTCACATGGTGATCCAAATTAGATCATTAGCTCAATGTGATTTTGGATAATTAACACTTACATGAGTTACACATGGCTAAATAAAGCTACCTTAATAAAAAGAAATCCAGCATTAAAAATGTGATGTAACTGAGTGGTTCAAGTATTACTAGAAAAGGAACTATAACTGGTACTTGTCATTACAATTACTAAAATGCCAGTAAATTCCAAGAAGTAAAAAACACTTTCAATTTAACGGTGATTTTTCCATTCTCCCTTAGGGATAATTTGTACAACAAAAGCTGGTCTACACAAGCATTCCTGGCTACGAGCTTGAAGCTTTCCAGTAATAAGGAGCAGGAATGGAGGGTGACTCATGGCATGTCATTGCCAAACTTCATTCAGTGCTGCATCGCCTGTCGCTTTTGTTTTTCCCCTTCTTTTTTGAGTAAGTGAAACAGAAGAGCCTCTGTTTTATTTATTTATACGTTTACTGACGATTGAGTAAAGTAACGTGTAAAACACAAACCATGATATATCCCAGATTTAACCGAAATAGACACTGATGGCTTACGGGTATTAATATTAAGAGAACTAACAGTTACGTTAGCTGCTTCGCAATTAAATGAACTAACGCTGCAAACACAGCGTACATGCTATATGCTAAGTTGATGCCTCCCCACCCTGTCCGAACTTCGTTCCTATAAATGCGGAGTGGATTTTATGCATCGCTAGCAATAGATAACACGACACCAAGGTTAAGTGGTACAGTGAGATAGCTGGCAAATTTCTAGCTAATTACCGTGCCACATTAGCAATTACCAAGCCATTAGCTAATGACTTCCTATCGCTACTGTATGAAACCATAACTAGTTGAATATGTTATCATTAAACACAACGCATATCATTCAGAGTTGCCTATTTACTGCTAACCTACTCAGCGAGGAATGCTACCAAACATTAAATAGACCATTGTTAGCTTGTAAGATAAGTTCATTCCGTTATGAAAGCTTTCCAATTATTCTGCTTGAGAAATAAAATTGACGAATTGGGTGGTGGATACATGGACTGGACAGCTGCCTGGAGTTTCACTACTTTATTCTGTAGTTAGATAATATGCAGATGACGATGAATAAGGTCGTTGAAACTTTAAATAGCGAAAGTGTGCACTGAGGAGCTATGCTGCGACAGCACAGCTATCATGCATGCTAGTGGGCTCCCTACCCCGACGGATTTGCTCCAGTTTAGACGTGCTTACTGGCAAGCCAGCGACCGAGCTAGCAATGTAATCAGCTCCAGCTACTTGAGCAAGTGCGCAGAGAGACACAGCTAGCCTGCAAGCGAATATAAAAGCGATCTGCTACTACACGCCATTACCCTGCCTGTTTAATAGTACTGTTAGCCGTCTGGTTGTAAGCTCTGAACGGGCGACTCACCTGAGCAAGTTGAGTGAGTCCGGGGCTGGATCCAGAATGACGAAGACGGTCTGGGGCTGCTCGTGCGGCGCTGGTTGTCCAGGTAACGCTACCTGGCTGATACTGTCTTGGTACAAATCTGCTGTCGACGACAACAACAATATTCCCTTTTCACCCTTGTCCTGCTCTGAGGCGACGGCAGACATTTCTCAGCCGGTCTGAGGCGATTTTTGTCAACTTCTCTTTCTTACGATGTCAAGATTACTCAAGTCAACTGGTTTGGGAAAAAATGCGATCTTGCTAGCTAGCTGAGTGTCAGCGAAAAAAAAAAACAAGCTAACGGTTGTTAGCCCGCTCACTGTCATTGGATTGCCACTTGCTATCTGAAAAGGACCACTGAGCTAAATTAAGTCGAGATATAATGCTAGCTGTGATTTGCAGTTGATTTCGCAAGCTATCACTAATGTTACAGTCTGCCGGCAAAGCTTATAGGCAGTTAGCTGGCTAGCTAACTCGCAGCAGAAGTTATCTATTAGCTCGTATAGCTCTGTCTGAAATGTTGCAATACTGAACGATACACAGGTCAGTTCCCTATGCAGCTCATTTGCAGCTATGAACACAGGGCTACGCTATCGGTACACATTGGCAGTTCAGTCACTACTTGTAAAATAGGGGAAACCCATGGTGACGTAACCTCAAAACGACTGATCGGCCGAGATATGACAGACAAGGGAGACCTCCAATGAGCTAGCCTCACGGTTAAGCAGTGCACTCCCTAAGCGAATAGAAATACGCGGGTAGGGACGTATTTTCTGGGATGTTGATATTTCCAAACATTTCGTCAGCTGGGATTTTTCCTACCTCAGGGTTAAACAGATTTACGGTTTACATTAGCATCAGAGAAGTGTAGGTAGGTATATACAGTTAGCTAGCTAGTTTAGATAAATAAGGTAGCCTTAGATCTTAATCTTTGGGTTTAAACACTTAATGAAAATAGTCTTTAAGAATACAGTATGTATTTTGGAATTGACAAGTACGGATAGCTAGTTAAAACAAGACATTGTTTTAAAAGTTCTGATTATGGAACAGTGCACCTTACAGCAAATCCCCTACCAATACAGTTAGCCTACGTTCTGTTTCATTGTCCAAGTGCATTACATTACAATGACTTCAGTTTATAAACTTCCAACTGATAGGTTTTCCACATTTTGGGGAGTAATTCACCTGAAAGCCCACCAATGTGGCACCTGAGTGATGCGCAGTTGCCGTTTCTGGATCAGGCTCAGAGGATGAGGAGATGCGCAGTTTCACAGAGCGGATTGGGAGTCTGGCCAAGAACCCAGCTAAGACGCAGCTCTGGCACTCTCTTAAGTGTCATGGGATCTGACATCACCACAGTGAGAGCCAGGACCTCAATTTAACATCTCATCCCCAATGATAATGCCCTGTACAGCCCCGGCTCCATCACTGTAACAGGGCAGAAGTTCACAGAAAAAATTCTCTCTGCTGGTCCATCCCCACCCGCAGAAGGTTTGTGTGGATTGGCTGCAGACTAAAAATTAAGGTACTGCATCTGTTTGAAGTATTTTTGCATTTCCTCTATAATTTAGAAATGATTTTTTTTAAAAAAAAGCATTACATTTTAAAATACTGTGTGTTAAAATAAATTGGCTAATTCATATTAATACTTATGACAAGTATTTTGATTTATCTCTTTCTACAGAAACTCATAAAATTCATGTTTTATCATTTTATTTTCAACAAAATTAACATTCACACCACCTGTGTTTTTATGCAGCTGCAGAATCATCATAAGCATTGGCTGACATTTACAGAAGCTTGGTGATGTGAATATGGACAACAGTCACACATAATATAAACATGTTGAAGATCCAGACCAGACGCTGTTGTTGAGGCAAATGTATGAATACTTTATTGATGAATGTAAATGGTACGATGAGTGTTTTTATGTCATTCTTTTTGGAAAAGAATACCAATTCTCACTAATCGTGGGTCACAAAGAATAAAACTACTCAGTACTTTGATTGGGGCTCGGAAAATTCAGCATTTATATATCTCTTTAACAAAACATTACCAAGCATTTTAAAGATGTGATCTTACTTAGCAGTGCCAAGTTCAAACATTTGCAGTGTGGTTGTGCTTCATTGTCCATAACTTGTAACTTAATATCACTGCATCAGGCAAACTATCCAAATGGAAAATGAATATTTTTAAATGAGTTTGCTAACATTTTTTTTATTTTTAAATTCATAAACATTTTCAATATCTTGCACAGATTTCATTGGGATATCAACATACAATGGTACCCAGTGGCCTGCCACTAATATAATATAATAGTAATAACAATAATAATAATAATATAATAACAATTATAATAACAGTAATACTCAGTCATGTGTACAATAAACCTATACAGTTTGTATTCACGAAAAAATGTGCCATAGAGTATGACATGTTTGGCATAGCAAGACTAAAATACTGTTTCAACGCTGAATGGAGCTGGGTAATTTAGCTGTTCTCATGCTTACTATTCGGTTGGACCTTCATCTACAGAAAGCTTTGTACACATGTAAGTTAATAAGATTTTTCTTTAAAATGACGTAAAATTAGCTTTCAAAATAAACTGTAAACACTTGTGAAACAAAATGTAAACAAAGAATGGAGAATTCTGATGCATAAAAAAATTCAGTTAGCAAAACTAATGGATTGAACCTAATGAGCCAATGCATAAAATGCAAGGTGACTGTGAACATACTGTGTTTTTCTGTGGATAGCCAAACATTTCAGATAACACACGCCATCATAAAGCAGGATGTCACAGCTGCCCCTCTCCTGTATTAGAGTAACGGTTTTGTTGTGAAGACACACTTGGTCATTTGAAAATGGCAGAAAGAAAACCTTATCAATTTAAATGTACTAGTTTTCCAGATTCTACGCAGATGGGATAGATGTAAATGGTGGGTAATAATTTGAAATAAAAATGATAATACAAAACAAACATAGATAAATGACTGCGGGCGTCTCAGTCATACTTAAAAGTTCCTGCTGTATACTTTGGCAAAAGCAGAGGTAAAATACAATGGCAATTACCGCTAACTATACAGATGTAACATACCGTAAGCGATGACACAAACCACCGTGAAGCAAAAATAAATGAAATGTACAGGAGAAAAATGGTTAATTAGACAATGTTTACTGAGTGAATTTTCCAGGGTAAATCAATGTCTTTCCATTCGGCACGATAGAAAAATTAATTAAAAGGTAATCCGGAGGATTGTTCTGGACTCTTAATTTATACAGTAATGGTCAAAAAACTCACCCCTTTCATCTGAAACAGTCACCTTCAATAAACAGACTAACAGATAATAGCACTGTAGTTCCATGGACCATGAACTTTTTTTTTTTTTTTTTTTTTTTTTTTTTAAATTGAAGGGTATGAAGATCTTCACCACAACAGTACAGTTATCCAGATGAGCAGGCACATTTTACGTTGTCTTACATGGCACTGAAGGGAGAGAGAAATATGCGCAGAGGGTGAGAGATACTGAATGGTTATATACAAACTCTGAGGTTGACTCGTTTGGGTTTACTATTAGTCAAGCATTTTTTTAACAAAGAACAACATCAACAGAGAAACAAAGCAATACCTTACAAATATCTATCGCTGTTTTGAAGAAATGCTTTAAGTTCATCCATACTGGTTTATAGCAGAGTGAGGAATCAAACAAAAGAGAAAATAGACATAACTCTTTCACCCCCTTCTAAGTATAAAAACAACCTCAGATTGGGAAAAATACAAGTGGTCATGTAAAGAAGTAATTCCCAAAAGGAAGCTCCACCACAGTTATCAGGAGTCAGATTTGAACTGCACAAGATAGAAATAACACCAAGCTTGCCAACATTATCTCACCCACGAAACTGGGCTCTGAGGAGAATAAATTATATTTACAAATGCGCTTTTTTTTAAATTACCCTTTTGCTTTTCTTCCTCTGAACACAAATACACCCCCGTTCAAAATTTCCTGTATTTCATCACAATTTTACTTTTTTGCCTCAATTCCTTTGAGTGTATGCTTTTACAAAAATGGTTAATAAGGCAGATGCCACACCAGCTAAAAATGAGTAGATCAACTTTCATGCACACATTCACTCTGTTACACACTCGTTTGCTGTTCACATGACCGGAGAGAAACAGCCTCAAAAACTCTTTCCTGAGTCCCAATATAAATGTTTGGACAAGCACCACTGCTTCAGTGACTTTTCCTCAACATTTCAACAGCCTCTGCCCTTCTGAGAAAAGAAAAAAAAAAAAACATGCCATCCCACAGTTCCAGAGAACACTCTCTAGAGAGCAGCTGCGTTGCCATCTAGAGTTTAAAAAGGACTTCAGCTTTGTAGCCTTATTTTAGGTACAACACAGATAAACCGGAAGACTAACAGAACTGAGCTGTGGGGTTGAGGGACTAAAACAGGACTGTGACAATGTCACACTCTGCCAAACATTTTAATGCATTCGCCGGACCTGGAATTGGTGTGAAGTGTGGCGTGTGGGTTATTTAAATATTGTTTTTCCTTACATCGCCATGTTGTCATTTTACAAGTTTTCCAGAATCTGGACTGTTTCTGACAGGGCAGCAATGTGTAACTCCCACTTCTGTCACTGTTCAATTTAGTCTCCATGTTAATCAGTTACTCAAGGGAAATCATCTCTGTTATAATGCCATGAAGGGACAGGTGAACTATACAATGAGGGTATTTTTAATTCATTTGATTCTCATTTTTAGTGCTTTCATCCAGCCCTTGCTTTTCTTTTACCATCATCCAAGGCTAATTGGACACTAATTTTGTATTAAAAAAGAAAAACATTTTTAAAAATTCCATTCTACTGCACTGATTGTTCTGCAAATGTGGATGCCACAATATGCAGAAATCAAAGTACCAGTGATCAAGCCATATTCAACATACTACATTCTCAACTGACCAGCTTGTCTTAAAAGTTCATAGAATGAACGACAGCACATCCAACTCAACTGCCTGTCTTAAACCACCTGTGTCATACAGTCTACTAATCAAACAGAGAAAAGGGAACTACAATTTAGTACATAAAAGTGCAAAACTAGATGGAATGTCCCTTATAAAATCAATATAGTGCATGCACATTCGGCTGGAAAACCTGTTAAAGTAGACCTATTTAAAAAACTCCTTTGCACTTAATTCAAACACTTCCTACTTAACCATCATACCCTCCACCTACACTTAGCAAAGCCTGGAAAGACACATTTGCTCTTTGGTGTATGTTAGTGTAATACACTGACTTGTCCACTAGGTGGGAGAAAAGATTCACCAGAGGAGGTCACCAGTGGACAATGTAGGGCTTTTTTGTTGTTGTTTTTGATGGTTGTTGGGGGATTAAGTGTGGGAGACTTTGCTTTGCTGCATGCATTCATTATTTTAGGAGGACAAATGTAACAGAATCCAAAACTGACTCAAGCCTACCCGCCCCCACCCCCAAAAAAAAATCTATTGAGTAAACGCTGTACAGACAAGGTTTGGTGGAAAATATTTACCAAAAATTCCAACAGGGGGCACCAAAGACATTTTCTTATCCCCACCTAAAAACAGTGGGGCTGGTGGGGTTCAGACCGCCTCAGCAGCTGCAGTCAGACCTTCAGAAACATTCTGTGATCCATTGCTAAATGACGAGTAAAATGCCACACAAAGTGTCAGTGGTAGTAATGCACTAAAAACAGTGACTTATGTTGGGACGGTTCTCCTAAACCAGGAGCAGAACGCAATATGCTGGACATAAAAAGAAATTAAACTTTTTTTTAAAACATCATGGAACTAAATCAACATCTGATGACAGGCAGTCAAACACACATTTTCTTCAGAGATTGCTAAAATGGTCCTTAAAGATCCCCTAAAAAGCTTTCGCCAGAGGATGTGAGGGTATGTGTTACTGTACAAAATGGAGGCTGGTTTGTCTCTGGATGGTCTGTGATGTCTCATCACTAGAGTGGAGCAGCTGCAGCTGTCCCGTCTCTCTACTGTGGCAGCCAGCCCTGGGACGTCTCTAGGTCTGTAGCCCTGACTGTCAATGACCAGGGGAGCCTTCAGTCTCTTTCCACCAGCTTCATCTCACTGTCTCCAAGGCTACGGAGACACTACGTTCCTTCAGCCAATCCAGTGAAAGATGGGGACAAACCCTTAGCCTTCTGCCAATGCGCACCAAGTCACAGACACAACATACCTTCAAACAGTAATCACTCATTTTAAAACCACACACACAAAAAAAATTAAAATAAAAACTAAAATTTTAAAAAAATATTTGGCAGAAGTAGGTTGTGCTGAGGGTGTTCGTGTAGTTACATGACTTCAAACTCACTGTCAGCTGAAAACATTTGCGGTATTCAATATCAGCTATATCTCTTTACATTTTCTTTAGGGTAAGTACATTTTTGGCAAACACCCGTCAAACTCACAAGATGAATAATACAAGAAGAAACTGAACATGTAGGTATTTCATGCAACTGACCACCGACACTTAATATAAATGTGTATGTGTGTGTGTGTGTGTGTGTGTGTGTGTCTACTGTGGGCACCACTGATCACGCCCATTAGCTAATCACGTATTTTCGCCTGAAGATACTGGCTCCTCTACCTCTTCCTCTACAGACTCTGAAATAGGACCGTGAGCTTGTAGCTCCTCCCCTCGACCTGCCCTCGATAGGACTTCCATCCAGCGGCGCTGTAGCTCCTCCCCCTCCGCACTGAAGTAAACGGTCAGGTGACTCTGGCTAATTTTGAAGGCGTTGCGCCGCTCCAGTCGGTCACTGGGCTCCGGCAGGGACACCTCAAACCCGATGAGAGGAATACTGCGCTGCGCTTTCACATCCTGGGCACACGAGTTTATGGGACGAAAGACAAAAAAAGACGACGGAGGAAAGACAAGGGAAAAATTAGTATATTAGACACATACCGTAACACTGAACCTTGTGTCTTAAACAGTGAAAAATAGTAACTTGTTTTGCATATGATAAGAAGCAGTAAAATCATTGTTTTGAAGTAGCTGAACAGGTAAAGGTGCGAGTAAAATGGTTGCCCTCCTCACCTGAGGTGCCCCATAGATGTAGAGCACCAGGGGCTCGTTCTCAGGGATGACGAACCAGGCTTTCTGCCACCCGCGGCCTCCTCCCTTCTCCATGTGGTGCAGAAAGCTGCAGAGAACACTGTTCTCTGCCACTACCGAGGCCTGTTTCTGTAGGGGTGATTCACACACAGTCATACACACACAGGGTTAGGATACACTATCACAGCGGTATGGAACCCTACTGCTGTAGTGGTTTTTGTTCCAGCCCAGATTCAACTGCTTCAATCAGCAGCTTATCAGGACCAGTGTTTGAATGTGGTTGGTTAGTGCTGGGCTTGAAGAGGAACCTGCACAGCAAATGGCTCTCTAGGCCCTTAGTTACCCTACCCCTACACTGCCAGCAGCATATGGTCCCCTGGTTCAGGGGACCCTAGAGCGAAGGCCGGTGGCAGTCTCACCTCGAGGATGGAGCGGCGTCTCTGTGAGGTGCTGGGGAGGCAGGCGGGGGAGGGAGGCACCCCATGAAGGGTGGTGTAGCAGTCCACGCACACGCGGTTGGCCCGGTTGTTGTCGTACAGCAGCCGAGCACGGAACTCTGAGCACTTTCCACACACCACCTGACGATATGACAGCCAATCAGAGAGCAGGTGGATGAGTGAAGCATTTAATCTCAAGAAGTGCCCTAGTTGCACAGCAATATTCTGTTATTACACAGCATATTCAAGTGTTGTGGTTATGAGCTGAATCATGTTCCTGAATAGTGAGAAATCTGATGAAGACAGCTGGGAAAAGGTGATGCTACATAGAGTATTCCCACATGTAAACATCTTAGACTGGACATTTGTAATGCAAACGTAGCCTTAGCCTACCCAGCTAGTGCAAATCCACACAGCATGAGTATGCAAGCAACCACCAGTGACATTTGTGCCACTTTGATATTTCCACATCTACTGTTTACCCACAGATAAAGGAAAACCTGTATGTGGGATATCAAAGGTGTCCTGAAGGAGGCCATAACCAGGATATGAGACATTTTCAGACTGCCCCTGTAAACATGTGGGGTAGCTGACCCTGGGGAGGATGACACAGGTCGGACGCTAAAGTCAGGACGAGCGGATCACTTACGTGTCCGCAGGCCTTGCAGTGGTGGCGCCGCTTGGTGATGGAGTTAAAGGGCTCCTGACATTTCATACACAGGGTGACCTCCTTCTCTCGGATCGGGGTGGGGGCTCGCTTCCCCAGCTCCGTGCAGTTCTGATGGAGGGAGGGGAGGAGAGAGGGCGAGAGAGAGAGAGAGAGGGAGAGGAAGAGGGACGACAGTGAGAAGCAGCCGGGTGACAGGCAAGGTTATATATTGATGGTAAGTGTACAGCCTCGTGGTCTCACGGGGGAGTTGGGAGGAGTGTAGTCCTCATCACGGAAGGAGCAGTTGAGCAGTCTGAACGTCTCCAGCGTCTGCTCGTGTCTCTGAATGGTGGCCTGGATAGCCTGTTAGCATGACAGAGAAAGTTTCCGGTTTATACACTGTCATGCACTTATGCCTGGATTTAGGAAAGACAGACAGCAGACAGAAAACGCTCATCATTTATGGGTTTTATATATTTGAAAATCTGGGAAATTATCAGTGGTATTTGTAAATAACTGAAATTATTAGTGTTTATTTAAATACAAAAACAACTGGAAATCATAAGAAACCCAAAAATGTTGGTGAAATTGGTCATAGAATTGTTAAAAAATAAGTTTAAGGTTCCAGGAAAATTTGCAGTGAAATTTCAAACATTAGACACTGCGCTTGTTAACGGACAATTAATAAAGTAGCGTTTCAGGACAGGAATTTAATGTCCAGCAGCCCCAATGAGTGCGCACGCCTTACCAAAACAGCTATACAAACTGTACTAAAAAGGGTTTCTGAGGCATGAAAAACCTGCAATCTGGGTGAAAAACAGTTTACATCGAATCGCTCTTTTTAAAAACAAATCTGGGAAGTTTTTGAGGGAAATATACAAATGCTGAAAATGAAAAGCCGTACAGACAGACTAACAGACAGAGAGAGAGGAAAGAGGAAAATCCCTGTTTACTTGCCTGGATCCAGTCTCTCTTCTCCTCTTCAGTCCTGCACAGAGCAAAACAAATGGAAGACTGTGATATACCAGCCAATTAAAACATAAAGGTGACACACCTTCTAAAATGTGCACTGGAACAAATACATGTTCACTTTGTTTACGTTTAGGCAGTTAGCAGATGCTCTTATCCAGTGCGACTTACAAAAGTTAGCAAAACAAAGCTGTCTGGGTCACAACCAGTTAGATCTGTTATCGCTCCAACCTACATAATATCCTTCATTACTTTCCAGGTGGCACTGGAAAAAGGGTTGCTTCATTTTGAGAGTATAGTGTATAGGCAGATGAGTAGATGTTCAGAGCTGAGGGTTATGTGAGGTATGTGCTACAAAGCGCACAGCCGCTGGTTCTCTCTCAGATACAGTGAGAGACTGAGAGAAATGTACATTAGGAGAAGGGATAGGCACATGGTGGTGGTGTCCATGCAGGAAATTGAAGGCACAATCTTTGCTGCATAATAACTGCTGCACTGACCTTGCCTGCAGCTCCAGAGACCGCTGTTTCCCAGACACCAGGAACGTCCGAGGCACATTGACACTGCTGGTCTCCTTCAGCTGCAAAGGTCACAGCAGAAAAACACTGTTATGGCCCCATAAAAAAACTACAAGATCACTTACAATACACTACAATGTCTGTGCCACACTATTCTATCAGACTCTGAGAGGACACACATAGACATACAATTGTGTAGGCTGAGGTGATAAAAGGGGTAAGTAGGACCGAGTGTGAGAGAACTAAGGGAAATGAAAATGGATATGCTGCTAAAATAAAATGGCGGCACATACCAGTAAATAAATAATCCATGGGGCAATTATGTTATTAAACCACTAACACAAATAAGGTATGACGAGCTCAGATTACATGATATGAATTTTGTGATGAATGTGTGTAAACAAGTTGAGAAGAACAAACAAACACACACACACAAAACACACACACACACACATACACACGCACACACACACACACACACACACACACACACACACACACAAACACACACACACACACACCCACCTCCATCCCATCTACATCAATCCTGGCCCGGACTCCAAATTTCTGTCCAATCAGTCGCAGTTTGGGTACACAGTACAGTAACCTGTCGTTGAACTGCAGATGAAAACAAAGAGAGACATTGGAGGGTGGGGGTTAACATACACACTCACCATAACAAAAGCCGTTTCATTACACCATTACACCTCTGAGTACCAAACAGAGAGGGATTTTTGCACTGCTCCAAGCACTGAAGTGATGAATTCCAACGTCAGCGCACAAGCTTTAACCCTTCAGTGTTCATAACTTGTACATATGGACAGAATGAGGTAGCATGGAAGGGAATCAGTTATGTGTTGAATTCTAAACTGATATCAGAACTTTATTTCACACACGCAGAGTTGTATATGCTTGTAACAGCTTTCCAGATCACGTAGTGGAGGTACTGAAGCCCAGTCTCAACAGAATGCAGATTTTAGGAGTAAATAACGAGCATTTTTTCATCACTACATGTTCTCATGTTCTTATATAGCCGGAAGAACCAGTATCAGACATAGGCTCAGTAGGGAGATGCTAATATCTACAGTAGAGACATGTTCTTCCCTATGGTGGAGACCCAACCAGACTCTTGTGACTACTGGTGACAATAATATAAGCAACATTGCACTCCATTTCTGGCATGTTTGCAGTAAGTATGTTTATTATCATAAATGATAAATAATGAAGTCGGGATGGAGGGGGAAACGCACTCACCAGTATGAGATACCGATCCTGTGACGTGCCATTTTTTGCCGACAGTTTAAGGATGTGTCCCTCCTTGATGAGCTCGTTTGTGGGGTTAACGATGTCCTCCTCACCTCCCAGCAGCTCGTATACTTTCAACAGCTTGTGCATTCGCTCCTAATGCACACACACACACACACACACACACACACACACACACACACACACACACACACACACACACACACACACACACACACACACACACACACACACACACACACACACACACACACACACACACACACACACACACACACACACAGTCAGGATCTGTTTAAACATAAATGTCCTAATATGGCATGGTGTGGTGCAAAAATGTTTTTCTTGTTCCTCCTATATTTTTAGACCAATGTGAAGCAGAAGTCCAAACAGGCTGCTCTTTGAATACCGTTGACCTTATTTTGAGGGATAGTTGACCCTGGTCATTTGTTAATATCCCTACCTTAAGAAATATCTCCCCACTCAACAATGACCTTTCAGCAACATCTGTATCCGTATTCAAACAGCCTGAGAAAAATGCCCAAAATGGCCTTGTTTCATGGAATTGGATGGATGGATGGAGTTCTGTTGATTATATCACACTGGTTCAAGCTTATCTATTAAAACATCCAAAACAAATTTTAGAAATGCCATCATTCGCTACACTGAGTCATCCAGAGACTGTATGAGCAGATACAACCATATCCATTAACCATATAACCACTGAAATCAACTCATTTTCATTACAAATGGACTTTCTACAATGATTGTGTTCTATGTTACTTTGCAGAGACTTAAGTGCAGTTTTAACTTGTGAGACCTCATCTATTCTCTTCATTTTGAAACTTTTCCCTTTTTTAGGGACTCGTCAAATCCAAACACAGATGCTACTGAAAGACGTAATCAACGGCTCAAAAAACATTTCTTGAGTTAAGAAAATGAATAAATAAACAAAGTTTAAGCAGAATCATTCTTTTGATTTTTTTTTCCTTTGGGTCATATAAATATTGATACACACAGTATTTAAGATGAATTTTCCTTGAAAAAAAAAAGCAAAAAAAAAAAAAAAAAAAAAAAAACCTCAGCAATAAACAGCTTTAAATGAAAGACTCGCGACAACAACTGCACATTACAGCTGCAGCCATCCTTAATTACAAAAAAAACAAAATGGCAGCATCTCTGGGTGCAGCCAGAGCGGCGCACACAGACTGTGCTGGTGGCCGTGGTGTCGGAGGAGGAGCGCTGACGCGGTCTGGCCCTGGCTCCACATCAAACGGTCTC
The DNA here is from genome assembly GCA_022829145.1 of Albula goreensis. Lineage (NCBI taxonomy): Eukaryota > Metazoa > Chordata > Actinopteri > Albuliformes > Albulidae > Albula > Albula goreensis. The sequence continues at coordinate 32,092,300 of CM040752.1, forward strand.
CGCCACTCACCATCTTTCTGATCGCCGCGTTCGAGTGCTCCGCAGCCGTCGCTATCAACTCCAGAGATTCTGAAAAGCAGCAATGTCTCACGGTCAAAAGTCTGCCCTGTACACGAGCAGCCGATCTAAAACATCGCTGTGCAATATTAAAATTCACCATCATGTTATTTTTGCCATTTCTTGCTATGCTGTGGCAAGTAAAAATACAATATTACAGTGTAGGGAAATTTGAGCACCAGGCTATGTGCTGTGCATGTAAAGCCATTGAAAACATTCCCTGCGTGAGATAAAAATAATACCAATGTGATTTTGCCATTTCGTGCCACAGTGTGGTATACCATAATACAGTGCTCTGGTGCAGAGAGATTTGAGCACCTGGCTGGATTCCTAGCTCCAGGAAAACCATGACGAGAATTCTGCCATGGTGCATTGTGGGAAAGCCCTCTTGAACTCAAGAGAGTTTCAGACTGTAATTGAGGTCTCACACCACTGGGCTGGAACTGTACTGTACGACGGGGTGTCTTTGTAAGCGTGTGTGTGTGTGTGTGTTTGCGCGCTAGGCAGAGCGTGCAGCTGGGTGGGGATTCTCACTCTGCGCGTCCTTGAAGTCGTCGGCATCCTCTGGCAGTCGGTGCAGATAGTCCTTCAGCAGCAGCTCATAGCGTGGAATCCGCTGCACTGGCTCTAGCATGTGGTGCTGCAGGGTCAGGTTCCCACACACCTCCTCTTTCTGAGACACACACGCACACATGCACACGTACACACACACAAGAGAGAAACATAGATACAGTTTGTTAAGAACCCATAAACACAGGCAAAAACGAGAGGGAGAGACACAGCTGGAGAGACGGTCACAGACAGTGGTTGAGACCACGTATATACAGTTTACAGCAGCAATGCACACATATACGCAGGCTGTGAGAAACATATGAACAACTCATACAGCAGTGCCAGAAAAATACACAGAGACAGTACAGAACACAAAAGCCTATAATCAAACAGCAAAATACATGTTACTAAAGGAATTAAAACGGCACACAGAGCACTGAGAAGCAGTACCAGGGGACACAGTCTGTGGGGCTGGGGGATAGAGTCTGTGAAGGGGCTAAGGGGCCGGGGATAGATAGAGTCAAAGGGGGGATAGAGTCCGGGGGATAGAGTCTAAGGGGCCGGGGGGATAGAGTCTAGTCTAAGGGGCCGGGGGGATAGAGTCTAAGGGGGCCGGGGGGATAGAGTCTAAGGGGCCGGGGGGATAGAGTCTAAGGGGCCGGGGGGATAGAGTCTGTGAGGGTGGGGGATAGAGGGGGGGCCGGGGGATAGAGTCTAAGGGGCCGGGGGGATAGAGTCTGTGAGGGCCGGGGGATAGAGTCTAAGGGGGATAGAGTCTAAGGGGCCGGGGGGATAGAGTCTAAGGGGCCGGGGGGATAGAGTCTAAGGGGCCGGGGGGATAGAGTCTGTGAGGGTGGGGGATAGAGTCTAAGGGGCCGGGGGGATAGAGTCTAAGGGGCCGGGGGGATAGAGTCTAAGGGGCCGGGGGGATAGAGTCTAAGGGGCCGGGGGGATAGAGTCTAAGGGGCCGGGGGATAGAGTCTAAGGGGCCGGGGGGATAGAGTGTAAGGGGCCGGGGATAGAGTCTAAGGGGCCGGGGGATAGAGTCTAAGGGGCCGGGGGCTTGACAGCCTCCGGATAGGAGGGCTCTGATCTGTAGCGCATCAGAACAGCGATGCGTTAGTATTCCACAGGTGCAGCGTGGCGGCCGTTTGAAGCCGTGAGGCAGCTCTAACCCTGTCTCTATTAGTATTCCCTGCGATTACCGCCGCTCCTCCGAGCCTCCGAGATTCCCCCTGTCATCGCTCGCCGTTTGATCTGACGGATAACGTGAAGGGGACCGAGAGGTAACAAAACACCACCCTGCCCAATCTCTACTCCCATATCAGTCTTTCACATAAACTGGTTATGTATTTTTTTTTATTCAGAAGATTAATAAAGATGTTTTTTTTTTTTTTTTTTTACTAGAAGTCAAAATGGACATTTTATCGAAATGTAGCCACCGCTGCCACTGTAGACTAACTCCAGTGAAAGAAAAACAGATGGATGCTGTTGGGAAGAAAAGGGATGGCTGCCATTTTGATAAACAGGTCTCAACTGCTGAAAGGTTATTGCTCAAATTGTCTTGTGAGCGAGTACAATTTAATATGTGGATATTGCCTTTTACTTTTAGTCTTCTACAAGTCAGCAGTGAGATAAAACCACTGCAATTTGTCCTATTCTGTGATGGAAAAATGGGGTTTTAGCCAGAAAAAAAGTAAGATATTACGCTTTTCAAGCACAGCCCTTACACAAATACCACATTAATAAATGATCATATTCATTTATTAATCCTGTAATCCAGGGTGACACAGCTTAAAAGCGACCCATTTATACAACTGAATATTCATCCAAGCAATTCAGGTTAAGTATGTCTCAGGGGTACAAAAACAGCGCCCCGTCACCTGAAAAAAAAAAAAAAAAAGGATCTGAACCCATGAATTTTCGGATCATAAGTCACTTTCACTACCCAGACGATCTGTTCATAATATTTAATGAAATTGTCACTACGGGCTTATTTATTTATTATTTTTTAATAAATAGACTGAGTGTTTCCAGCAAGCCTTAAAAACCATGCTCTGTTCCTCCTCTCAACGGTCTCTCTTCAACAAAGACCTTGACTCCTCTCTGAAACACGCGGATTATACGAGGTCTGCCCTGAAATATACATACTCGCGGTGCCTGCACATCGGTCTCTGACAGCAGGACTCAAGGACAGAACATTCTAATTTCGATGCAGCAAACCCGGGGGGACTTCTGTGACTGTTTATGATGGGATTCTTGGGAGGTTTTGCTTTCATAGAGGCCTATTATTTACACACAACAGCACAAGCAATAAATTACGCAGTGTAGCACCTCATACTCATCTCTGACTGTCAGGGAAACTATGGCCTCAAGTCTTCCTCAATGAACGCTCCAAGACAGGGATTTATTTAAGGCCTTCATTTTTAAATTTGCATACAAACATAGATGCATGTGTTTCTGTGATTGACAAAGCCAAACATGATCTTTCATGGTAAGCCTCTGCAGAATGAAATCCATTACAGTCTCATGTGTGAACTTGACAGCCTTGATCACTAGCTACATGGTAGAACAACCAGCTAGAAACAAGATTATTTTTTGTTCATTCAATACAGTATTGCTTGTCTTAAGACATCTTCTCAAGTGAATTTTTGGCTTAACCCAGTAGCAAACACTTCTCAAATCATGTTTATATTGTCTTTTTAAGTGGCATTAAAAAGTGTGACCCGCCTCCCCCCCAAAACAGACAGAAGACACACACTGCCTTAGGACAGGGCTACATTTAAGACAAGGTAATCCAAACAGGGGAAAAGAGGAACAGCTGACACTGTTAAACCAACTCACACCCCCCCTCCCCAGCACCCTCCCCTCCACCCCCACTCATACTCCCAGCTCCACAGCCAGGGGGAGAGCCTGTGGACCCAGCCAGAGCACACACTCACCTGTATGTCCTGGATGATAGCTTTGAACTGGGACGACCGTTCCATCCAGGTGTTCACCAGCTCCATGGCGCGGTCGAAGTTCTTCACATACTCGCCGTACATCTTCAGGAAGGGGGCGAGCTTCTGGAGGATGTCCCCGATGCGAGGATTCAGCTCCCTGAGGGACCGAGACACGTCAGCTTCGGGAAGGGCAGAGTCTGAACTTTCGTGTTCTCTGTATATTTATCCAGGGGCTGAAGAATGTCAGCCGCACTTTCATCACCTCTACGCTACTCCCAGACTCCCAGTTTAAACTGAAGGTAACAATAATTCACTAAGTCAGCTTGAGTCTACAGGACTGTATTCCTCAGTCTGTAATGTGTACACAGTACAGAAAGTTATGTCTGGATTTCCTGGGTAAGTAAACACAAGTTCACAGCTAAACTTAACCAATAGAACTTTTGCTACAATTTTCACACATATCTGAAATCTCAGTCCGCTACATCAAAGAAAGGTTGGTCCACAATAATTGGGTAACATGTTATCTGAGTGTGATGACAAACACATCACATGTACACCATGTCCAATCCTGATTGGTTTCTTCAACCATAGCATGGATTTGCAAGAGGTGAGTGAGCTATGTCAAAATTATGAAAGCGACGAAAAACATTAATACAACTAAACAAATTGTGGACAAACTGTTAAATAGAACTCATTTTGCTGATGTTTGATAATGCTTTACTCTATCAAATGAGTGGAATGTAAGAAAATACAAGCCTAGTTGGACACAAAGCGTTGTGTTTGAGAGGCGAGAATGTGTGAGCTAGTCCAGCATCTCACCACTCCTCCATGCGTTTCTCCAGCGCGGGCAGCAGGAACTGCTGGTGGAAGCAGTAGATGGAGCAGATGTTGGAGAAGATGCCCATTACTACCTCACACGGGAAGGAGCTGCGCGACCGCGCCTCCTCCATCAGCTGGGAGCAGAACACTTGGTCCAGGAGGTGCAGTCTGGACACATAGGCCTTCTCCGTGTGCAGCAGTTCGTTGGCGATGTTGAACACCCGCTGTTGAACGGATAACTGGAACACACACGCACGCACACACACATACAGACGAATCCTGTAATGCGAGATGCCCGTGACAGTATATGAATCAGTAAGTAATCCAAACCATTATCTGCTGCAGGAAAGAGAGACGTTTCTTGAAGAATGGGGGAATCACATCTATTCGGTGACAGCCGCTTTTGTGCAATCAAAAACAATTTGCCTGGTCTGACGCGATACATATTTCAGCGACAGTCCCCGGCTCTCTGAAGACTCTTAACGGGACAGAGATTGATATTCGAGTGCTGTGGTCCTCCTGAGGTGTACCTAAGCCCCTCTTAATCACACCCGGAATTACACTGCGGTCAATGGTGTAGAAAGATTAATTACGGCCCACCGTGAGACCAGAGTGATCAATAGGTAATCGTTCGGCTATGCTAATCTTATTGGTCACTGCACACATCATAAGCGTGAGACAGGATTAATTTAGTTTAATTCATTAGCTTTAGCAGAGCTAATTAAACCATCAAAAGGATCTCATCCCGGAGTGCATGCTGATGAGGGGGGCGTAGAGGAGAGGTACACAGTGCCTTCTCACAAGTTTAAGGAGCAATCTCTAAAACACCACTTCATGAGATTATTGTCTGAAGGAAGAGCAGGTAGACTGACACAGGTTCCTGGCTGCTTTTGGTTTTAGATTGCATGTCAAAATAAGAGTCCTACCTCACAGGAATCTTGCCTCTCGGTTTTGGGGAGCACCAGTGGCTGCAGGGCGGTGGGAGTGAGCTCGCTTTCGTCCCCGCTGCCCTCCTCCATGTCGCTGTCCCCCTCCGAGTCCCGGGCCCCCTCGGCGGACGCCTCCTGGCTGCCCTCCCCCTCGGCGCAGCCATAGGAGGAGGAGGAGGAGAGGCGGGGCAGGGTCAGAGCCGGGCTGCAGGGGCAGATCTCCCTGTCCTGCGCCGCCCTCTCCTCCTCCCCGGCGAAGCACAGCTCCTCGCTGTGCGAGGGGGAGCTGATGCTGTCGATCCCGCTGTCCCGATTGGCCAGCTTTCCGTCCGTCTGGGGCGGGGGGAGGGACAAGCGGTCCAAGGGGACATCCGATTGGCTGGCCAACAGGTCCCTCATTTCCAGGGCATCTAGCAGTTTGTCGGAGGTGCTGTATCCCGACTCTAACGAGAGCCGCCTCTCCGCACACGCGGCCCCCAACTCTCTCTCCTCTTCTCTCCCCTCCCCCTCTTTCTCCTCCTCCTCTCCTTCGGCCTGTCCCAGTGGTGGCTCCTGGCTCTCCTGGGGCTCGGGGCTGTGCGCGGGGGCTCTGACGGTGGGGGTGTGGGGGCTCCCGTTCCCGACTGCTGCTCGGGGACTCTGGGGCTGCACAGAGCCCCCCCAGTGATATCCGGCACAACGATTATCTGCTCTCTGAGGGAGGACCATAAACAAGAAGTTATATACAGCTTTACGATGGGTTCCAAAAACACAAAAGGATTGATGCTCTCCAAGCCCAACCGCCCAACCCCCCAACTCCTTGCAGGAGAATCCAGTTGTTTAAAGCATTTGAAATGGAATCCCCGCAACGCAGACAAACGACCGTTCTCGTCCAGCTGGCACTCCGCACGCGAAAGATGAATGGAGCTGAGGCAGATTTGAAAAGTAACTGAAGCTGCCTGTGTTATGCCTTTGAGGTTTCACTCAGCCCTTATTATTGATCTAGAAATTTCCAGCGACCTTTTAACAAAGCTAAATACTAATCAAGCATCCTGACGAGTTCCAGCTGACGCCAGCCCCACTGGAAAACAGAAAGCCTTTTCAACTATTTAAAATATATATTCAGACACTACCTCTTGTTGTTACGGTTTTAAGATTCATTTTCTCATGTAGTATTTTAAGACCAAGATCATTCTTTTTAAATCAAGCTCCCTGTTTTAAGACATCCAGTACATTTTTCTTATTCCTGACAAGAGATTATTTTAAGCTGATGTTTCCTAAATTATGTATATTTTTACAATAAATTGTTTTTTTTTCTCTTTACACTGTACATGCTTGCACGCAGTATCTTACCTCTCAAATTTCTCGATGAGCGAGAGGACACAGGTGGGGGAGGAGCTCCCCTCTGTGTGCGACAGGGTGGCTCGGCCCGAGCGGGGGTCGGCAGGAAGAGGGCGGGACGGGGGCGGGGGTGGGAGGGGTTTGTCTGGAGCCCTTGGGCGTCGCCCACTTTGCAGGTGAGGCGGCTTCGGGGGCACTGCAAGGGGAAACCGAGAAAAAAAAAGATCGATATGGTTATTTCTGTCCGGGTTAACATGAGAGCCAGCAAAGACAAACAGCCACAGACATTCTGGCCAGAGATTGTTCCGGAAGGACCCTCACCTTGTGGCTTTGGCCCGGGCAGGGGCGGACGTGTTTTAGGGGTGGGGGCGGGGAGCTCTGGAGGGCCGCTCTCATTGGTCCCGTTGCAGTGGCGGGGGCCCAGGGGCCCGGGGTCGGAACAGAGGCGCTGAGGGGTCTCATGACTCCCCAGGCAGGGGCCCGGCTCCAGGGACAGGCTCTTCGTCAGGAGCCTGGGACTAGAGGAAGAGGAGCCTGCGAGGAGAGGAAGGACACATTAACTCAGGTCTGGCTCAAACGCTTTCACCTTAAAGATAGTCTCACAATGTCTCGCACAACCTCATGAAGTCTCAAACAGGCTTGAGTAGCCTCACACTGTCACAGACAGGACTGAGTGGCCTCACACTGTCAAAGATAGGATCGAGTAGCTTTACACTGTCACAGACAGGATTGAGTGGCCTCACACTGTCACAAACAGGATGGAATAGCCTCACACTGTCACAGACAGGACTGAGTGGCCTCACACTGTCACAGACAGGATGGAATAGCCTCACACTGTCACAGACAGGACCGAGTGGCCTCACACTGTCACAGACAGGATCGAGTGGCCTCACACTGTCACAGACAGGATCGAGTGGCCTCACACTGTCACAGACGGGATCGTTTCACCTTATTCCGGCTCGCTCAAAGGCCTGCTCCAGCAGAGCCTCAATCCTGACAGAAGCTTTAACTCAAGCAAGTAATCTCACTCAAGATATTCTTCCTGATTTGCCAGAGCACAAGCAGTTCTACTTAAAATGGAGAGTAGTGACACAGGACTTATCCGGCCTACTTGGAAAAGTAACCCCTCCCCCCATTTGCTGTGTAACTTTCACAGCAGGTCAGCTGTGACATCTATAATATATGCAAGAAAATGCATCATGGGAAATCCTTTTTGGAGAAAGCCCTAACATTTTATGGTCAGATTGATTACACTTCCACAGACATTTCAGCACCATTTGCAGACTACAGGATATAATGCATGGTTATAAAACACCGGGATGAGTCGGCCTTTAAACTCACACAAATTCACTTCAGGGCTACACCATTTTAACACAGCAAGATTAAGATCTGTTCACAACTCCACGTTTCATTAGCAACGCCTGACATGAAATACAGAGATACAGTCATATGAAGCTGCATCACCATGGTGTGACAAATGACTAGCTTTCAGCCTATCAACACAAATAAAACAAGCTAAAAGCAGCTAATATGCGAAATGGGTAAACCAGGTGTAGAAGACCTGTTCGCCTCACAAAACGCAGTCAAACACGTTGCGTTTCTTATCTGTGCCCATGTGTGCGCTGCTGTCCCATGCACTAAGTAGGCATTGCTGTGGATAATTTATTTTGGACCTTCACAGACATGGGAACTGTATGGGGGCGGGTGATTTCCAGCCAAAATTTCTTGTTTTGTTTTCATACTCATACCGGACCCTGACATCTGTGATTTATCTGGTCTGTTATGTGTTCATTGTTGTTGTTGCTCTATCAATAGGAATGAATGCACATTAAATTAAAACATAAAACATACCTCAGTAAATCGTTCCTGACCAATTAAATGTAAGCATGGCTATTGTGGTCAGCATTTCATTTTAGCCTATCATGGTTGCCCCAAACATTTAGAGAGAATAAGGATACAATTTTTTTTATTTAACCTTTATTTCACCAAGCTTTTTTTTTTTTTTTTTTTTTTTTTACAAGAGAGACCTGGCCAAGAAAAGTAGCAAAACAAACAAAACAAGATAAGCATAAAAATGCACAAGTAGAAGTGCAAAATACAACCAAGTGCAAAAGTAATCAATTTCCAGCTAACAAACATTTGCAATTCCCAATAGACTGTTTCCAAACTCTTAACAATAGCTTTAAATTCACTAAGCGTGACCAAGTCCTGAAGTTTTGCAGGCCATTCCAGGCAAAGGGTGCAGAAAACATGAAGGCCTTATTGCCAAGCTCGGTGCAAACCTTTAGGAAAAGCCACAGACATTTGTTCAGTGGGTCAGTGTGTTACTGTGTTGTGCTGCTGTCTGTTCAGTATGCATTAGCAGATTAGCCTTTTGCATGTTCAGACAGTGAGCGCACATTGAGAATAGCCTGTATTGGTGCTCAGTGGGCAGAGATACCCATAGCTGGGCTGGGCTGAGTTCACTGCAGGAGGGGATTATAGCAGTCATAATCCAACACTGATTTCAGACCAGACAGGGCCTTCTGGCATTGGGTACAGGTGCATTTCCCTAAATCACACCACCATTAGATATCCACCCGACAAGACTGACCTGAGGACTGCACCATCTCCTGCCTTAACGCGTCTGCTGCCTTTGTGCACGGTGACAGTGCCTCAGAGGACTCTGTAAATTTTTTTATCTATACACGATATCGATCGGCGCGGATGCATGCGCTAGGCTGTATCTGTATAGCCGGCCTCTTGCGTCCCGACGGGGTGCTTTGTGATAATTTTTATTTCTATCGCGACGGGCATAAATCAGATGGAGCGTCTGTGCTCCTCTGATCGACCCCCCCCCCCCCCACCCCCCCCCCGCTCGTGTTCCAGCAGTAGCTGCTGACCCCAGACTGTGTTAGCTGGAGCGAGGCGCGGAGACGAACGGAGACATGCTGCCAATAAGACTAAAGGTGGGCTGGCCTGGCTCCCAGGCAGCGCCGTGGGTAAAACAAGCCTGGCAGACGGAGGCTGGGCTCTGCATTCGCCTAGACAACACAGGACATGCCACTGGCAGACTATGACCGGCGGTGCATAATTGACTGCACCCCGCCAGGATTTGGGTGGGACTGAGTCAGCCAAGGCTCCCTCTGGCTTCTTGAATATCAGCATAGCCCTACAGGCTAACGGTCCTGTAGTCCTATGGCTTCTTTAGCATCAGCATACCATTCCCTTAGGCTAACGCTCCTGGCTTCGTCAGCATTAGCACATGGCTCTTCTAGAGCTAGTGCTCCTGTGGTATTCTGGCCTCCTTAGCATTAGCATACCGCTCCCTAGGCTAACACTCCTGTAGCACTCTGGCCTCCTTAGCATTAGCATGGCCGCTTGTAGGCTAACACTCCTGTGGTACTCTGGCCTCCTTAGCATTAGCATACTGCTCCCCTAGGCTAACGCTCCTGTGGTACTGTGGCCTCCTTAGCATTAGCACATCGCTCCATTAGGGCTAGCGCTCCTGGAGTACACCGTTTGGCCTAAAGTGCAGAGAGTACTCACTGCTTCACAGACAGGAGTACTGTGGGCAGCTCAGTCACTCAAGAGGTGCAATTAGTGATTCCACATCAGAGAGAATGAGGGGTGGGGGGGGGGGGGAGTCTGAATTTGTAAACATGGGTGGGTTGGCCCAACCAGGCACCCATCTCCCTTATTTCGGCTCTGTGACAGATGGAGCTATAAGCAAGAGACAGCAGCTTTGCATAGCTTTAGCCTGCATCTGTCATGCATCTGTAACAATGTCCATTCAATGGACAGACATTATAAGATTACCTCTTAAGCTATCATGTATTCAATCAGGCATTATTTAAAGTACTTCATTTCACACAAATGTCTCTAAAACACTGTGCATCATAGGAGAATCACAAAATCACATTAAAAAATAGGGAAAGTAAATGGTATTAATTCATGTGAAGAAGGTTAGTGTGATAGGTCATTATGTTGCAGTGTGTAGTGTAGGTTAGTGTGTTAGAGGATTACACAGCAGTGTGCTCAGGGCATGTCAAGGGTCAACGCTACACTGTGTTCAGTAGGTCATTGTTATAGAGGTTTACACACCAGTGTGCTAAGCAGGTCAGTGTGTAAAGGGATTAGGCTACACTGTGTTCAGTAGGTCAGCGTTATAGAGGTTTAAACAGTAGTGTGCTGAGTAGGTCAGTGTGTTGGGGTTTAGGCTATACTTTTCTCAGTAGGTCAGCATGAGTGGGGATTACGATACACTATGTTCACTAGGTCAGCATTATACAGGTTTACACAGTAGTGTGTTCAGTAGGTCAGTGTGTTAGGGGTTTACACAGTAGTGTGTTCAGTAGGTCAGTGTGTTAGGGGTTTACACTACACTGTGCTCAGTAGGTCAGTGTGTTATAGGTTTACACAGTAGTGTGTTCAGTAGGTCAGTGTGTTAGGGGTTTACGCTACACTGTGCTCAGTAGTTCAGTGTTTACAGGTTTTCACAGTAGTGTGTTCAGTAGGTCAGTGTGTTAGGGGTTTACGCTACACTGTGTTCAGTAGGTCAGCGTGAGTGGGGATTACGCTACACTGTGTTCAGTAGGTAAGTGTTACAGAGGTTTACACAGTAGTGTGTTCAGTAGGTCAGTGTGTTAGGGATTTACGCTACACTTTGCTCACTAGGTCAGTGTTATACAGGTTTACACAGTAGTGTGTTCTGTAGGTCAGTGTGTTACGGAACTTCAATGCAGTGTGTTCAGTAGGTCAGTGTTACAGAGGTTTACACAGTAGTGTGTTCAGTAGGTCAGCATGTTAGGGGTTTACGCTACACTGTGCTCAGTAGGTCAGCGTGAGTGGGGATTACGCTATATAGCAGTGCACTTCTGGATAGCGCAGTCGGGCCAACAACACACTCCAAACAGCTCAGCATGACTGTTCAAAAACTGCTGAGGTGGCTCCCATAGACTTTCTCATCAAATGTGAAAGCGGGGGAGAAAGCAGCCTTTTCTTACATAAAAGAGCTTTGATTCGGTCACACAAACTGGCAGAAAACATGTGCAGCTTTTTTTTTTATTTTATTTTTTTAAACTTGCATGGAATCTCTTAAAGTGGCAGGGCCGGGTCACCCGGTGGACAGGCCTGCTGTCTGGGCGGCGTTGCCATCTTAAAAAAAAAAAAAAAAAAAAAAAAAGCCTGTCCCCCACATGGCCTTAATTGGTTTCATATGATGACACCAGCACCCATTTCTGCAGGCAGGGGTTTCAAATGAGTTCCACATGCTGTGCTAAAACTGACGCAGCGAGACGGGCTAGTAAAAGCAAACCCCAGCTATTTTGGCCTCGCCTTTGCCTTTCTGTAGTTTGCTCCTATTTATTTAATGTAATATTTCCTGATGCTTATTGAAATTGTCCATTCGCATGTTGGTCGGTGCACACACCGCACCGAACAGCACACAATAACTATTTTTAATAACCTCTGCCCAGAGGGCAAGCAAACATTACACAATATTTTGACTAGGGAAAGAAAAATGGATTCTTGCCACCAGTGACTTATCCTCGCAAACATATTGATTTGTTTTGCCAGCGCATTCTTCGCCTCCATCCATTTTATAGTCAGATATTCAAGTAGTTGTCGGCCAGCCGAAAACACATTATCATTTAAAGTAATACCTGCAAGTACGGCGGCATCGTTAATGTTTTCGACAAACCCTTTTCTGTTCACAGTGGAGCTTGATTTACATCTCTCTGCCCCCATGGCCCCTCCCCCTCTTTCTCCCCTGACCCCTCTGTTCAGACGAATGGGGCGTGCTCGAGTCCCGTCCTCTTCCCTAATCAATAGGCCTAAGCCTTTTTAAAAGCCCCGTCTAGTGACTCCACAAGCCCAGCTATACATTTAAACTCACAAAGAGTTTAAATAATTAATGAACGAGGACTGACAGGTTCCGTTTATTCATGGTGATTCCTCCTCGTTTGAGCAGCGGAGCTACACATCTCTGTGGCATCCACAACACAGTCAAGCTCATCAAGCTTCCTATGTTCCAATGTGTTTTCAGGACCTCCGGTTAAAAGCAGAGTTTGAGACAAAATAGAGTAATTTTTGGGGTCATTCTGAGGACCCCCTTCTTACATACCATAATTATTAAACTGCTAAAATGAGTTCCATTACCACTAAAATGTTACTTTCACCTTGGGGCCTGCACTCAACAAAGAGAATGCATTTGGTCTTAAACCCCGAGGAACAAATTTAAAGCGTCACTTTCTAATTTGTTCCTGCAGACAGGTTTGGAACAGAACTATAAAACATAGTTGTCCAAAAAAAAAAAAAAGGATGCACGTTGTATTCGTTTTCAAATTGCACTGTCAGTCAAACGTTGTAGCCTAATTCAAAGAGGAGGAGATGAATTTCTGTATTTCTTTAGGTATTTGTAATGAAAATGTGCGTGTTTCATTCCAGAGAAAGTCTGAAGCCAAAGAAAAGAAAGAGAGATCACTCCCTGGGCCCCATGTTTAAGATGCTTGGGGAAGAAGCTACCCCAGAAAAGGAAATGTCCTTCAAATGCTGGCTTTCACTGGCTGCATCTCAGCGTTAGCCGCTGCGTGCTCTCACTAACATCATAGCAGGCCTCCCCCTTCAGAGAGCCAGGATTTAAATCGCTGTCATCTCAAAGGCTGCACCAAATCCATAAAAAGCAAAGTAAGATTCATCGGCCCTCCACAGATCCTCGGTCTGACTCTGCAGAACAGTTCACTGCACCAGAAAAGGAAGTTTTCTCACGTCCAAAAGTTGCTATGAATTGAATTCATCTGAGGATTTTTGGATGGTGTCTGCTGATCGGTTCACATTTGTATTGTTTGGTTGAGTATGTGTCTTTCACTCTCCAGCTAACCAATTTACTTTTTATATGTGTAGATGGAGAATAAATTCAATTTTACTGCAGTTTGAAAAAAATCAAAATGTTAAACATTAAATTGCTCTACACAGTCTATATCAAATATCAGACTGATTCTGTACACAAAGCCAACGGATCAATTTGATGGGATTAACGAGCAACCAATACATGCATAGTGAATCTGAAATTAAGGTCAGCGTATAGCCCACATGTTTTTCATCACTGCTATGTGCTGGGGTACTACACAGATCAGCTGATCTCATGTTCTTAGGATGGGCCGATCATGCGTACAGATCAGATTAAGGCATCCACATAAACAAGACTAACAGATTTGTCCAACAACTGCTCTAAACTGATTTTCCACCAACAAGGAAAGAGCCAAAATTCAAACCGCTGCTACAGCCGTCTCCATTGTTTGCCTTAACTTTGTGGTACAGACACTTCCTGTCTAAGGACAAATGCTTGCAAGTATGTCTCAATGAGAAGTGGAGTGAACAAGGGCATAATTCACTGAGCTGACTGAGTGACTGAAAGAGCTGCTACCGCAGTACCTACAATTACCACTAGAGGCACTGGAGGCTGAGAAGACCAGCAAAGTATTCACAGCCAGTTAGAAACTGGGCATGTTCAATCCTTTTTTCATGTTATTCCATAGGTAGAAGGGTCTTGAAAACATGAAAATTGGTAGGTAATGTAAAATACGAAGTAAACGCTGACAGAGACTGCATAACCTAAATGGTGTGAAATCTTGCATATCATCAGGTATCGGGTAAATTTAACTTTCCCTTTTCTCCTTTCGTTTCCTCTTTTCCGCAGATACAGTGTATGCAAAAATAGGTGTGAGAAAGAGCGTGCACTCTCTCACGGTAATTGTCTGTGAGTTTGCACCTGGGCCCTGACATGTATTCAAAATGGCGTTTCCACGGGCGAAATTCCAGCTGCCTCTCTGGTCCACTGTTTTTACTTTCTCCACACAAAATTCACATTTTCAGCAGGAAAAATATTTACTTTAGCTAGCTCCATGTTTTTAAAAATAACCCCACTTATCATTTTGTAGCTAGTAGCCTTCAACCCTGAATAATGTTGTTGACACTTCTAAATGGTTCATTCAAAGCTTAAAACAATAATGCATTATGAATGTTATCTACCTCTGTGACGTGCAATGAAAGAATATGGCATTTGTGTTCAGTCATGGTATGTTTGACCAGATGAAACCTTTGGGGATTGCATGTCACTGCACTGATTCTATAGGCTAAATATTTTTCTGCCGATATTCACACATACACACACAGTATAATGTGTGTGTATGCAGTACACACTCAGCTTCACCCTGTTCACCAATCCATCTATAGTCATAATTGTAAACATTGCAACATCAAGAAAACAATCAGCATTTTGTGAGCACAACATCAGCCAATGTCACCTGGATGTCATGAGCTTACAAATTTTCATTTATGTAAATATCAACTCCAACTGTTTATCTTTCCCCACATTCCAGTTACATGCAAAAATCTTGCTCTTATAAATGAACAACTAACCGAATAAACTGACTCACCACATAAGATCTGGCTGAGGCCTGAATGCTAGCCAACCCTGACGCCAAGTTCAAATCTTGGCCATGTCATTAGATAACAAAGATCAGGGGTGTTTACTGACAGGACACAACAAATACCAAGTTAAGACGGGTTTAAAGATCCATGACAGCCAAACTTATTCCCTACTTTTACTGGAAGACATACTCATAAAACATAAGCAGAGATTGGAGACCTAAGCGTTCTCACTACTGGCTGGAAAACTACAGACACTTCATTCACTCAGTAATTTCACAAACTGGATGACCACATCAAATATGTAGTATAGGCAAGAGCATAAACAACAACATGTTAGAAATCATCTCAAGAGGAAGTCAGAAAATGGGCTTGTATAGCCAAGATTCTTATTCTTATCTTACAGGATGTGATATACGGCTGAACAATATCACAAGGAGTAAAATATGGCTCTAACATAGCCACATGTTCCTCCAGGTACCACTGCATAAGAGCACTCAAGCTTCTCATCGCTGGCATACAGTTTACTGGTTGTTGTTAGAGAGAGATTTGCCTCGTCTCTAATCTGCACAAACTCATAAACTCCTGTAATGAACAGTGTGGCTTGCTCTGTGAAGAACAGTCCCTGGCCTTCAGGCTAATTTATCAGACAAGCAACTGACTTCTGTGGAGCTCTCTATGTGTGTGTGCAGGTGGAAACACAGTGACTCAAGATAATAGCATAACTGGCTATTGCAAATTGGAAGAAGAGAAAGGAATAATGAAAAATTAATGAGTTTGTGATGAGTGATATTCTGTTATGATTTACTCGTTCGGTGGTAAACAGATATCTGCTGTTGAATATGGCAACGTGACATGTGTTTAAACGTTCACTGTGGATCACTGACCAGTTTATCATCACTTCGATTTGCTGTGCAAGTATGATGTGATGTGAAAGTACTCTTTAGTAAATCACATTAAACTAAGAATGTCAACAATAGCCCTGCTTATGTTGACCAGGGCTTTTCAACTGCTGACTGAAAAATTTGGTTTTTGCAGTTTTCTAGTAGCAAAGTTCTATCATGAATGACAGCGTTAGAATCTCCAAAACTTGTGCCAATAACTATAAAACTGAGAAAAAAATATGTTGTTTTTGAGTGAGAGATCCAAATCTTTTTTTTTTTGTATTTTGACTGACTTAGCATTCTCCTACTGCTCTTGTTTTTGTTCTTCCACTTCAGTGCTTTCATCACAAACTATGAATAGTTGTGGTAAAGTCTGTTCAGATGACTGTTAAAAAGGAAAAAATAAAAAAAATATATATATAAAAGGAAAACTTCAGGCACTCTGGGCTTCAAAAAAATAACAGATTCAGATGAAAAAGTAGAGCAGATTTAAATCCAGGCATGCAAAAGAAGAAGCCTATTTCCAAAGAGTCATCAAAAACCAGAAAGAACGCAAGACCTTCCCAAATCTATACATTTCCCTGTCATACTCAAACCAACGCGCAGACACACATACAGGAATAGATTCACCCACATCCACACACGTGCTGAATGTAGACATCCCATAATGCACAGTCAAGTACTCAAAGGCCTAATCCCTCCTTTTTGGGTCTGAACTACTGCGATAACTTGGATTACTTCCCAAATGGATATTAAAAGCAAGAAGGAAGCATTATTCGAGGTGAACATGTTCCACACGGTGCAAACAGAGAGGAAGCAGCAGCGCAGCTTAAATATATACTTCTGCGCAATAAAAGCCACTGTTTAAAGGGTGGGCACAATTACTAAGCAAACAAGCCCGAAATGCTGGAGCTGGCTGACGCTGGAGCAGTCCGAATCATTAAAGCTGGGCTAAATGTAGGGTTTCAGCGGAACAGCCCTCGCTCCAGCATTAATTGCTAGTGTGTCAAAAAGAGACAAGAGATCACAGGAGTTTTTGCGAGCCCTTTTCAGCATTCATTAAAGACCTGTCTCACTGGTCGGGATTTGTTCAGGCGGTTAGCCATTTTCTTCAAACATCAACCATGAATTTGGCAGCAGATTGGCAAACAGGCCAATTTTCAACACAAAGTGTCAAGGTTTTTTTTAAAAGAAATATTAAATGCTGAGACAATATATCTGTGCCATTGTCCATGTTGTCTTTTTTTGTTTCGGATAGACTATTATCTACTCTTGTATGGAACTTATCACGTCCAATCAACAGTGCATGGATTCTACTGTGCTGTACAAACAATGTGTGATGTGCTGCTTTCACCAGTGCATAAGGGAACACAATTCAATTTGAGTGATCCCCCTTGAAAAGACAGAAGAGAAAATGTCCTCCAATGGTCTTCACTACTTATAAGTGTGGCTCTGCCCAAAATGTCAGACAGGAAGAGACACTGAGGCCCTGACTCTCAGTAGGGGCGCACACTGGTATCCCCTGGGAGAGCAAAGAGCCCACATGCCACCCCATTCTCTGCTGTTAGAGCCTTATGGACGGAACTCTGCATGCATTAACATTCTCGGAGCAAGCATATGGATTAGAACAGATGTACTCACATGTACCCTAGACCCGCTCTGTGTCAAGAGATCAAACCAGCACTAGGAAATCCATTTTTGTCGATACCCAACATGCAAGCGCAGTGCTTCAAATCGCGGATTCGATATCCACGAACATGTTTATCGCTGTACAGCATGAGCGCAAAAAGCTATAACATGATCCAACCAATAACCAAGTTTAATCTGATAATGTGCAACACTCTGTAGTGCAGATACAGCCGTAGCTGGTTAGCCATCTATTGCTAGGCTACGATATTGCCCAGGATGTTTTTAGTTTCAGCTGTTTAAGACGGCTCAAACACAGTTAGTAATTACCTATACATTCAGAGTATGAATGAGTCCATGGTAAATACTAAACTGAAAAAGACACTTGCAGTGTGCGCCTCTTTCGCGTTAAAGCAGCGGGACTGTATCACATGCATTGTGATTTCTGAGGCAGTGGAGCAACTACACACGAACAGCTATGCAAAGCTATTAGCACAGATATGCAGAGCTAGCAGTGGTACACATCCCCAGTTAGCGAGACTACAGTCAAATGCAGACACAAACCCACTACAGTTAACACGATGAGGAAAATAATTTTCTAAAATGCTTTCTGGCAATAAATAATAATTAAAAACACAGATGGCAACACTACCAATACATCCCCTGAAGTATTATCTGCCTGGGTTACCTTTGCGACACCCTGTGGTTCTCCTTGGCCCGAGCGCCTCAGCCATTTCCATGGACGAGCTATGGCAGCACGGCAGCCACTTGGCCGTGCCGGCCGACTCCCGCCCAGCCGATGTCCAACAATTATACAGTTCACTTTTCAGATCAATAAACCATTTCAATCACATTATGCAGCGGGGTGTTGTCTACACCTTGTGAATTTAAATAAAACACATGTGCTGACTCATTCTTCAACATCAGAGGCTGCGCAGGGATTTATTTTGGTAAAAATACCCTGGTGATTCAGAGGAAAGCCTACATATTGTTTAGGGCCACAGTCAAGATAACGCAGATTCAACTTCTCTCATGGGCTAGATAAAAACATTGGCCAAGCAAACCAATAAATCACAACATGGTAATATATTTCCATAAACAGAACACAGATAATTCATACACAATGATAACACTAGTGTGCTTTAGTGGTACTGGAATGGTTTTATAATTCAGCAAATATGTGAATATTATGTGAATGTAAACACAGACTGTAGTGAAAACTATTTGCTGTGTTAATAGGTTAATTTTGAATTTAAGATCTGAGGAAGAAACACAGCAACAGCAACAAATATAAAAAGGCGATTGTGTTTCACACGTTTTGGCAAAATGAGTGGAGAAGATGGAAGTGAAAGTGTCCGGGGATTGCAGTTCAGTTGTGCTGTGGTTTTAAGAAATGCTTTTTCACCAGGGAATCGCACAGCCAACATGTTTGACATGTCTGGCTATGTAAGAGACTATAACTAATCGGCAGCATTCTTGCCTGTATTTGGTGCCGTTCTTCACAGGGTTCTATCGATTGGCTCCTCTCCGTTCCCACTACTAAGAACGTTTGATCATTCTTGTGATCCTGCCATCATAAATCTGCTCTTCTCAACATTTAATCGAGGCTTCTCTCATTACATCTATCCTGATACTGTTACAAACACGCTTTCACATCTACAATGTAGTTGTAATGACTTAATTGATAATAGGAGGATTAGCAAATAGAGGACGCTTAATAAAGATGCTTTAATTAAGTAACTTGCCAGTATTTATCCCTTGCTCAGTTTGCAAAGATGCATTTAGCCATCACAGGGAGATCCAGAGAAATAATATAACAGGTCACTTTGTTCAGTCTCTCATCCCAATATCTGAAATTCACAAATGCTCAAAAATATGAACACATATTTGATCCAGCCGATCAAATACTTGGCAAACTGACCTTTCAGTCAAACTGAGCATGAGAATACACTTTTTCTCCACCTGCCCATGCACAGGTGTCCATTCCAAACGATCAGATTGGGAGCAGGTTGAGGAATGACACCGTGTGAAAATAACTGAGAGACAATCTCTGTTTCCTCCTTCTGAGTTATTTCTCATCGCCGTTTAGATGTCTGCACAGCGTGCAGCGTGTAAAAACGTTGCGTCTTCCTGGTGAAGGTGACGATCCTACCTTTGATTTTTGTTATTTAATTTGCGAGCGATGGGGGAATGCCCCCAAGACACCCCCAGTTCCGCTCGGCACAACGCCTTCATCTGTTTCCATTAATCCTGAAGCTGACAGCTTAGTTCACAAACGTGAAACCAAGACTCCAAATCCTTGGAGTGTGGAACCTTGGAGCGCTTGCCCCAAGTAGTCAGACACCAGACTAGGCCGGCTCTGGTAATCTGATATGGGGCGGTAAGTGCTCTCATTCCCAAGAGCTGGAGGAGCAAAGGATTGTGGGCTGGCCTCTGCTGGGAAGCACTGTTGGGTTATACATCGAGGAGACCTACTCTGCCATGACAATTTGTAACTTTCCATCTGATCCTCTTGACTCGCAGGCAGTCCTTCAGATTACTCCCGTTTAGCATTTTTTTGTTCCGAATAACGTGCAGTAATTTGCGAGATAACTCTGCACTTCTTCACTCTGTCAGTGGGAAACTTGTATCTTAATTATGCCCTCAGTACAGAGTTAAATTCAACAATTCAATGGGGGAGAGAGAGAGAGTACATAAAATAAACAACACAAATGAGCAGAGAGAGTGATTAGTCCTTGTAATCGATCTGGAGGATACTGTACAAGAACAGAGCACCAGTAAAACACAAAAGCGCTCTCAGTCATTCCACAGGTCCACATAAACCACAGGTGAACTGAATCTGGCTGCACTGCCTAATAGCACAGCATTTAGGAGGATAATATAACAGAATGAGGTGACAGCAATACATTTGAATCAGGCAGCAGGACCATATTTTCATAGTGAAAAAGTGTCGCTGCTCCAATAAGTAGTTATTCACCCAAAATTACACCTTCTGACCAAGATAAAGGAGAAACACCAGATGACTAAATGAATGGCTGGGATGATATTATTTTATATGTATTCATGAGATTGAAAATATGTACATTTATGGTGTCAGAAATATAATGTAACAAAACCATTATGAAACCACTGATTATCTGTTATACAGTGGATTAACCGGACAGGTGCATTAACTAAAAAAAGAGAGACATATTTAAGATAATTTGCACACTGCAGCCATAGATGACATTTCGATTATAAATGATATAGAATGCACATATGCTGAATCTGCCCAGTATGCAATTAAAACGACAAAATGCATTTGCTTCGAATAAAACAAATGCATTTCTCCGATTTTACCGTATCCATTTTAATCTCTCCCCAAAAATGGGAGACAGACTATATAACATGCTGTCACTGGCAGAAGCTAGATTCAGACACACCCACCTCTCTCAAATGCCCATCAGTGTTCACACATACATGCTCGAACACCACTGTGTTTCCCTGCTGGTGGGTGAGGATGTATTAAACGAATAGGAAAATAATGATGTAGGCTAAATACAAGCCAAAATGGCACTGACATACTGCCCAAAATGAAACACTAACCAAATCAGCCCACAGTATAACAGAGCCCAATAAATAGGCTACATCTGTATTGAGCCGTACACAGACACACACACGCAAAACCCACACATCCGAATCAGGCTAAATACGCAGGAATCCCACAGCAGAATGAGGCTAATAGAGACAAACATACAAAAACCTCACATCTGATTCAGACTAACGTGGCTTGACGCACGGAAACCTCGCATCGGAATCAGGTTATCAAAACCAAACACACGGGAAATGCGTGTGTCAATTAAGATTGGTCCATTAACCAGCAGTGTCTGGCTTCCCTCTGTCCGTTTCGACATAAAATGCTCATTGGACTCGGTTAGTCTGCATGCGTCCTCCACTGCACTCCTTAATATAAAAGTGCTGCTTCTCCCTGATACCAACCATGCATCTAGGTGTAGCCATATTATTTGGTAAATTGAGCAGACAGGCTAAATCCGGCGTGACAATATAGGTATCTCAAAAATAAAGAAAACAAATTGCAGTCAAGCCTGTATATTAATGTTTGTGGATGCGAGCAAATGATGGCAAAATCCATTCTAGCAGAACCCATCCAGTATTTTTTAGTGCTGCTGTGTGACCGTTATAATGGACCGATGTGGCTTCGTGTGACATTGTGACAAATGTAACCATATTTCCCTACAGCATGGATATGGGGACTACTCACCCATTAATTACAGAACGACAGTGCAGCTAAAACATACAACACTCAGTAAAACATGTACTGTGTTACACATCATCGACGTTCAGCAGACGCACCATATGGGTCATCCAGATAGCCAATATGCGCTGGCAAGTTAAAAGACCGCGTGCTTGCACTTACATTGAAATAGAATTCAAACAACAAACACACACAGCGAAGACAAATGGAAAATAAGGCAATAATCTTACCCCGGAGCACACTGGTTTTATCCATGTACATCGCGCAGCAAAACACGAAACCAGTCATTAAAAAACCGAACGGGAGACAGAATCCCCCAATCGCTCCAACGACGAAATGATAATAGATAACTCTAATGTATATTTGCAAAAAGTAACCCCTGTCCGTCTGCCGCCGGGAAGGAGAGCGCGCGACAGGGGATGGGGAAAAAAAAACCAAAAGCCAGCTATGTTAAGTAGGCTAAGGCTAGCGGGAGAGGGGATTGCCCTAGTCAAAGAGCCGGTCGAACTGACAGCATCCTCACTAGGTCAAAGCAGACAGTGGCGTTACAGCAGAAGCCGATTTTCCTTCTCTGATATGCACGAGACGGTGCGTTTCCTTTATTTCTTACATGATGTCCATAACGACCATAACAAGAATGGCTGCATTAACAGTCCGGAATTATGACAAACAAACGACGGATGGCATGCATGTATTTTAAATCCTCTTCCCAACGCGGACCCCCACCCTACTCCGGCTTCCCTTCTCACGCAGACGGCACACAACCGTGGCTGCGCCGTTATACACACACACACAATATGACCCTCAACCCTCCCCCTTCCCAACACACTCCTCCCGTTTCTGTCTCTCTCGCTTTCTCATCCCAACACGTACCGCCCCCCCCCCCGTTTCAGTTTCCTTGACAACAAATTAAAGGCTATATGTTTGGTGCGGAAAATGTATACAATTACAGATTTAACACAACGATATTCTCTTTTATGCACGAGCTAATTATTATTAGTTTCCTTTCTTATTCTTGAGTGGAGCGACAGTGCATTTGTAGCAAAAAAAATCCCCTAATTTGTAGGAAGTAGCTATTATTATTCAGTAACTGTCACAGGCTTCTCACCAGGAAACCATACAGCATTTCAGAATATCATGCCTTTCTCTTGCTTTCCAAGGACTGCAAAACGTGTGCGATTCTCGACGCATGCAGGTCTTGTAATTTGACCCAGTCATATGATTATGCTGATGGGTGTTCCTATAGATTCAATAATAAAATTGCATTTCACTAGACAGAACTGGGCTACTCCAAAAGGCGCACGTGCTCTTCTTACGTTAAAATTGCGCTCAAAAGGTAAGCGTGTCTGGAGCACCGCACTGCAACTTTGGAATGACTTTTGTTGTCTAAGAACGCATTCAATAATTATATAAAATACACATACACACACACAACAGACATTGATTTTCTATGCCCCCTGTCTTTGAGATCATTGTCTGCTGCTACATTGGACGGTAGGGATGGGGGTAGGCCTTAGCCATCAAGCCAGATAATGTGGCTTTCGGTCACGCTTGCAATTCACCAATGCATGCCTCTTTGATTAGAATCTGATGCAGGTTTTTAGTGTCAGAACCCGAGATGGTATGATCGCAGGGCATCTGAAGGCAACTCTCCCCTCGCAGTCAGGGAACAGCGCTTAGTCTATCAGAATCACCGTATCTGTGATATAGCAGCTAAGAAATTGGTCAAATTCCCAGACGGCATTTCACAATGTATTTCTTTGCTTTGAATCTCTGCCTTCACCCACAGAGCTCTAGACTGAGAACCTTAGAACTAGTGTTCCCTGAGTGTAATTGACTGGTTAAAAAATATTGGTAACGTCCCACGGTGTGAGCAGGGTTACAAGCTATAAACTGCATTGCTTTGCCTGGGCATATAGCAGAAACGTATACGCCTAGCACAGGAGGATAGAAATTTAATAGTGCAGGCATAAGATAAGGAACTCTAACTTGAGTCAGGGACTTTTTCTCAAACTGCAGACCAAACAGTGCTGCATAAGACTTGGTGGTTACTGGTACAGTGATGTATGCCCGACCGGTGACATCTGGCAGCCTATGGGTGCCTGGCGCATTGTTGTGAAGAATGAATGGAGTGGAAACCTCGGCAACCACATGACGGGGACCTTTGGATTAATATGTCACCCTTCATAAAAAACACATAAAGCTCCCAGTTAATGAAATCACTACTGTAAATCACCAATGAATGACGATGGAAGACATTTCCATTGAAACAGAATATATTCTTCCTCACCTCTTTCTATCCAGCACACCCTACACAGAAATCTAATGGACACTAGTCAATATAGTGTGAGCAAGAGGGGCCATTAGCTTCACCACAAATATTGCTAATAAGGAGCTGTTATGTGTTGTATCTGTAGAAGTGGCTGAAGTCTAAACCCCTGCTGGGAGTGTGCCTATTGTTTCCCACTGCTGCAGATCATAGTGTGCTTTAGTCACGGCCCCAGTGAAGACCTGGAGCTGCAGGGCCCAACTTGTGCCTGTGGCAAGGACCTTCACCAGCTGAGTCACTCAGGAGTCTTAAGTTCCTGATTGGTGAGTGGACAGCATCTGCCACCTTCAATGTGTTAAGTAAACCAGCACCAAGTCCAGATCCTCAACCAGGATGGTCTCTTTTTTGTTTGGGTGATCTTGGATTTTGATTGAAATAAAATAAAACTGAAGCAACCGTCATTTTTGTGTGTGAATGTGAAGACTTGCGGCACAGGGGATACAGTGTTGCATTAAAATATCATTTTCATTTTTCTCCATGATTTAACAGAGCACTGAAATGGTTCTGTAATTGTAACGTGTCTCTGGCTCATGGAATAAGCAATTTCTATTGATTTCTCCACAGGAATCCAACTGGGTAAAATAAATATATTGTTCAAGTAATGAATAAAAATGTAAAAAAATAGAACTGTGCTTGTTCTTTGCATAATTCTAATTTAGGTGCTCATCCATCAATCTGCAAACATTCACCAATAATTTAGCATAAATTTACAAAAGGCACAGTCCCGCGTACACTTTCATCAGCCAATGAACTACGGCAAACATCTCTCCATGGGAAAACAAGGAATGACAGGGAAATGTTTGCCGTTGTGCCCCCAGAGAGCTGAGGCTCTAACTGGGCAGAGGAACGTCACATGATCTTTAACCAAGCAATGAGATTTCAGTCTGCTTTTCACTGTGGAACTGTGGTTCCTCAAAAGCAAAAACACATACGCAGATGGCGGAATTGCAACCTTACCTTAAATTACTTCAGACTTGTGGTTATGTAGCGAGCCAAAAAAAGTTTACTTCCTGTAATTTTTAAATAATTGAAGGTTTCTTAAGGAGAAATCAATTGTAAAATGTCCTCTCCTGGAGCCATTTTGGGCCAAGATGATGTCACACTTCAGCACTCCATGTCAGGCAAAAAAAAGATGGTGGCCCCTTCAAGATAGTATTTTAATTACTGCACTGGGGTGTCCATTTCTATTTACTGCAGAGGAAAGACCCATCAATTTGATTAACTCTTGGTGGTTTTGTTTTCCTTGCATTAAAATGCTTTCTGTCTGCTGAAGGGGTCGAAAGATTCACACATTACAAGAAAATAAAAAAAAATACAGAAATAACTCTTTTATGAACAATGTGACCTGTTCCTGTAACAATTCACAGGGTATCCTAGCCTCATTCAATATGCACACCTGCATTTCTACCAAGCATGCACACATTCAGTCAACAGATACTGAACAACATAATAACAAATAATAACATGGCAATTTGAGTCAGCAAGAGTCAACGTTTGCAATACTGTTAGGAATTTCTCTAATTTATTCTCATCCTTAATAAAAAAAAGTATTAAATGAAAAAAAGTAAATTTCACCTTATTATGTGTTATAACAAACAATAAAAAATAATACTGGAGTATTAAGGGGAAATCTTTTCCAATCCTTTGACTGGATGCCGCATTTTTATATTTTGCTCACCATGAGTCTTAAATTCACAGAGAGAGGAGCATTTTGTATTTAGAAGTATAACCTGACAATACAGCTTTCCAACATATAGACATGATACATAATCCAAATAGGTTTCAGACAGGCTTAACACTGGGGTTAAAACAGTAGCTGTTTGAGAGAGAAATCACAATGAGACACAAAAGGCAAAATGTCACCTTAATTCCTTCGTCACAGTAAGCCCTGATTGACACTGGGCTAAGGGTGATGGGTGCCATTCCGTTTCAGAGCACGGAGGCCTAATCGCTCACCCTGCTATCTGCATACCATCACATGATTTGGCACTGGCGATCTTTGAGCCGCAGCAGTGACACTGCCGTACCGGAACGCCGCAGTGTCCCAGTGTCCCAGAATTGGGGACAGACTGCGTTAACCTCCATGCTTCAGTTCCTGAGCCTAGCACACCTCTTTTGTTTTATCACCCCTGCTGGGGGTGTGGAGGACCCTCTCGGCTCCAGCGCGGGTGCACACTGCCAGCTCTAAATGGAGAGATTTACCTCCTGATTTCCCCCGGGATAGAGCCATCTGCCCACTGTCACCAGCTCCATTACGTCAGCTCACACCCTGCATGTACACACACGCACGCACGCACGCACGCTCATACACACACACACACACACACAGAAACACACACACACAAACAGACACTCTCACACACACACACACACGCACACACGCGCACACACTGACACTTAAATGTACACATGCAAACAGACACACTCACGCACATGCATGCACACTCATACACATGAATGCACACGCGCACACGCGTCCATGCCTGCACACACACATGTTCGATAACATGCAAAAACACAGTTACACAGTGGTAAAATTATGCTAAATGCACAGTGTTACTCACACCCATGCATCCACTCACACAAGCACACCGACTGCCTACTAAGAGATTATATGCCCTCCTATGATAAAAAAAAGTAAAGGCACCTATGTACCATGCACATAATAACCTCTCAAGACACACAAATATTAACAAAAAAAAAAATCAAAAATAAAACGAATGCCTTAAGTGTTTTAAAAATACCTCATATTCCCAAAACACAACAACAACAAAGAAACTTTTCAGGAAAAGAGAAAAATGGTTTTATTATAACTTATATTATATAAGTTTTACCCACATGAGGTTTAAATATATTTCATTAGTCACAGCGCAAAGCAATACTGGCAGTACAAACCCGATGAAGTTTTCTGCATTTGTATCTGGAAACAAAAAAAAAAAACTGAAGAGATTTTTCTTTTATGATGCTGTCAATTTTTATACATCACATTGTAAAATGTGAAAAGGAATATGAAACATGCCGCTGTCCATAAGTTAAATATCTTCTTAAACAAATGAAAATGTAAAACACGCCCTCTAGGAGCACCATTCACCTCCCCCTCCTCCAGTCCACTCCCAGACATATGTAAATGAGCCCCGCCTCCTCGGTAGGCCATTGATCCTTTGTTACAGACTAGCCAGCGTGTGCCAGAGGTCAACTGGGGTCGCATCTATAATACATGAGGACATTCACCCCCTTCACAACCTGAACAAATGCATTCACAACGACACATGCCATACATGTAACCCCCCCCAACCCCCCCCGCCACACACACACACACACACACACACAAAAACATCCAGACATAAACAGAAACACATACACACACACACAGAGAAACATGTACATGCACACACACACACACACATCTAGCTTGACATCTTCAGTCTAAAAATAGTTTGTAGTTCTGTATCAAAATCTACTGACCTACATTGTCAAGCTGTAACAGACGGCATACTTTTTCCAATCAGACATGATTGCAGGTATATTCATTACACAACAGAATTACAGGCTTTTCATGACCTCCAATCAATTGATAACTACAGCGACAAAGAAAGAGTCGAGAGTTACACTAACCCAGACCTGCAGATGGCAGTGACATTTTCGCTCCAGTTTTTGGGGTTTCACTCAGTTGTATCAGTGCTAAAGACAGCTCAATGGGAACCCCAGTCAGACAGGCTCTCGCTGAGCCAGGATCTCAATCTGAGGCACATTAAACAGCAGCCAGTACCAGCTGCTCTACTGCGTCTCTCTACCCTTTCACAGCAGTATGCTGCAGTTTCTCACAACACTGAACGGACTGCTGTAGCAGGGGGTGACACATGCATGCACGCTCACTCACTCACACTCGCACGCGCACACACACACACACCACATATACATGCACCCACACACACACACCACATATACATGCACCCACACACACACACACACACACACACACACACACTCACATGCGCACACTCACACACACACACACACCACATATACATGCACACACACACACACACAAACCATAGTTCTTTTTCTTGGTGTGCACCCCGCCCCCAAAAGAACCCCTTTGTTGACACTAGCTAAATAGCTGGCTACATTTCATGGAATGTGCAGAAAAGCTTACTGTATCAGAGTGAAAATATTATTTCTGTTAACATTAGCTGATATGCAGTAGCCTCCTAACTTCTTATTTTTCGCTGTGCTAAGTGAGACTAGACATTGCAGCTAATGTGCTAGATAGGATCTGAAGATTCCTTTTTGTACGGCAGTCTAGTTGTAGCTGATGTCACTAGTTAGCTTTCACAGTAACATAGTCCCCCCCCCCAAACTGATATGCAGTTGATGAGCATTACAACTGCCAAGGTCAAAGGTCAAAGGTCAAACCCATGCAGGCAACCATGTGCATTTCGGAGAAGCCAGCAATTAGCTGGGTGTTGCTAATAACGTCATGATCACGTCCGCTAGCATCATGGTAGCTAACTATCTGAGCATACCACACAATGCTGCATGCGATATCACACAAAACTAGCATTCTGAACCCAGAACCCCTCCAAAAAGTAATTTCCCTGCTGGTTGCATGAGAATAATCTAGCTCATTCAGTCCTGTACCGGACATGGAGGAGAAGAGTAACTGATCCATTCTGCGTCCATAACCCTTGGCTTAGGCAAACTTTTTTTTGTGTTTCAGCTGTCTGAACACTGTCACAGAAACAACACGGACAGCGGGCGGTAACCACGGACTACCTCCCAGCTGTCTACGGGGGCATTCATGGGAGGGTTTCACTTGGACAGGCGGTGTGTGTGTGTTTGTGGGACACATTTAGCCTCCCATTAAATTCTTAGCTTTGTGTAAACATTCTAAATTCTGCATCAGAGTTTTTCAAGGCAGGATTCCGTTTTCTAAAAATACAGTGTACAGATAACCACATACGCTCCTCAGTTTACAAAATCCATTGTATTACTTTCATGACAAATACATTGTTTGTTGCCAACTACACAGTTCCGTGAACTCCTATGTCACCGCTCCCCGCTTATGTTTATTTCTGCTCCCGAATACGACTTCAGAGTTAGAACAGGAGGCAAAATTGGTTGGAAAGGGCCCTCCGTGTAGATGGGACACAATGATAAATACTCAAAAGGCAGCACTGTGAGTCAACAGGGAGGACAGCGTGGGATTCCCCCCGCGAGGGAGAAAAGTAACAAAAAGAGGGGCGGGGCGGAGATGCCTTACGCAGCTTTAAACGGCACCCTTGCCAAAGTGCGAAACTATGAGCGAACACAACGGAAGCTTCGGCAAGACCTATTTCTGTCTGCTCATAGCAAAATGCTCTTATTCTCTGTAATGTCAGAACAGAAACTTTCAGTAGCCAATTTAAACGCTCCCTCAGTAGCTCATTAAACAGTGGAATACAGTAGAGGGCCATTGAGGCGGTGAACGGGGCTTCGATAAATCATGAATGACAGATCAGGAATACAGGCTAATGCTACTTATTACGCTCTCTATACTGTCAAAAATGTTTTATGTTGGAGAGGCGGCGGAGTCACTTCTGCTCTGAGTTCCCCTCCCCACGACGACAACAACACTGAGCTCTGCGGCAGCTTCTTTCGCTGTAATGACATTAGAGGAAGGCAAGGACACCGAATTTAAATGGAATTTAATTCTCTCAACTTCTGGTGCAAAGAGGAGAGAGCGTGACTGGCTTAGGCCCTCGGGAGTGCACCGCGGTGAGCAAATGCAACTTAGACACACAGTCTATGACGAGATTGCCACACTGCCATGGACCAAAATAAGAAGTCACTGTTACGTCACCGTAACATACATCCTACAATTCCATCCTTTGTAGTGACAGAATTTCCAAAGAACATTTCACATGCAAGCTTTCATAGACTGAACCGCAGGCAAGCGCGATCTGTAATCAGAGATATCAATGACATATACTGTTAACCAGAAACACTACAAATTCATATTAATCATGCGATCTACATACTTCTGTGTGTGTGTGTGCGCGCGTGTGTGTGTGTGTGTGTGTGTCACTTGAGTAGTTAAATGTGTGTACATTTGATTCCTAGAAATGACTGTATTTGTTTGGAATAAGAATGCAGGAAGTTATCCATAAATCCATCTGGGAAGATGCAGCTAGGTCCTGTTACTCTATTCCCCCCCCTCTTCTATTCCTGTCCCATGTGTCTGTGTGCTGGAATTTGGCTGCTTTCTCTGTGGGTGGAAGGGGTTAGGAATGTTAGTCCAATGATCTTTGATTTGGTGCGGCGGAGCTCCAGAGGGTATAAATAACACTGCGCTTCTCTCGCTGTAGTAACAGTGGGAGCTGCGCTAGGAACGGAAACCGACCGTGGCTGTCGCAGACAGACAATACCAGCAGTAAAAGAAAAATCTAAGCCATCGTCCACAGCTTCACTATCCAATCTGGAAGCAGTGAAGGCCATTGGTTCATTCCCACTGATCTTTACCTATTGCTGCAGTAGGTCCACTGTACCTGGTGCAGGGCCGTCTTTCCTACAGCATATTGACCCAGGCCAAAAGTATGTTGACCAGCCTCCCCCGAAGTACAATAATAGTTTGGACACGGGGGACAGGCGAGTCGAGAGGAAACGGTTAAACGCCATCGCCAGAACGTGGTCCATTCAGTGCTGCCTCCCATTGAAGAAGCACAGAGTTGTTCAAGTATCTCGGACAGTTAATGACAGAAAACATTTGCTTCCTGTGCTGGAGGCAGAATCCCCCCCCCACCCCACACAGCGCTGTGAAAAAGCATTTAGCCATTCTGTGTTCTGGAGCATTCATCACATTGAATTTAGCAAAATCTTTTTTTCTTGGCTGCACTGTAGAATGAGCAGGATATGTCTTCATATGAAAAAAAAGCTGTCATGCCTCCAAGGTTAACCCATTTAAAGGGGAAATTAAGAGTTTGTTGCCATCTGAACACTTTGGCAAACGGTCAGGCTCGATTGTTTAACAAACTTTGGTCTTCGCCATCATTGGCGTTGTCAGCAAACAGGTTTATCTACAGAATAAACAATGCTAATGATTACAGTGGGACATCTTAGGATCTGGAGTTCCATGGAACCTTGGTCAAAGCCATACGACCCAAATGGAGAGAGTCTGGCGCAGTCACAAACCTTCCCAGAGGTGGCTGCCCCGACTAAAATCTATCCAAAAGCAACGTGGTAAAACAGCGCAGTGAAGTCACAAAGAACCTTAGAATAACATCCAGGGATCTGAACCCAAAGACCTACACCCCACTGACATGAGGCTGCAGGACCACAAATAATGGTCTTTCATGTTTTAGAGCCCAAATTTATCAGTGTTTTGAGACATTCTGCATGGAGGGTGTTCCAGAATGCCTCCATATTCTGAGACACTGATCAGTAACTACAGCAAGCCTTTGGTCGCAGTCATTGCTGCTAATGGTGGCATAACCTATGGGGTCTAAGTGAGGAATTACTTAAGTACGCAGAGAGAATTCAGTGCAGGATAACTTTCCTTAAATAAGTGATACAAGTATCAAAATGCTGTGTTCTTCGTTTGTGTTGCTCAGGTTCACTTTTATCTAATATCAGGTTTTGGCTGAGTTGATCTGACAACAATCATTTTCAAAAACATGCAAACATACAGAAATTCGGTCAAATGCTATAACAAAAGTTGTTACCCATAACTGTTGTTGTAATCTTTTTTCCTGTGGTTACTCAAAAAGAAAAAAAAAACGGAATAAAATAAAAGCACAAATATCTGAACTGCATTATAAGCTGACTGGCTAATGTGTACATGCCTCTTTCCACCCCACATAAACGTGAACACGCATAAAAACAAAGTGTGTTAACGGTATGATGTGTGTGAAAGCGCTGAAGCAAAACCATCAGCATTCAACAAAACAAAGCTGGCGCTGGCCCTGCAGCACGCTGGTCTGTCTGGGTGAAAACAACATCTTCAGACTCACTCGCATATCCTTAAAAGTAACCACACACATTTCTCCAGGCAAAGGAACAGCAGAGAAAAATGGTTGTATTTATTTATACAGACGGTCCACACACACACACACACACACCCAACACACACACACACACACACACACACACACACACACACACACACACACACACACACACACACACACACACACACACACACACACACACACACACACACACACACACACACACACACAGATGTAGGGTATCCTGAGTGATTCCCCGCGTTAACGGCGCCCACGACCGTGTGCGAAACTGCATCAACTGTGTCCTGCCACATTTCCTGCTACATTCAGCACACAATGACAGCAAGTAATAATGCAACACGTCAAACGACTTTGGGGGAAAAATAAAAAAATAAACAAAAAAACATAAATCACTCATACTCCATCCATAACTCTGGATCCACGAGTTCATGTACCTTTCTCAGCGTAATGTGGTTTGTCTGGTACAATGAGAAAGCTATTTGATTAGCACAGCTGAATGATTCAGTTGGGACTGAAGTGAGCTTGAAATCACATATTGACAATTGTTCAGACTCATAAAAAAAATCCAGACAGCGAATTGGGCTTATCGCATCAAGCTGTCTGTCAGAAGTGGCAGTAAAAAGTACTTCCAATAGCACTGCATCCTCTAACTACATATTCAGCTGTGAAAGAGACGGGCTTGAGTGCATGTTTTTTTTCCCCATTTCTCATTTCTCTCTCTCTCTCTCTCTCTCGGTCTCGCTCACGGGTGTTCAAAATATCTTAAGCAATTTAAAGCTA
This sequence comes from Albula goreensis, assembly GCA_022829145.1. NCBI lineage: Eukaryota > Metazoa > Chordata > Actinopteri > Albuliformes > Albulidae > Albula > Albula goreensis. The sequence goes on from CM040752.1 coordinate 32,125,208, forward strand.
CATCCCTCGGGTTATGGTGACCCACCCCCCTTCCCATTTAGTGATTAATGCTGTCTGCTTTTTCTCATCGCAGGTCAAAGCTCTCTCTCTCTATCCCACCCCTCGTCAGTGATTAAAGCTCTCTCTCTCTCTCTCTCTCTCCCCCTCTCACACGCTCTTTCTCTTTCCCTCTCTCGTTCTCTCTTGCCACGTTGTCTGTGCAATAGCCTGGCATTCTCACACACTGACACAGTGACACACTCTCCCTCTCGCCCCCTCCTTCCTCTCTTTCTCTCGCTCTCTCTCTCTCTCTATGCTGGTCTGCACACATCTGCTGCCTGCTTGTACCAGCTGATCATACACAGAAGCACACACTGATCATGCGTGCACACACACACACACACACACACACACTCGCTGGGTACATAAGCTCCAGTATCTATCCACTCATCCTCATTCATTATCAACAGCTAGACAGAGGGACATGCACAAGCACAGAGACACATATGCACACAACATGCATGTGCACACAAGCACATAATGCATACACATATATGTGAACACACACACACACACACACACAACATGCATACACACAAGTTATGGGCACACGCACACACACACACACACACACACACGTGAGAACACATGCACACATTCAAACAACATGCACACATACAAGTGATGGGCTCATACATATGTGAGCACACACACACACACAACATGTTCACAGACCACACACACAAGTGTTGGGCACACACATAAACACACACACAGTACACAAACCATACACAAAAGACACACACACACAAACAACACGCACACGCACACACACACACACACACACACATACAATGCACACAACACGCAAACATGTGCACACACTCCCTCCTTCTCTTTTTTCCTCTCTCCCACTCTCTCACTCTCTTTCTTTCTCTGTCTAAGACACTCTTCCTTCTGCTCTCTCTCCTGCTCTCTCGCTCCATCTCACAAGCACAAATAGACAGTTCTCCTGCACTGCAGCAGTGACAGTGAGGAGACTGCAGGGGTGAGATGGCTCTGCAGCGTGCGTGACGCTAAGCCTTGCCAGCCAAAGCCCTGCCACACAGACACACACCAGGCGCTGCCTGCTTAAGCCTTATTATTCATTCGCAGTGCAAATTGACAGCACTGTTCAGCCGACATTTTAAAAGATATTGAACAGTGCAATACCAAAAACTGATAGAGGCCTACAGTAGATGCTACACATGCATTACTCTCTCTCCCAATATCCCTTTCTCATACACATACTCTCTCTCTAACACACACGCGCACACACACACGTACACACACACACACACACACACACACACACACACACACACACACACACACACACACACACACACACACACACACACACACACACACACACACACACACACACACAGAGTAGTGTAACAGCAATCCAAATACTAACTGAGAAAAAGTTATCACAGGTTTGATGTCAGTTTTGAAAATACATATTGCAGCAATGATTCCTGACGTATTACAACATATACAGCATTCTAACATGTTCGCAAGTATAATCGCCTATACACATCGGACTTAACTGTAAAAACTAAAAAACGAGAGGAGCAACAACTGGTAAACATATCTAACAGAATTAAAGAAATATTAAATCATGGCCATTACACCTACAGATTTTAAACATAAATGGATTACGTTTTTAAGCCATTAAGGTGTGTAGATCAAAGGAAATGAGCAACTACATTTATTAAGTATCATAAAAGAGCGCATCGCCCCAAATTTCAGCTGAACTGGAAAGTGCTCACAGCGGATCCATTATGAAGGCAGACCCCCCATACAAACATGGGAATCTAAGGCAGCCCGGCCTGGGGGTGGCTGGTCTGGTACAGCACAATGCATACAGCCCAGCTCCCACCCTGGTGTGTCCTGGAGGGTATGCTCCACATGGAGACCGACTAGCACATGTTTTTGCACAGGCAACTTGTTCCTCTGAAATGCCAACAATACCTCCTTTTTGTGAGCGATTCGCAATGGGGCAGGATAACGACGGCGAAGCGGCCACGTCTCCTCTTTATTGGATTTCGTGTTGCATTTAAACTAAATCTAATTAAGGTGAGCGGAGAGAGGAGAGAGACAGAGAGAGAGAGAGAGACAGGGGACAGAGAAAAAAAAAGAATGAGAGAAAAAGAGAAAGACAAGCAGACGGACAAATAGAGAGACAGAGATGAGACAGAGAGGGGGAGAGAGAGAGAAATGCCTAAAGCCAAGAAGTGCAGAACGGTATATATTTATAGAGAGAGAAAGCGGCAAAAAGTATTTTATTCAAAGGGAGGCACACAAAGGAGGAGCAGACTGTCCATGTTCCTTCCCCTTCTAGACTGGTCGTCTTCCATGCCTTTCCAAATCCCAGCTGCGCTAAATAAGCAATCGGAAAACGCACATTCAAAACCAAGGCTGTGAGGGTGTTTGTCTCTTTCAGCAGCTCAGCGCTGGACGTTTTTGGCCTCGGAAATATGCACTGTAGCCAGAGGGCCCCGGCGAAGACAGGTAACAGAGGAGAAGGACATTCCTCACGGGTCAACCAGGGGGCGGGGCCCTCGACCGCGAGTGCGCGGATTAGCGAGGGGAATCACAAGACCAGGAAGCGAGGCAGAGCTGGTCCACAGTGAGAGAGAGAGAGAGAGGGAGAGAGAGACTGAGGTTTGTGGTGTGAGAATCAGGGGCTGATCTCTCTCTGCCACACTGAGATATTTTTAACGTGTGGCACGATCCGGGTTCGCTGCCCCCCCACCCCCACCCCCACCAACAGACAACAGATGATAAGAGCGTTCGCTATCCATCCCCAGAAATGCAAAGCACTCTTAGCGAAAAATGTACATATAGTACCTATAATTCCTTCTCCTTACGGGCTGAACTAGGCTAAACCGCGAGCTCAAACACGTTTCAGAAATGCATGCCTAAAGTTCACTATTTTGCTGGAGAATTTACAGTGAAAACGGCCCCTGGTGGAGCTCCCATTCGCCCCCACTGACCTCACATGTCTGACAATACTCTCGCAACATGGGTACGGATGGCGTTTCTCAGCTATAGTCATTTAAAGGAGGCCTCAGGTAAAACACCTGATATATGGCTGTTCAGGTGTCTTAAGCATGTGGAGATGGATGGGGAGTGGAGGTGTGGGAGGGGGGGACCTGCCTGTCCTTTCTGAGAGTTCTGCACCATCATGTTTGCAAATGCCAGCAAAAAAAAGTGTATTTAATCACTGCCCAGGGAGTCTAGTCAATGTGGCAGTAAGACCTGAGGATAAAAAAAAAAAAAATGTAAGAAACCAGCACTGACACCCCATCGACACTGAGTCATATTATTCAGAGCGCACACATTGTGCTTTAAGTTTTACTTTACTTCTTAAGTTTTGCTTCTGCTTTACTTTAAGTCTTTCTCCAGCCTCTTAATTCAGTGCTATGCGATGACTGAGAGAGCCTGCTTTAGCCCTTACATAACTAACCCCCGGGAATGCAGAACCCTTCACACAAAGTTCACACTAATTAAAACTGAAATACAGGTGAAGAGGCTGTTAGAAACCATTTTCCTTTTATGATTGAAGTCAGTTTTCAAAATAGTAAAAGGTGTGTTATGGCCCCTCAGATATTTTAAGCAATCTCTGCTGACACGTTTAAGAAGTGATGGATCACTTTTCTAAGGGTGATGCTAACGCGTAGCGGCTGCTGATTGCGATCTTTAAGTTTGCTGCTCTTTAATTTACCAGCATGCGTATACGTTAACAGCCCTCGCAAAACGTCCCTGTACACCAAATTCCACTACTAATTAGTGGAAAATACCTTATAAAAATTAATTCTTGCCAAAGCTTAGAGACACATGCGAGGCAATGGAAGTAACTAAAGTGCCATGCAAAAACTTGCACATTAAGCAAAAACATTGTTATAAAGTAGAAAAGTAACTCAAACCTGAGAAGAAAAAGTGCTACATACAAATAAAAGGTTAGTAATGGACTGTGCACTTTCATACAGGATTAAGCACATGCATGCAGTAGAAACAGAGAGAAATGGAGCTCAAATAGTAGCTGAAACACCGCTCAGCTTATCTGGATACAGGAAGCAGCATTATGCCTAATTATGCCTTTTCAATTCCATGGAAAAAAAGTATAAAAACTAAAACACTATCCCACTTTCCACTGATGAAAAATGAAAAGAATGTTAGAAACAGGGATATGTCTTAGCCCTGTGGCTAAAGAGCACGATTTGCGAAAATGAACAAGCTGGCAAGGTGACTTGTTAATGCAAATATTCAAACGAGTGATTGTGCAAATTTGTTTTAACCATATTTCCATTCATAACTATTGTACAAACCAAGCGTCCACTCACATACAATAAAACATGAATTTTCAATGCGTTGATACATTAACGGATGCATTTATTCATAGACAGTAGTAGAAGCTGTCCATTACCACAATGCAAGAACGATCACATGGCAGCACAAGACCAACAGCGTATGTGAGTGTATATAAGTAGATATGTAAGCACTCTTTTTATTTATTTTTGTCAGTTGCCAACTAAGAACACACTTGCAAAAAGTTTGCTTTGCTAGTTCGGCTAGAGATTCTCCTTCTGCATGGCTTAACTCTTAGTTCATTCATACTGCTAAAAATTACAATAGCCTGTATAAAAATGAGAAATTTTGAATGCGAAAAACCTAAACCTGTAACAATGTGTTTAATGTATCACTTTTCACTTGCGTCACCTCAGAGTTACAGACACTTCACAGTTATGAAAGACCCCTCTTCCCAGTGCGAGCTCATCTCGGAGGTTCTGCTGTATTGTGTTTATTTCATCGTTCTCCAGCGGGGCTTCTTTGAATAGCCAGAAATGATCTTTACTGGGCCGATGCCTGCAGTCTCAGCGTGGTCACATGTTTTAAATCTAACCAACAGAAACCATCCATCAGATACCATCTTTGTTTAAATTCAATAAAATCATAAAAATGAACTGTTTACTAGACAAATTATTTCTGAAGAAGAGGTCACTTAGGGTTTAAAATGCTTTTTTTTGGGGCTTCTTCTTACTGGATCAAGGCTGGAATTCACCCAGGACCTTGTGTGATTTGGTTTTTGTAATAGTGAATGTCAAGGCAAACGACGTTCAATATATAACGCTCAGCTGGACCCTCTGTGGAATGCCATGTATTTTGTTCTATAAAGCTCAAAGAAAAGTGACCAAAGTTCAAAAGATACTGTAGAGACAGTCATACACACGCTCACGCTCATGCACACACAGACACACACATTCTCTCACACACAGACACATGCACAGACAGTATGGAAATGGCCACTTCTGTGTAATCTAATCTCTGTACCAGATGGCTTTTATATGAGTACGGGGGCGTTTATAAACTTCTTAAAGGGTATGTCCGCTGAGTTAAAGGCATAACTTCAGCTCCATTGTTCCTAGGCCTGAGGTCAGTATATCGTTCACAGAGACAGTGCAAAGGTAGCAAACTTTTTAAAATTGCAGTTTGCCCTTGACACTGCCAACAAAGGGAGATGAACCGGATAACATTAACTCCACAGAGAAATAAATAATGAGCTTTGAGCAAGCAATGCCAGCAAACGACATTCAATCTACTTCCATGTATGCATCCCAGAATTTATCAGTAACAATCACAAATCACCGTATTGAACCCAAATGTGTGTCTGAATTTCATGAATTGTGATTATCCACAACTTCACTAAAGTAAATAGTAGTTTACATTCAATGTAAGCTTAAAGTACTCTCCTTCAGTTCCAGTCAGGTCTCATCAGTCTGTTTAGCTTAATCGTACAAATATAGGTAAAACAACCAGTACAAGTTCTATTTTGGCAGTCTGAATTTGATAATGATAAAAATAGACTGTTTTGGATTGAATAATTATTTCAATATTTGTATGACACCAAGATTTCAGTGATTGACGAATCGGGCAAAGACCACTTTGGTTTGGAAAGAAACCTTTGCAGTCACAAACCTGTCGCATTCTACGTGCGCGAGACCGACACCATAGCTCTGAAAAAAAACAACTGCAGCAATTACTCAGAAGAGTAATGCCTCTCCATTCTGAATACTGATCTGCCCCATCCGTACAGACCCATTAAAATACAGGCCGTAAGACTTTCCCCTGATATCGGCCCACTGCGAAGACACCATGTTTTTGTTGTACTGAGACACAGAGCAGAAGTCCTGACTCAGCCCGCCACAGTTCCTAATTACACAGCAGGGACGGAACGGGATAGGATGGGAACCTTCCATCGCCCTGCTGTTGCTGCGCAGCCAGCAGCTGGCTGCGACACGCCTGCCTTTCGCTTCCACGGCCAGAGCTCTTCGACAGCAAACACAAGACCTCACAGCTCAATGCACCATGACATAAGAACTTGGCGCTTGGATGTAGGCACTTATCAACATAATAACAGAAAACGTTTGACAAGATTTTGGGGGGCAGGATTGTTATAGATTGTGTAGACACAATCTATAATAAATGCCAAGAGCTGGCTTTAATTAGTAATATGCTACTCTTGACCAATTAGAATCTGCTTCTGTGCTTTCCAATTTTGAACGTTTACATGAGGCAACATTCTTTGGGATGTACCAGCAATCAGATGAGTGCATTAAGAATGTGCTCCAGCCTCAGATCTAGGCCTTTTCTGTTTTACCATGAATAGAGTTTCATTTAACTGTATAGTTTAAAGTCAGAGCCTAACTATGTGTTTGCATATGACCATCTATGTATTATTTATGGCTTCTTTCGCTGGTATTTCTGGGCTAGTTAACATTTACTCGTTTTCACTTGAATAGCAAACAGCGAAAGTTCTGCCTGTACCTTTTCTGCTACATCATGTTGAAAATTCGGATGATCCTTCCCATCACGTTCACCTTCCTTCTCTCTGATAGGCTCATGGATAATAGGCTCATGGATAATAGGTTTTTTTTTTTTTGCTGATGGCTATCCAAGTTTCTACATGCAAGAATGAGCAGGGAGAGTCTTCTGGACTATGTCTGTTCATGACCAACTCACATGGTAGACGACGTGAGATTCCACGGCCAACCCGTTGGACACATATAATAGAACCAGTCTGTACTGGTCTTCAGTTTATCTACATAAGACGCATGTACTTGATTCTTTTATTGGAATCTCCTTTGATTTCCCCAAAAATTACCAGTTTGTCTATTAATTTGAATATTCTTTGCCGTTTCAGGGCACCCACTGTGATGTAGGAGGTTTTTCGTTTTTAAAAAGCTAAAAAAAACCTATGAAAACTTGGGGATGATATCCAAGGCAAAACTTCAATATGCAAGCAAGTCTTGGATTTACCAATCCTCCTTCAATTCAAAAATGAAATCCAGAAGAAAATAGCAGTACAGATTATGACAGCAAAGAAGCCTTCAGAAAAAATAAATAAATAATTTATAAAAGCCTTAATCCTTAATCCGAGACTCTGAAAATAAATCCATACTCAGTTCCTCACTCTTTGTTGTGCAGTTTTTTTGTGGTTGGGTGTGTGGGTGGGGGAAAGCAGACAGTCTGCACGCTGGTCACGCTCACAAGGTCAGGACCGACCTGTGCAGGAAGCACGCGTCTTCCCTGGGCCACTGCACATCTGTTGGAGCACGTATAGTGAGGTCAAAGGTCAAGGTGCGCGGGTCTGGCCGGAGCTGCCAGTGCTTCTAAGAGCTACAAACATACCAGCCTGCTTCAGACACCGGCTGGAGGAACGGAAGTCATTGTTTGTGATGGGAGGAACAAAGAGTTTGGGGAGATGATGGGATGCAGGGATACTGCTCTCAGTACAGTGTTCACTAGGGGCTAATATTTATACGCAGAGACTGTGACATCAAAAAAGGTCAGAGGTCAGAACTAGCCAGGCCCCATTGGTCTGTAGTAAGAGGCTTCTCTTTGGTCCTTCACAAAAAATACGAGGTGTGGGTATTAAATAACGAGAATGGGCTTATCTAAGTCGAACCACAGCACGCATGCGCGAACCACGTGGTAGACATTGACCAACCTCATGGTATACATTAACCAATTGGCAAGCGTAAACAAACCCTGCGAGTTTCAATCCGCTCGCATCTTCAGTTCGCTGTTACGCATCGCTTGAAGTAGATGTGTTTTTCTGACGTGTCGTAAAAAATGGTCAGTTCAAAAGTGGAGCAACGCATCAATTTGATCGAATTACGACATTAGTCTCATTATTTAATAGCCACACTTCGTACGCATTACCACTCCTTTAAATCAGCAGTGCAAAATACAAGACTAACATCAAGCAAACGTGTCACAACGCTTGGCCACCAAAATCCATCCCCGCACTTTCCGACCTGGTTAGATGACATCCCATCACGACATGTTTGTGGTTCGCTGCACTTTATGTAAGCAAGGAACACTCCATCATTGAATGAGCCACCAACTGCTGCTATCCCATGATCCCCTACCACCACACTCGCTCAGATAGGTGGGTTTACCTGTCAGTCAAAGTAGGCTCGGCCAGAGTAGGCTTCAAGAAGGAAATATATCATGTTCGTATGTCACATGCAAATAACCATTAAATCAACCTCCTAATCAGTAATTAAAACCTATTAACTTATGTCAACACTGAATGTATTTATATTCAATCTGTAGATTACACAGAAGTGGGCAGTATGTAATGATGTATGGTAATTATGGTCTGAATGTGTGCCACACTGAGCTTCACACTGTGTTAATGAGCTCATCCTATAATGTGGCTGGACCAACTTTCTCCAAACTGTTTGGTCTCTAAAAGTATGTTATGTTTGATATGCCGTGGCAGTTTTTCTGAGAGAAATATATAAAGGTTTAATCACAATTTTAAGGTAAATATTGAAGGAAGGCCTCCGGTCGGTGGCAGTTGGTCAGGGTTTGTGCGTGTCAAATGGTTTTGGAAGAAAGCGCAAAATGGCGGCCCCAGCACTTCTAGCTCTGTGATGTCATCAGTGCGTCCCAAACATTGGCTTCCGATTCACTCATCCTGAAGAGCAACACATCTTCATGCTCACTCCATGGGTGGTGTTCAAAACACAACCCTCTCCATGTCCTTCAAAGGAGGCCAGGTAGTTAAGCCTGAAGTACATCCAAGACATTCAACAAAAAAGGACTGGCTTCCAGACATGGATTAAGCCTAGTTCTAGACTAAAAGAAAATTTCAGTGAAGATCTACTTTGGAAAAAAAAGTTGCCATGCTAGGACTAGGCCTAATCCATGTCTGGGAAACCAGCCCAAAAAGATTCCTGAAACAGTGGCAGAGAGTAGCACAGGGTGATGTGGCCAACGTGAGTCATGTTCAATCCGCTTTTAAAAGCAATCACTTTAACCGACTTGCCAAAAGTGTTTCGGCGTGATCCCGTGTTCCACCAAAAACATCGCCTCCTGTTCACGTCGGAGTGTCTACGTGGTTTGGCCCATGCAAGAATATGCCAGCCACTCTTGAAAGCAAGAAATAATCTGAATGGGAGAGCCATTTTTAGAAATAGAACACATCATAGCATTCACACACACACACACACACACACACACACATTGAAAAGGGTCTGTTATCTTAGAGAGGGTGGGATCTTTGACAAACACTTGTTACAAAGAGAGTGCCAAAGGCTTCATAAACTGGACACACCACTGAGGTCTAACGAAGACACACTCAGGCATAAATGTGAGATTTGGCAGCTTCTCTTCAATAACCGTAAGCATCGGAGATGAGCTCCGGAATGAAGCTCTCTCTTTGAATCGGTCTGAAATGTTACCGCTAAGTCGTCCATCCGCTCTCGCCTGTAGTGCTTCCTGTAGCGCTAACTGTAGCGGTCAGGCTAAGCTTGAGCGTGGCGGGTGAGGCTCGGACCTAGAGACAGATCACTAGGCACACGCGAGGAAGGCTCGCACGGCCCTCCGACATTCCACGCTCACCCTCCGACACAAGCAGCCCCACTTCACACTCCGTCAGCCCCACACGCCGCTGAGATTACAGCGCAGCCCCTTCCCTAAAGCGGCCACAGTCGCTCCTGACGAGCTGGACGCGCCACCAGGTTATAAATACACTACTCCTTCTTATGGAGACAGGAGGGCGCTAAGCTAACGAGAACATGCTATGCTAAAAGTTTTAGGGCTCACATCAAACACAAGATTATGTCATAAGGGCTTGAGGATCTACCAGCCAAGATAACATTTTAATGCCAGATGTTCTGTACAATACTGTGTCATACTGCATTATATGTCTATATTATCTGTGGCAAATGAATAAGACATGCAGAATTTAAGTCCATTTGACTGACGTACAACTGAGACAAAGAAAAAAAAAAAAAAAAAAAAATTCCTCACAAGCACCTTTAACATGGAAACAATTTCATTCTTACTACAGTACTGAAAACAGATCTATGTTGTTCAATATGACAGTAATTGATCTGTGCAATAAACAGTACTTTTCTACGATACAGCGCAGTATGAGATGGGCCTTGTTTTGCTGCACACAATTCCAGCTCCATGCGTTGTAAGACAAGGGAATTGTGGGACTCCAGCAGGCAGTGTTTGGTGTACACACCCTACCCTGGAAAGCTGAGCTGGTCTTTGGGGGAGACAGTACTGCTTTGAACAACACACTGCAGCGTGTCCTCAAGAAATGTTTTGCTTCTCTGTATTGGATACATTCAGGACAACCTCGGGGTTCTGTCACAGTTAAGGATGTGTTCTGGAACTCCGGGGCGGAATGTTGCAAAAGTTCAAGTGTCCTCGCGCAAATGCTGTCTCAGAAAAAGTCTGCAGTGCACGTCTGTCTGAAGTCAAGCTTGTCCAGTTGTGCAATAACACCCTGCTGTGTGTGTTTCTCAGCATTAATGGCAGAAATTCAAATGCTCCACTGAATGTTCTCAAAATTAGGTCCGATAGAGCTTTCTGTGTGGGCTCACTGAGGTCGTTTTCATCCGCCTGCGGAATGCGCCTGGGCACTTCACATAATAGACACAAAGCGCCATCCTGACACACACACACACACACACACACACAAACAAACAATGAATTCACTCAAAGGGAAATATTAACCAACAAACTAAACTTCTATCAAATACTGACAATGCAATGTGCTCCATTTGCCTCTAAATTAACGGTAATATTTGAGCCAACTGTTCTTTACACCTGATTTTATGGCCGTTTAAAAGCAAAAACACACTGAAAAAAAAAACAGTGCAAAGACCCAAAAGACATTAATTTAAAGTAACTGAAAGTTTCCAGGCTTCACCATTCAGTGGAGCTATGTTGCATAAGGCTACATACTGTGGCTATATATTGTGTAAAGCTACATACTGTGGCTATTCTGAGCTGTCACTGCTGGTGGACAAACAGCATTTTAAGACCTTAACAGAGAGGTGGACTCTTTGACACTAGCATGCCAGTGTAAACTGTCCAGTCACTATCAGACTGCCGCGGTCGGCCAAGACGCTTGTTTGCTACCTGGCGGAGCTTGACTGACTGCACTGCAGACATGCCGTCTCAGCCTGGCCGGGGTCAGCATGGAGAGAGCTTTGCTAATTGCTTTCAGGTGTGTCACACAGATGGGATTCCATGCGTGACAGAAGATAATCCAACTCCAACACACAGGACCATTTTATGTTTGGGCCTCTTTTCTGAGAGTCCATGTGAAATTTTTCCAGCTTGCTCACACCATACAACAGAACAGCATTTTACTTTTTTTGAGCAATTACACCACTCATAGATATCACCTGATGCACTCCATTCATGTTGAATTACACCAAATGGAGATGCAATATCAAATTTACAGGAAGGTGATAATGCTACAACATGTTAAAAACAAAACCTGCAACACTGTGACAAGGGGGACTTCTGTACAATCTGGTCAAAAGTTTGTGTTTGCACAGACATAAGCTGGTGGAGGACACTTCACCTTCAGCTTTGTGCAAGAAGACACAGTATACCTATCTGACCAGCAGGGGTCACTGGTGAGAGATGATACACACACAGTCCTGTTGACTGAATACCTCCCTCTCTGGGTGACATGAAGGCCAACTATGCGTTGCCCTACTGAGGCTACCAGCCACTATTGGGTCCAAATTGAAACCAGACCATTAAACCCATCCACACACTGGAACAGGATAAGCTTACAGCAGGCCCTAAATCAGGGGTCAGGGGTGTCAAACTCCAGTCCTGGAGGGCCGCAGTGTCTGCGGGTTTTTGTTCTTTCCTTTCGATTGGCAGCCATTTTAGGCCTTGGAAACCAGGTGTGTGGACTCTTTAGCCAACCAGTGATTTTAATTAATCAATTAAGTGCTAAAACACACCAAAAACCAGCTACCACTGCAGCCCTCCAGGACTGCAGTTTGACACCCCTGCCCTAAATTAATTCTCAATTTTCTACAGGAGCGCACAGATAAAAGCACGACATACTGAAAACACAACTGAGAAAAGATCTGCCGCATGGTCGCCTGCGCTTTGTCCATTACTATGATACCCTGCTATGTATTTCCATTTGAATCAGCGTGCATTTCAGATTTCACAATATCGCACAGGATAAAAATCTCTTTAAGGGTAATTTCTGATCGTACTTCAGCCATCAGTGAAAATTCTCAATTCAATTAGATTAGGCTATTCAAAGTAATACACACATTGCACAATTGGTTTCCGCCTCCAGTGTGTGAGTTACAATAGCTATTAAGTCCTGGAAAAAAATGTAGTTTGGCATGGTCACCAGCCTGGAATTGCAGTGTACACAGTCAACTGTGAACCAAATTAACAAAATATATTAGTGGGATAATGTACCTCCCCTGCTTTATCACAGAATGTAATGCACACTTCATGTCATTGTTTTATCCTGTATGGGTGCTGTGCTGTCACATGACGCGTTGTTGTCCATTAGCCCCTACTGTACTGCACAGAGTCCGCTACCCAGAACAGGTAAGGTTTCTTTTCGGTCTCTACACCCAAATTGCTCCACTACACGATGGAATATTTGTATGCGGAACAAGGCAAGCTAATTCTGCAGACGGACAAAGGATCTGCTGCATCCGGCAAGTTCGGTCCCTCTTGGCTCCAATACCTCAACAGCAGTTTACATAAGCAAATACGAGCAGATAGGCTCCTTTTTTTTTTTTTTTCGCCTTTGCAGGCGAGGATATGGATTTCTCTCCCATTTTGATTCACCCGTACATCTGAGCAGCAAATGTAGTGTGAAACCTTGTGAGACGCTGAAAAGATTAAACACATCCTTTAGCGTAGCTCCTCTTATCTCTGCCGGGGGCGGGGGGGCACACATGAATTGGAACGGTTATTATTATTATTCTTGTGATTTACTTTATTCATATACATATTCCTTATTCACAGTGTATCACTGCTACATTTGAAAGTATTAGGCTGCCAGTGGGCTAGTGCTAGCATCCCCAGTCTCCAGGGTCCCCAGCACTGCTGCACCCCAGTGCAGCCCAAGCTACCCCAGTGGTTAATTGGATTTCACAGTTTAGTGCTTGAGTAAATAGGCGGAACCGACAGACACACACGGGGATACACACTCGCACAAATGTAAATGCAAACATGGACTAGTTGAGTGACAGAGACATGTGGCTCTACACACACACACACACACACACACACAACACACACACAAACACACGCACACACACACACACGTGCGCATGCACACACACACCGCATGCACGCACACGCGGCGCTGTCGGATCAATACTGCGCCATTTTCATCCCGAGTGGGTCGTCGCTGTGTGGTGGAAAGGGCCAGGGGGATACTGATCCATCCCAGACTCTTGAAGGAGGATCTGCGATCGTATCAACTAAATGCCCCGGTCCTCCAACCCTCTGCCCTCTCCTCACCCTTCCTCAACCTCGCCAACTGTCCATCATTCTCTCCCACCCCCACCCCATCCCACCCCACCCACTGTCTCCCTCCACACACGTTTTCTGTTTCTTTTGAATTTCCAATCTCCCCGAGCAACTGCGGAATAATGATTGCTTTCTGAAGACCGGCCTTGTTTGAGTTGGCTAGCTTTAGGGCTCTCAAAATGGCACAATAATGCCATTTCTATGAAGTCTAGCCCCATTGAATTTTCTCTATCAAACGTAGCACAGGGTGCTTGCTAGCTTGCTCACATACTTATGTTCCGCTCTCAGGATACAACTGTGAAACAAAGGCAAGAAGTCCAAAGGGTTTTATTGGACAGGATTTTTGTTTTTATACACCTTTTTCAATAGAGCCATGAGCGTGCATATTATTTCTAAAAGTAGAATAACATAAATTATGAGTTTCAGATTCATTCCAGTTTGGTGCCACTAACTACATTTTCATTGATAACAGCTCAGTGAATTCCTTTACATATTCTAATGTCAACCTTATACACAAAGGAGAAATACATTGAAATGCTTAGAGGACAAGGAATCAATATCAACATAAGGAGTACAAAGCAGCAATGTTACTTCAATTGGTTGCTGCTATTTCTTTTCAATGAGAAAGGGATATACAACGCTCAAATAAAACCGTTTAAAAATCAGAAATAAATAGCAATGCAGCAATGCTCGCAGAAGAAACACCCCCCAGCAACTGGTCAACAATGAAATGTAAATTTCCAATACTGTGAAGAAACCACTTGGCATCTAATTCATGGCTGTCTGGGGTCCTTCTCTCCCTTGCTTTAGTAAGCGTGTCATTTTTAATCGTCTTGACCAGGCATTCCCATCACCGCTATACTCGGTAACTCACGAGGGCGGCACAGGAGCACACGTGTCCTCCAAAAAAATAAAAAAAAACAATGCAACTGGCCAAGTGGTCTTTTTCCACACTCTGACCAGTCAGCTAAGAACTAGACTAGCTTCTACATAGGAAGATTGTACCACAGGCATTAAACTGACCAGAAGGGGGTGCTGGAGTGTTCTGAGGTGGGGGTTATCCTCCCAACCATAACCCTCCCTCCCTTGGTAAGACTAAGACTGTGAATGGCCCCATGCGACTCCTGGCCAGGGTTAGGCACAGTTTCAACCTGTACCACAGGGTAGACCAATGCCCCAGCTATGCCCCTGAGAAAACAATCATGGCATCAGTTTCAAAACATTACATGTCCAGTTTACTGCTTTACAAACCGCTGGAATGTTCATTATAATACTAATTATTACAGCCCATAATTCACTGCACACCAAAAGATTTGGGAATACTTAACGATGCTGCGACTGAAATACTCTGCCACTGGTGTGGTCTGTCATTAATTCCCAACACAGATTACTGTGACACCCATGAAGAAGACTCGTTTTAGTGCTAGCCCTTAATTCCCTCTTAACGTAAATGATATGCTTGCTACACGAAGCATGCCAACTGAAAGCAATATGCGTGTACTCAACATGACACAAAGCTGCGATTGCAATCATTGGTACCACAGGAATAAGAGGAGAGTGTCATAGCATATCCTTACGCAAATTACTGTTGCATCAATTGCCAGTGCTTTCAAAAGGGGGGAAAAACAGCCAGGAATTACACAAGGATACACACAAATAATGTCCACGAGAATGTTTTCCTTTTAGGGTGAAGGAGCCCACGGTTACTCGGGTTTTAAACCAGATCATCTGTGTCAGGGAATGTTAGACGT
The DNA here is from genome assembly GCA_022829145.1 of Albula goreensis. Taxonomy (NCBI): domain Eukaryota; kingdom Metazoa; phylum Chordata; class Actinopteri; order Albuliformes; family Albulidae; genus Albula; species Albula goreensis. Next base: position 32,140,828 of record CM040752.1, read on the forward strand.
AGCATCTGTTCTTCTCATCACAGTAGCCGAGCAAATCCTGAGAAATTACCGACAAGATTTAAATAGGAAAAACAGCACTACCCGGTCATCTACCGTTATGACATTTTGTTATCGATGGTATACGTACTACACAAAGATTAATATTACATTTCCAATTTAGAAGTGACGGTCGCCTTTGAAGATTGAAGGAGAGATGTAAAACGGCCGGCTGGAGCATTGCATGACATAAATCACTGTGTGCATTCCCCTGCAATTAAGATTACAGAGTTATTTTTGTGGACCATTACCTCGATCATAGTTGTTTTCTAAATGTAGGGTACATCAACATTAAGCCTGTAGCTATAGCTACTTAATCCATTCCTGAATTTCAAAACGGAAATGATATGACCTTGTTTAATTTTAGACCGGGCGTAAAAAAGGGGGCAAAAACTCCACACAGGGGAAACATTGACAAAATAAACATTCTAAAAGAACTGTAACTCGCCGGGGGGTTACGTACACCACGGTGAGAACAGAAAGTAACAGTCAGCCTCCGTTTGTTTTGTTGGATACTGCTGCACTGGGTTGTCAGACTGTCAACGGAATGACAAGATCAAGCTGTAATCATAATTAAGTTAACATTAGCTTGCCCTGTAAGTACGAGCCACACATTAAGCTTGAGTATTACTGAACAAAGAAGTAGATAGTGTCGTAGTCTTTAAGAAGGGAACTCACCTATTCTTCGCAGGGGCGGTTGAGGACTCGGCAAACCGCTGCTGATGTGGTAAGAGAACCGCATTGTTTTGAACTGGCTGGAGAACGAATTCTGTGTCTCCGAGGGCGACAGCGGCGGGGTAAAGCTAATTAAAGCGCTCTTTGGTCGGTTCAGCTGCATACCTGGACACAGTTACACAGGTATATGATATATTCTGGTACCTCCTCGTGGAAGAAATCGATACAAGATTAAATTCCAGCTTCAGTGATTAATTCCCCAAAAAGCTTCTTCTCGACGTGGTCCCACCAGGCGCCCGCTTGAGCTGCCTGTCCTGGTAGTCACTTTATTAGCTTCGTCGGCCCGTTTTGGGCTGCGAGTTGTACAGAACAGCCCTCTCACCAGACCGCAGTCTCCAGCCAGTATACACTCTTGCAGTATTCCACGATAGAGTATCCCATAAAAACATCCAAGAAAAATGTAAAACGCCATCAAATAATTTAAAATCAATCCGGTTACTGTGGCAATCTAATCTAGACCAATACAAAAACTGTTGCTAATTACTATCATCTAGCCTATGTGTATGATCTGTTTAACAGTAAAAGAATGAGTAATTAATCCCTTGCCTTCAAGTTTTATATCAATAGCGACAGTCAACGTCAACAATTTACAGTCTAATCAAAGAGGTAGGCGACTCCAAGAATGTTTACATTGAATCCGGCTCAATTATTAGATACGAATAAAGACTAGATACAGCCCGTTTTCCCGTAGCATTAATGCGACATATAGTTAATTAATGTTTCAAAGTTTAATTTCAATCCACGTCTAAATACAAAACCGTGAAGTAGGCTACACGTCTAACTAATTCCAACATCTTCATTCCATTCCTAAAATTCGAAACGGCTTAGGGGAGAACTGTGTTTCAAACTTGTCCTGAAAACAAAAGCTCACACAGAATGACCTCGCTAGCGGTTGAATATGCTCCTTAAAAGATCCCCGGTTTAGATTTGTCATCCCTATGCACAGTTTGAAAGCGCGTCTCGAGTCCCCTCCTATGAATTGCGATTCGTATGACTTCTTGCACTGGAATCCGAGATTCGTTAGCAAATTGCTTGGCCATAAAATTTAATACAAATAGTTAGGAGAACAAAGTAATCAATTTCACAGGTATACGCTGACTAGGCGTCTCCGTTGACGTGAAAGGGTTGCTCTAGATTTTCAAATATCGACTACTTTTTCTTCTCCGTTTCCTCTCCAAAACGTTACCAAAAATATGCAAACTCAGCTGCTTCTGTCCAAATCCAATTCAGACTTCACATCGAACTCAAATTCCCCATCTGTGTGTTCCTTGGTAAAAAATAGTTCGCGCTTTATCCCTGTTAAGTTGATTTGATTTGGTTTCGGATGCAGTTTTGCCCTCTCCATTGAGTCCGTCTCATTTCAGTCTGTCTCCATTCTCATCCGACCGCTTATCCATTCTTTGTGTGAAACTTTGACGACACCGTCAAACTGCAATTCCTGCGTGTGTTAAACTTAACTCCCCCTCCCCTCCGCTCTATTTTCCCTGCTCCTGTGTGCGTTAGTTCGTCGACATCCGAAACCCAGTCTCAGCCCCCTCCTCCGCCATCTCCTTTTTTTCCCCAAAGTCTGTTTCTCATTTGGAGTTTTTTTTTCTTTCAAGGGTTTGTGCATGAAATCTGATCCTTTGAAAAACGTTGAAAAGATTCTAATTTCTCTCTTAAGAATGGTGTGCAGCTGTCGGTCTCTGAAACCAAAGATAGGCTACACATTTTTGAGCGCGTGTCTGAAGCTGTCATTGGTTGAAAATATATTCTATGGACCCAATTAAAACACTTATAATTGAAGGTTGCGGCAAGGAGGAACGGATGGAGGAGAAAAACATATTGCGGCTCGTGTGGATGGGTCATGGACTTACTCGACTTGACCCAGATTGTTCCATTTACCTTGAAGAGGAGAAACTAAACGAAAACCAACTGTTTTTTTTTTAAGAAGAGATGTTTTATTTAAGTGTATGGAAAAATCAAAACCTGTGACAATATTTTCAATTTCCTTTATAGCTTATGTATCTCTATCTTTTTTTTTTTTGTTCTTTCAGTATGGAAGAAAAGCCGATCACCTGGGCCCATTCACTGGAATTTCCTGTAAGTGTTTACATTCTGTTTGAGTCAGTGCAGGTTGAGTCACTAGCTTTTACCAGCTGCATACAGTAGAAAGTCATCTCTCTTGCTATAGAGTAGGCCTGACACCTTGGATTGGATATGAGATATGAGAATGGTGGTAGAAGTGTTAATTCATCCACTTTTCCCAATAATGAAAGGCATCCCCCTGCAGCAACCTGGAACTGAGTTTCATCCTAGACTCGGTTTTGTCTCCGGCATTTTCACCTGTGGCATGTAAGACTTAATCTTTCAACTACCTGAAAAGTATATGATTTAAATTAAAGTTATACTGTATCTTTCTTAAATTAAATTTTACATCAATGTTGTTCTGTTGATTGTACCACTAACATATTGACAGGACTGGACCTTTCCACCCCCTTAATGTGAATGGAAGTCTCAGACTTTTTTTTCACCATTTTTTTTGATGTTGTTTTTCAATTTATTTTAAATGTCTATGAATCTGGAGATCCTGCAATGTCCTCTATAAAATCCAGATGGGAAATCTTATACTCACAGGAAACATAATGGATAATGTGACATTTTAGATTTAAATAAATAAAAAAAATTCAGTATATTGTGGTCCACTCTTAATTGGGAAACCTACAACAAAAAAGAAATAGTTGCATCTCTCCTGAAGCGGTTTCACTTTTTCTTTATTTGACTGGTGTGTTCAAAGTGGTTTGCTGTCCTGATAAGACCTATTCTGCTGATGACTGTTCAGAGTTGTCATTTGAAAGGAACTTGTTTCTTACTTGCGTTTTTAGTAACAGATGATTTACTCTTCATTCCTCGTCGTGATTTCTGTGATTCAGCAAATTACAGTGTGCAGACACGTTTAAATGCAGCAGGGTATTATGCAATTGCCTTCTCTTTTTTTGTGTTGATTTGTAATCAATATTATGAATGATCGCTGCTGGCTGACCTTGCCACTGCGTTGGGTGAGAAGAGGCAGGGGAAAATGTTTGTCTGCATGGTGCTGCCCCAGTCCTTTTGGCAGGATGGACACCTACTGGCAGGGAGCCTCAAGACCAGCGTGAAAAAGCGCCAGCAGAAAGTGCATTTCATTACAACTTAACAGTACAAAACTGATGATGATGATGAAATTTCCTGCCCCTGATAAACTCTGTAAAAGTAATATAACTGTAATTGCAAAGGTAATTGGCAACATGGGGGTCAAGCACACATTAGGCGGTGTACTGATAAAGCACTCACTCACTGTGTGGAGAGAGGGCACTCCATGCCCTTGACTTAAATCCCGACCATGCCATCTGCCAACTGTGGCTTGCAGGCCTGCATGGACAGCAAGTAATTGGCTGTGGCATTATCCATGGAGGGCATCAGGTAGCGGATGCCTGCAGTCCACAAGCTGCACGTAAATACAGCGCGCCGTTCCAAATGCAATGGCCGCAGTGCCACTCAGATGATGGACTGATGAACAGAAAGAGCAGGACATGTAGGCTAGGCTACCCTTTTCTGAACTGGTGTAGGACACTGAAGAGATGGGAGAGAATGGTTATAAACCTAAACATAGGTACTTTTACCAGAGTACTTGTGGGGAAGAAAACACAATTCAGAGTGTACCAGAGTGGATTCTAAAATATGTCTTCATTTCTGAAATGCATTCACGTTGTATGAGAGAATGTATACAGTCTCAACTCTCATAAGTCTCCAAGCGTCAGTGTCACATTTCCAAAGCATTATGGGATGCGTATTCAGTCAATAATCAGAGAAAATATATTCCATGACAAAATGCATGTAAAATCTTTTGAAAGAACTTGTATTCAAGCATACAATTTAATCACTTGTTATAATCACTTGAGTATTTCATGATCAACATAACTTTCAAAGATGTCTTAAACATTAAGTGCACATTCATCGTACACAAGATTGCAGCATTTTCATGGATATGCCTATTTTAATCACATACTCTTCTATAAGTATGTGAAATATGAACACTATTTAGGTCTTTCAATTGTATTTCCATTGTAATTGGTCTATAGCTAACCAAACCCTTTAATTCATGAACTTGAAATAGATGGCATCTTAAAAACTAAGATTTTGGAAATTGCTTTCTACTTGCATGTAGGGTTATTTACAAGATGGCATATCTCATTTTTTTTGTCATATCAATGTATTTCTACATTGCTTCCCACTTAATACCATGTAAAAATAACCTCTTTTGCATTCAGTAATATTCACATTAAAACCAGGGTAGCCTGTTTATTACCCTTTGTAAATGCACTATTTCTTCCTTAACAAATGTGACAAAATCAAATCTTTTGTTCGACCCATTTGGACCTGATGATGTTGGAAACATTCTCTACTACTTCTGTGGTACATTCATTCCTTCTCTTTTGATTTCATGATTATAGATCTGCATTACCACTGCCTTACCAGTAGGTGTCAGCACTGATACAGAACTCACAGAATATCCAAGTTCTCCATACCAGCCATTTCCACAAGAGAATGAATGAGGTTAATGCAAGGAAACTTTTTAAAAGCATTCCCATATGAACCATTTCAGTTTTAGAGTAGGATTCTGATCGTAGAATGCGATTTGCAGACATTTTCTGGAATGTAGTGTTTTAATAATAAAAGCAGCAACGTAAGCTCTGAAGTGCACATGGCAAACGGGGTACTTCAGACATTATCAATCCATCTTCTAATCAATGCATTTCCTACATTATTTAGAAATATAATGCCAATTACTGCAGTAATCTGTTGGAGGACGGATAATTCTGTGTGTTACCCAAACACAATGACAAAGGCTCCAATTCAGTTTCACACAAACTCCAGGGATGAGATTTGGAATAATTTGTCACATTATTATGAAAGAAATCTTTACTCAGCCAAGCTAAAAACATCAATGACAAATTGATGCGCACAGGACACAGCGCATAAATCCTTGATGTTCTTCTAGTCATTTTTCATCCCGATTTTTACACCACAAGTCTAAATGACACATTACGAGAGGCGCATTGAAGAAATGCTAACACACATTTCATGTATTTATTAAAATCAACATACATTTTAATAAGGTCACAACCATTAAACAGATAAAACATGTTATAATATTTGGGTGCCACCACAGTCATTTTTAATAAAAGGACATTATTAATCTGCTCATTACACATAGAAAACCCACACATAGCGGAGCCAACCTGATCTCAGATCCATGCAAATTCTTAAAATAAGTTAATGATATGCATATTTCATCCATTAATGAAAGATTGACAGCAGTGAGCATTCATTCCAGACACTGCACTGTGTGCGGTTACCTGACAGACTCCACACATTCCACAACAAAAAAAAAAAAAAAAATGCTGAATTAAAAGTAAATGTCAGGATGTGTTGGTCCTCCCATTCGCTCAGCTCTGATGTAAAGGAGGGGAGAATCTGTGGGGAGATGCTGGGTCTCGTGTTCAGCTTTCCCAGGGCGATCTCTCCCAGCGCCTCAGTCCACCACAGAGCCACACATGGACCTGCGGTTCCTTAGGTTATAGCGCGGCTGTGGAGAGTGGTACAGAATATCAACAGCAGCTAACAGCAAAGTTATATAACGTCGAAGGCTCACTCCAGCCAAATCGCCTCACAATCAGACTCAAAAAAGGAAATGAAACAACAACAGACGTTGGTGGTATGGGAGTTCAAGGTGAGGTAACGCCTCCTCGCTTGCTCAACTTTGTGACCAAGATGGCTACATTACTTCTGTAAAATTTACAGAACATAAACCATAGCCCATGGGAAATACAGAGGTAGACATAAAAATGACCGATGGCAAACACACTCCACTCATGCATCCACTGATGGACCAGTCTTTAGACTTGTATCATTATGCACCACCCACTTTCAAATTACAGGATGTGATTGGCCCAAATAGCTGAAGAACTTTATTACATCACAAACAGGTCTTTGAGTCGACAGAAGTATTACATCTCCTGATTTTAAAAAATGATTTTACTATATAGGTATGTCATTTGTTAGTTAAAATGTTGTGAAATTTTTAGATTTGCTCATGAATATAATTTTTAATTTTGCCTTATTTTTGTAAGTCAGGTCCCTCTTACAAATCAGATCTCCATCTCAATGTGATTTACCAGAATAAAGGTTACATATTGTATGTATTTTTATATTGACTCTGTTGGCTACTACCTTGGTCAGGTATCTCTTGAAAGAGATTCTGGATCTCAATGACACTTCCAGATTAAATAAGGGTTAATAAATTACATCAATTTATTTCATATTCTCAGCTGCTAATGCTTGTGTGTGCATGGGCCAAGTGGAGTGAAAGCGCATATTTTTCACCTGTTGGTGTGTGTTTTAACATATGAGGCCCACCTGTTTGTCATCGACCAGCACGCTGTAGACGAAGGCAGAAGGACTGTGGCGATAGCCTGAAGAGCGCCGTCTGCCTCGTTTCCGTGGCGTCTCCATGGAGCTTTGCGCTTCTGCTGCAGCACTGTCATAAAGGCAAACTGTGGCACAGCACAAATGCACAGCTTAACTCAGACAACACATACCATCATCATTCACACCTTCAAAGTAAAGATGAAACCAGCACTTCAACCTCAGTCTTTTTTTTTTTTTTTTTAAATTTCAGATCCAATGTGCTGGAGTATAGCTGCCATGTGCTAAAAGTAATGCAATTTAATGTACAAAAAAACAAACATACTTTGGACTGCATATCCTGTATATCCCAGGGATAAATCACATCATCTAAACACTTTAAATTAAACTGCACGATCATTTGGGGTAGCGGTTTAGCCAGTAGTTAAGTTCCAATACAATTATATGGACATCAAATTCCAATTAAGTGGAATCCAAGAGCTCAGTGTTAATTAGAAGTTTGTGCTTAATTGTTCCAGTGAAAAAAACTTAAAAAAACACCTCTGTAAAGTGAACTATATGGTTAAGAATACTGTGCTGATCTGATGCAAGAAACAGTAACTTGGACTGAATACGATAACTATAAAACGTAGAAATAAAACTTAACGGACTTTCAGTTTCATGCAGTTAATGCTTTGTGTAGAGGGGGAATTCTGGAGAAGACCATGTCTACAGTAAATTCCATGATCATGCGATCATATTTTTTAGTCATCTTGTGTCAGTGCAAACAGCCAGCCACTCCCTTGGAGTCATAACTGGGATCTGTGCAAATAAGTATTGTGAGTCAGAAAAATCCATCACATTTTTATAAGTATTAATTAACAGTCCCATGCGGCTCATCCCTCAACTGGTTGGTCATCACAAGCCTGAAACTGTGCCATGGTCCAGAGGTCTCTGACCCGAGTCCCTGGGTCATTCATTGGGACTTACTCTCTCGTGAGTCGGAGAGGGGGTCCTCAGTTGCTGACAGGGTGCTGGATGAAAAGCTGGGGGCCAGGATGACAGACAGCTCCTGCACCACCGTGTCCGCTGCCCCGCTTTCCCTCCTCCCCCTCGGCCTTTCTGTACTCATCCTCTCCATTCTCCCCTTTATCGCCTGTACCCCATCCACAGCCTCTGTGAGATTTTCTACATGGGGGGGGGGGGGCACTCTGCTGTTAATCCAAAAGCTTAACATCTTGCATAATGATCAACTGACAAAAGTATAATTTATGATAAACGTTCGCAGAACCATACAGCTGTAAGGAGATGTCTGGGTGCCACCGGTCAAATCAAATTCGATTATGTTTATGATTTTGAATCTACAGTAAATGCAAATAACAAATACAATTTGCAGAAAGTATTCATGTTTGACTTAAGGCTATGTAGAGAGTGTGTCAGGTGCTGGTTGCTTAGAGATTCATTGTAATTTTAAACTTACGCTTTGACCAGGGGTGCCCAAACCTTTGCATACAACTCTTCATACACAAGTATTTAAAAAAAAGGGGGTGGGGGAAGAGAGAGTGAAGGAGAGAAATGAAGAGAGAGAAAGACAGAAACTACACCTGCTCGCTGCAAAGCCAGGTGAAGGTTGGACTGGGTCTCCTTCAGCTGGGCCAGAATCTCCAGGCTTTCCAGTCTCACATCCCGGAACCTCACCGCGAAAAAGACCAGAACCATCAGCCCGAGCAGAACCATGGCCCGCCTCAGCAGTCCCACCAGCAGGTCGATCCGTTCCTGCGGGGGTCCACACCCCCCAGTCAGAACTGCATCCCTCCGTCCAACGCCTCAGTTCAAGAATTATTCACAAAAACTAACTCCATTTTCTCCACAATTATGCTGAAAGAGCGCTTGCAAAAATGGTTTCTAACAAGAGTCAGTTTCGGAGAAATTCAAGATGGTGGGTGGCATGGCCTGTTCATTTGACATGGATTTACCCAAGAACAGTTTTTATAGTCGAGCCTTCCTCTGAAGTGTCATCTCCAAATTTTGCAACCATAACCTGTGCCATTGAGTCTTAAAATCAGGGCTGAAAAAGGTTTATATTCTAAATGGGTTTATATGGACTTTACAATGTGTTTTTTTTTTTTTTTTTTTTTACTGCCCCTGGTAACTAGGCTGGGGTCACTATGGAAAGCAGCCTCCCTCCATGTCCGGGGCCTCCATACTGACCATCTGCAGGTAGCCAGGGTCTATGGAGTCCTGTATAATTCTGCAGATCATCCTCTCCACATAGACATTCACCGCTACCAGTGCGAAAAGGACAAGCCTGGAAACAAACACATTTACACAAAATGAAAAAGAAATTTCTCCTCTCCAATCAATCAAGGCAACCAAACAATCTGCACAATGGTCAATGTAGCTCTTGTAAATTTCAATGAATGCAATGGTTTGGCCTTCATTATTTCCCTGGCTTCTTTCTCTAGCTGATGTTTAGAGCACACGCTACACTATTCTAAAAGTCACAAGGTAAAACTACTCCTCTGCCATGCTTAACAAAACCACCTGGTTAAGCAAATCTTGACAGAAGGCTGTAGAACGATTCTTCTACCTTCAGACTAAAATGGAGCCAACAGTGCAATACGATGGCTATGGAGCTGGTTATCCAGCTCTGTGGAGGTGGGTTTGATTCCCAGGTAGGGCACTGCCATTGCACCCTTCAGCAGGGTACCAAACCCAAACTGCATTGGTAACACATTTAGCGGTGTAAAACTGTGTATGGAATGCATGAGCAGTAAACTGTGCGGCCCACCTAGCCCCGGCAGTGCGCTGGGTGGACGTGAGCAGGAATGCGGCACACAGCCCCAGTGTGTTGTACAGCAGGGAGCTCAGCGTGTGCGACTCCGACATGATAAAGCTCTGAAGGAAAGCCACACGGCTGAAGATCTCCGAGAAAGCCAGCTTTTGCTCCCGCGCAGAGTCCTGCAGCTCCGAAAACACCTCTTTCACCCCTAGAAAACAAAAAAGCGAAAAACCTCCAACTATAATTTCATCCTTTACCCCAAAGCAAAAATCATATTTTACAATTATACTGAGATATTTTAATCTTACATCATACCAATTTCTGCAGCTGTACAAACATTTCGCACAAATTTAAAAAACTCTGTTAGTTCACATTAGGAAGTCACGTCAACCTTGCGTTGAGTCTAGCAGAGTAATCTTCAGCTGCTCCCCGTTGCGTAATATGGCCTCCTGAGTCTTCAGCGCTGCGCTCTGGGCCTCCACCAAGTCCTCGGCCATCCGTTGGGTGGAGGTCAGCTGTTCAGCCACTCCCGCAGAGCTCTCCCTCAGCCTGCATGGGCACACCTCATTAGCACCGGGGAGCCATACGGACATGCAGTCCTGAGAGGGAAAGACTGGCCTGATCAGATGCATCTGTAGCGCCGCGGTCTCCTGAGCACCTGTGGATGGTGTCTTCTGTTCGGTGTTGCCAGCGCTCACTCTGCAGATAGTGGCAGATGCTGTGGGCGTGAGTAAAGAACTCCGTGTAGGTGTTGAAAGCGATGGAATCCATGTCCTGAGTACATTCCCTGACTCCGCTATCGTCTGTGCAGACTGGGAACGGGCGGCCTGACCTACATTGAAGATACCAGCGTCTGTCATTTAAATCAGCAACTCACATTAAATATCATATTTTTTTACAAGGACAGTTAATGGTTAAAGGCAAGTTTCTAAATATATTAGCCATTCAAATGACTAAAAAAAACTATTTTGGAGCATCAAAATAAAGCACATAAGGTGGCTTTCAACTACAAAAACATCAGATGCTATTGTTGCTGTGACCTTCGCAGATGGCAGTGTGTGAATCCCAGCGCTATTCTGCTTTGCGTGTCCTCGGTGAGCTCCTGGCAGCTCTTCTGGATCCTCTCCAGCACGCGGGACCAGCACTCGCCGTAGCGGGGCTGTGCGGCGTAACCTCGCAGCCTCTGAAGTTCAGCCTTGCCTGCAGTCTGCAACGGAATCATCGGGCTGAAGGGCGCAGTGGAGCCGTGGGATCAGGACCGCCAGGCAAAGCAACGCGACTCCCCACATATTGCTACAGACGACATGAACAAAGTCACCACACTCCAGTGTTCGACACAGAAGCTGATTTAAACTTGTTTAAATACAGTAGAACTGGTTACCACAAATTAAGTGATATCTTATCCTGAAGTCTACAAATGTGGCATGATAACAAGAGCTGACATGTGATAACAGTAAAGCTGAGATTCAAATGTTGGCTCAATTTTGACAGCACCCATAATACTTCAACAAAACATTGCTTCAAATATTTGTAGCCCAAAATACATAATGCACATTATTTGATAAGCAAGCATTTTCACACACACAAAAACATTGAACAATTTTGCCATACATCTAAAGCCCCACAATATGATAGTAATCGACATACAAACCTTTATATTTCTACCATTAAATCAGCGATGTACCATCTTATTGAAGAAGAGCCAGTTTTCCTCTACCCCAACACTAAAACACCTGAATTACGTAAGCATCCGATTGTATTGTCCAATCAAGACCTTGATTTGCTGAATCGAGCGTTTGAGGTGTGGGCTGGAACAAAAGCCTGCGCCCACACCGGCTGTCTGCGTAGATCAAGGGTGCTCAAAGCTAAGCCTGAGGGGCCGCGCGGCCCTGGTGCGTACCGACTGCCTTTCTGGCAAGAGTAAAAATACTCAAGTTACATAAATGGCCTTGAACAGGAAATGCTGAGAATGAAGAATACAGGGAAAGGTCATGCAAAGCTCAGTGCGTTCCTCACAGGGGCTGATTGGTTGCAAATCAATTGTCACAAATGCTATGCTATGTATTAATGATATTATTACAGCATCTAAGCATGGTATTTTACACCCACAATTCACCTGGCTTTCATTAGCCCATCACTAGCAACCACTGTTGCCACCCTGTGCTCCTGTCAGCATAATTGGCTTAATTGACACTGATTTGTGAGATTGGAAAGCTCATTAACATTTTGACTCCACCCCCATCCCCCACACCTGAAAATCATGATACTTTCATTAAATCATAGTTGAATTTGTGATGATAATATTATCTCATTACTTGAATTACAGTGGCTGTATTTGTGTGATGTGTTTCTTGAAAGGTTTGGGCTGTTTTGTGTTTTCGTGTTTTTGTAGTGTTTCAGTTTGTTCCTGAGTTCACACAATATTGGGTTTATTGCTTTTTGTGAAAAAAAAAAAAAAAAAAACCTGCTGTGCAAAATCACTGACCTTAAAATAATGTGAATATCTTAACCTATTCAATGAGCACAGCATTTTAGCCCATTCAAGCAGTATAAAGCTGAATACATCTAGATAGCATTCGGCCCAAGAACAGAAACCAATATGTCTGTGAGGCGTAGGACAACTTCTGGGCAGCAGTGTGGGGATCAGTGTGAATGAATTCTGCTGTCTTGATTCACAAAGAGCAGAGCTATGTCCCGATGTTCACAGATACACAAACACACACACACACACACACACACACACACACACACACACACACACACACACACACACACACACACACACACACACACACACACACACACACACACACACACACACACACACACCTTTCATATTCAAACCAGCCAATGAATTAATTTGGATAGTGCTAACTAAATTTTGGATAAATGTCTTGAAAAGCCATACACTTACACTGGGTGAAATCAAAATGTGAGCAACTCAATACGGCACTAATAACCTCATTGCCAAAAAGCAACAATATATTCAACAATATTATATTTAAAAATATGGGAGGACAGGGCTTTGTGTGGCAGGTGTGGCTGTGCATATACGCTCTCCCCTGAACTGAGTGAGGAGGTCTGCACTGGCCTACACAAGATGATTTGGCATTCTATATCTGAAAGAATATAATGTGGGTTCATTGCAAGGGGGAAAAGCCATTATTGAAGTATGGTATTTTCTACTAAAATGATGGATGTATTTTTTATCACTGTTCTAGTGAGTTTGTCTTAAAAGAGGATTATCAGTGGTTATCATAATAATAATAATTATTATTATTATAGTTATAGAAGTACCATTTAGTGAGAGTCTCATTGAGATGAAAAACAGAGTTTCATTTAAATAACTGAGATTAAAATATTTTTTTGCCAGGGGCACCAAGGATGAAAAAATTCAGAACAGATAGAATGGTATTTAAATTATCCGAATGACTCGTTACATTAGTCAGTCTGATTATATAAGTTGATATATATGCTTATGTGATCCTGTACTCTGTATAAACAGCATTAATCTGCATTTAGTCATTAATGTGTGACTGTTAATCAACACTGCCCATATGTTTGCCAAACTACAGTTTTGTTTATTTTAAATATGAAAGAAGAGGAAATGATTGCTGAGAGTTAATCTTTTTTTTTTTTAATCCACAGTCGGCCCGCCTTATCCGCGGATATATGGTTCCAGGACCCCCGCGGATGTGAAAAAACCGCGGATGCTCAGCACACATACATAAAATGACGTCATTTTACCCCATACTTCTTCATAACTTGAAACAGCACCTATATGTACCACTAACAACTGCTGAAACCTACATAAATCATACTGACTGCAGTATTCTAGCATACGCTGCCCGCGGGAATTTCGAATGTTTTTTTTCCGAGAATACTCTGGATTTTTAAAACATATTTCAGAATGTCAAACCTGCAGATAAGGCCGGCCGACTGTATACATAAATAAAAGTATTGGATACAATATGAACACCTAACACTAGATGGCGTTAAATTCAGCTTGTGAAACCAGAGACTCTCGGTCCTTCGACCTGATCTTTCCAACTGAATTTACAGACCCTGAGCTGAAATGACCTGGTACTTCACCCTGAATTTAAAATTCACATTCACAGTCACCAGAGGGCATTCTGACAGGTATATATATTCAGTGCACTTCAGTTTAGCATGTAATTTCAACCTGGCTTATCTTGTTTGCAGGCACAATCAAACGTAAATCTCACATTGTGGCATACTAAGATAAAAGAAGCAAAGAGACAATTGTTATCATAACAAATTAAAAATATCGCATAAAACTCATTTGAATAAAATGAAACATAAAGCAGATTCATTGTAATGAAATACAGATGATAGGTATCCCTGACTACCATTTCCATCATTATGAAGAAATATCATCCACACACAAGATATACTTTATGATTTAAAAAGTCCAAGACAGATAAATTAGCGGTGAGATAAAAACAAATTAAGGTGATATAAAGATATTTTTTATATCATAAAATGGAAATAACTTCCTTCCATGGATTATTCTACCACTACGCTACAGGCAATAGATGGTCTTTCTGATGCCTTATTTTGTTTGAGCAGATTAAGGATTTGAACTGAAGTATATAGCTGAAAGCGGTTATACTCAGGAATGCTGACGTTTTGTGTGGCCAGAGGGCAATAGTTGGAATGCCTGCTTTACAGGACGTGTTTTATGAAAAATACCTGCGGCCTTATGCACTGTTAGCTCTATATGAGCAATGTTTGCTCTTTCTCATTGATCTTGGGGCAAAATTTCACAGTTTAATGTAATCTGTTTGTTTTCTTTATTCAGGATTCCAGGCAGTGCAGATGGTTCACAGAGAAAAAAAATTCTGACTCAGTAGTACTTGATTTATGAACAATGATTGGAAATGTTTCATTGAATACATTTCTGAAAGAAAATATCTATCATTGACCTTTTTTTCAGATGGCATTTGTGTTTACTTTAAACATGAGCTTGTGGTGCAAGCTGATATATTTACCTATTTCTTATTCTAAAAGGTTAATTTTTCTTCCAGTTGTCACAGTTTAAGCTAATGAAATTGAAATTGCTCATTTACACTTAATTTTAGCAAAATTAACACAAAATGTAAGCAATTAATAACAGTTGCTAAAAATCTAACGTCTGTCATTGTCATATTCAGTATATGATGGAGAGTGGGTAAAGAACATTCCTCGGGTTGTTGGCTGACGTTCAGTATTTGATCAACATTGACAGTTTTTCATTTGCTGAGATCTCTTTGATAAAAACACATATCACGGCAATAATATTACAATTGAAATCAATTACAAAATACATTTCCCTGTTAAGTGAAATGTGAGTTTGTCTGAGTGAGTTTCAAAGATTTCTCGGCAGATATGTCAGCCCACTGAAGTAGTCTGTTACCTCTGTGGCTCGGCCTTTTATAACATTTGATGTATTAATGGATAGAATTTTATTAGAGCTGTCAGTGTTGAAAGTGTGGACATGATGTTAATAGTAATTAAACTGAAACATTGGAGCTACACAGCTCCATAGGTTAGAGTAGAATAAAATAATACTTTCTACAGATTCACATTTTAAAAATCTAGGGAATAAAGTCTCCACCTACAAACAAATGTAATGCTGCTTCCTACAAAATTGCATTACCGCTCATTCCGCGAGGAGACTGTCTCTTACACCATCTCTCTTTACATTTTTTCGATTGCCGAAGTAAGACAATATTAAAAAGTATTAAATATAAGTAAGAAAATACATTTGGAACTTTTCTCTGATCATTCCATTCAAAATAACATCTAGATTTTTCTAGAACTTTCTATGTATTGCAAAGAATAAAACTGAATTTTAAAGGTACGCTTAAAGCATGGAGCAATGTTATTCATTACGTATTGTGTGTTTTAATGAAACTGACACAGAGAGTATTGATCTGGTACACCCAGAGTGGGCTTCTTTCCGTGTCTCGGGTTTGAGTGGCATTAGTTACGCAGTACACAGTAGTGATGTCGTAGATCATGGCTGTGTCCCAAACCATGCCCTTGCCCCTGGAAACCCTTGATCAAGAGGATACTTTGGACGGTCGTCGGGTGCAAAGCTGCTGCCTCTCTGTTCCTGATTCATTTCCCAGCGCCATCTCACCTTGATCCCTCTTCTGTGAGTTACCCTCTCTGCTTTCTCATTTTCTAAATTAAAAAGTAAAAAAAAAAAAAAAATCAAAACACACATATGCAGGACAGCAGACTGCCCGGTGCTTTCCTTTAGAAAACAGGGGACTTACTGCGATTTTCTCCAATCATCCAGAGGTACGAGAACTCCAGTGGAAAGAGAAAAAAAAACCTATTTGGGGTCAACAGAGCAACAACAGAGTGAAACCAAAGGGTTCATATGATGGGTGCTAGGTGTAACAAAATGAGCGATAAGAGTTTATCCTCTGTTGAATGGATCCGATTGCTCCTATGAGACTATGCAGTCTCCACTGATTGGCCTGAATGCTGCACATGTGACGTGTTGTGCAAAGAGCTCACGTAAACATATATCTTCAGCTAAAATCTATTCCAAAACAAATATAGTCCTGCAGCACTTGATGGGAAGGATGGGGGATTAACACCTATCCAAACATTTTTGTTTACTTTAAGATTTCAGTGGTGAAATACTTATCAGATGGGGATATGGGAAGGAAATGTGTTTAATAAACTCCACCTGTAGCCACTCTGCTTAATTCCTCAAAGGAATATTGTACTATTATGCCACCCAGTAATGTGTACAGAACTAATTATATCCACACATACTGCTATTTTATTTTAATTTAATGGATCGCCGTTTGGTCAGTGCCAAGTGATGAGGGGAAATTAATATCAAACAAACCCATTATGCTCATATATATATACTTTCTGGCAGTGATATGGGAAGGTGCATATTAACTACTTGTGAATTTATGGTAATTAATTTGAACATTTTCTTTGTGAAAATAGGCTTTCACTCAATCACCGGAATATCACCAGTATTTTTTTTTTATTTGATGGGTTAATACTGAATAAGACTTAAGTTTGTGTCCTTAATTAATTAACATTAACAAATTAATTTAGACATATTCCTGTCCAAACTTCACTAATATAACAGTCAATATAAATTATTTGGACATAAACATTAAAATATAAACCGAAGGTGTGAGAAAATACATACAGATAGGATATGCATCCAATCTCCTCATAATTTAGCAGTTGTGAGGAATTTGATTTGCTATTTAATTTTAATCTTGGAATCTCGCAGGATTTGACTCGATTAGCACAATCGATAAATGCGATTCATGCCAATCAAAGTCGAATAAGTGGAGTTATCGAAAAAAGTAATAATCTGACAGAACATTTAAAATGTGACCTAGGGGGTTTATTCCGCCAACCAAGAACTCCCCAAAATTGACAGACTATGTGTTCAATAACCAATGGTGAAAGAAAACACAGAAATGTCACTCTTTACAGCCAATCGACGAGTATAAATTTACAGTTTGTAGGCGGGGGATTCCGGAGATGCTTTCGGATGAGAATTTTTTGGTTTCGCAGTTGAGTGGAGGAGATCTCGCGGGAGTCCCAAATGCTTGTCTATGGATTACGTGTTACAGATCTCGCGCGACTGCTTTGAAGCGGTGATGGTGTGTGTTCGGGGAGGGGGAGGGGACCCACAAAAGATGTGTAGTGAATTTTTATTTATTTATTTAAATAAAAAATGGCCGCCGCAGAGAGCGGAGAGGAGAGACTGTAAGTGTGAATAACATATGTTCTCTTTTCAGTGTCTTGGTAGATTTCAAATGGCTCCCTAAAGGAAGTGACAGTGTTTATTTTTGTGTTTTCAAATATTACGTATTTATTGTTCGCTAGCTTTTGGAGAGGCGGGGAGAATACGTCAGAGATTTTCTCCCGCTTTCACATTTCAGTAGGATGAGAAGAAAATAATTTGTGCGTTAGTGGGAGGAGGTGTGTTTGTCTCTGTCATTTACTGACGTTTCTGCTAGCTTACTCCTTAAGATACTAGCCAGCTAGTTAGCAAGACAGTTGGGGTTTAATGTTAATTTCACATTTTATCGAGTATTTAGTTTCTGCAGCGTTAAACCTTTATTTCGTCACTTGATGCTCTCTTTTAGTGGCTGCATCCCCACCCCCTTTGTAAGCAGATTTGAAAATTCAGCTTCATTTGCTAGTTAGCCAATGTCGTCAGCTAGCTAGCGACCTAGCTGGCCAACTATCTAACTCTTTGCAAAACATAAAATAAAATGTGTCTAAGAAAACTGAAATGATCTAACATGTAAGTTAATTATCTTGAGTGTATGTTTATGGTTTTACCAACTGAAATGTTGTGTGAATTAATGCCTTGGTTTCTCCTCTGTTGGAAGACAGCTGCCTAACGTTAGCTATCTATACAGCTAGCTTGCTAATTTGGCAGCCTTATAACTAGGTAGATGGCTTGGTGGCTAGCGCAAGCTAGCTACATTGCGTAATGGAATTTCTGGGGTTCTATTAATATATAAGTATGGAAATTAGGTGTGTATAAATTTGATGTATTTTTAAAATGTATGTGGCGTGTTCATATTTTAGTTATGACTTTTAAATTTAATGAATAATAGAAGTGTATTTTGCTAGCAAGTTAGCCAGCTATATATATACACCATGTAGCTCTAGCTTCGTCTGTTTCTTAGTATGACAGCAAGCTAGCCAGTGCTAACTAGCAAGCTGTTTTCTGTAGTTTGCCTGTTAGGTGTTAAGTGACGTTTTGTGCTGTTTTTCTTATAATACATTTATATTCCTTCATAGCCTCCCATAGAGCAGGCTTGTTGCGTCATTTGTTATGCTTGGGGAAGGACTGGAGCGTATTTTATCTGCTCTTAAAATGTCCGATTTACACCCACAGTGTATAGTTGGCAAGCTATATTGTTACATAGTAACTTTAATGTCATATTTGAGATGAAAGGAAAAAATGTCATTTGTTTTTGTCCTTGGAAGAAGGCGTTAATTTGACATCTGAGAATGATCAATGTGTCTTCTGTGTACACCATGTGATTTTACTTGGTCACATAAAATGTGTCCTTTTCATAAATGACATAATTCATTAGCAAACATTCCGGTTTGTGTTATGTAATAGGTTAATACAGTAGTTTATTTATGTAAACTTGTGTTTTTAAAATAGGCATTGTTACCATGATGCGGTGTAGCTCACCGGTGTACGTTAGCCACTAAACATTTTAGCTATCTGGACTGGCACCACCAGATACTCGCATTGCTGTCTCAAAGTGCGTCACTGGTGGAAAAAAGACGGCATGTTTTTTGGGAAATGTGTTGCAATGACTGACATGTAGCTAACTGAGGAGTATAATTTTTGAGAATCGCACAAGTCAGTAATTATAAATTTCAATTATTAAATTTGATTATGTGAAGAAGGGAGACTTTGTTTGGTTTGCCAATTGAATTAGATTTGACACAGTAGAACTAGACGAAATAGTGTTTTAGGGTGTTTTTTAAAAGTGTTTGACATGTTTTGTGTCATGTTTTTTGTGTGAATTTGTTTGATGTTTTCAGAAATAATTATTGCTGAAAGAATTGTAAAGGTCATTGCAAATATGAGGCTCTGTGTGCACTCCTGTGTAGTTGTGAATATTAATTGATATGCGTAATATCATACAAAGTACATGTAGCCGTCTGCGTTTATTTCAAAAGTTAATATTAATAAGACTGGTAGATGTTGTTGCAGTAAATTGGTTTAAGCTGATCCCACTGGTGAAACCATCCCATAATAACAAACTGTTCTTTGGAGACTGCTAAAAGCCCAATAACATAATTTTCCGCATTAGTGTGTGTGTATAAATTGGTGAATATCAGCCCGTTCCTCTTTGTCACTCTATATTTGTCAATCGCAGGGGTTGGTACCACCACCTTTGGTCTGTTCCTTGTCTGTTAAACAGTTTCTGACAATGTGGTGGCCATTATGTGATTCTGAAAGTGTGTTGTAAGTAATTGTGAAGGTGGCAGATTTTAGTGAATGCTGTATTGCACACTGACCACTCTTGTTTAAATGTGTTATGGTCACGGATGAGAAGTACACTATAGAATACGTGTATATATATTTTATATATTAAATTATGAGAGGATCCTGAGCAGTCTAGGGGAAAATGTTTCCTCTCCACACCTCCCGTTCACACTGCAACGTTCTGAAAAGCCGCCCAATGCGTATGAAATACAACAAAGCTAACCTTTTGGTTTTTGAAATGAAATGAAAACATTCAGACAGGTGCTTACCTGATTCTAAGATGCCATGTATCTTGGACTGCTACCTCACACAGTTCGGCCAGCTCAAGAACGCAGTTCTCCTGGACTGGGCAGCCCTGTCTATATTTTCTTTCTTTGCTCAGATTTAGCTTTCTAAAAGTTAGCTGTTGTTCCATTGCTCTAAAATGATGGCTTCAGCTCCAGCCTATCACATCCTCCTTTTATGCATGTACCTGGGTCAAATCTCGCGTGAGGCTCAATTGGGCAAGATTTAAAGCCGCATGTGCACACTGTTGGAATTACATTCACCTCAAAACCAAAGGGCAAATAGCTAACCGCTGACACTTCATGGATTTTATTAACAATTATAAATATAAATTAATTGATCCCAGACTTAAGGGGAATGATCCTAAAATGTGCACATAGGAGGCTGAAAGGGGATTATAATACTTGTTGTCACAGAGTTTGCCTCGGTTTGAGGACGTCATATATTTTTGGTCAGACTTTTAACAATTATTTAAATTTCAGTTGAAACTGCATGACTGGCGCTGTCAGTTCGCAGGTTCCTGGTCCAGCTCAGAGGAGGCATTGCTAGGCAGTGAGGCAGGAAAGGCCCCTCTCTCCTGCAGGGACCCCTTCCTCCCCTGCCAGAGTGCTCGCCAGTTGTGGATGACTCCATGGGCCTGATGGCCATAGTTGGCACTTGTGTAGGCAAGGTTTCACCCAGATTGATCGATTGACTCATCGCTGCACCCGGGAAAAGTTCTTGAGCTTTGATACACCACTGGCAAACCCCCTGCTGCATTCGTTTATATGGTTGAAGTATCTTAAAAGGATGTACATTACTTACAGATGATGTAACGTATGAAATTATAGCCTTGCTGTTTTACATAACTGCAAAACCTCATAGTGTTCTGTTCGAAAGTGGCAAAGAGAGAAATATTTCCTCTTGGACTGCCCTATGACCAAAGTCACAGAATATTTATATTTTTTCACGTTAGTGTGCATTTCAAAAGGTGTCAGGATTCTTTAAATCTATAACTATTTCCTGATTATCACCAATATTAAACAAACTCCTATCCTAACCTTTACAGATTTTAAGGCGCATACAATGTGTTGTAAACAACATTTAACTTGTTTCCTGTTTTTTCTTATGCTCGTACAATATTAAAGCCTTTCACTTAGCCAACCAAATGATCCATGAAATCAGGTGTTGTACAATTGATGTTGAGTTTAAACTCAGAAACCATACATCCGAACATCACTGATTAAGATCACTGTATTTCGGAAATGAACTTGGTCATTTGCATTCTCAGTTTTATCACCCATCAAAGCTGTTTGCTGCCTTGGCTTGCCCTGGCGTTAGTTTGTATTGTTTTTAATATTCTGAAAAGGTTTTCCCTCAATATCGTCAGCCCCACCCTGTGAACTTCTTTGGACTCAGGAGGAAGCAGCCGCTCATGTGAGTCCTGATTCACGTGGCAGCTAGCACTCAGTATTTTTCACAGTGCAGATGCGATGCCAATCACATATTGGCAAAAGCCACACAGACAGACAGAGTCAGCGTATGCTTGGTTTCGCAAACCTGCTCAGCTGGCCAGTGAAGGCTGCCTGGGAGACAATTTTTTTTGTTTGTTTATGTATTAATTTTTTTAATTAATTTTTTTTTTTTTATTCCCCCCTCCTTCCCCCAGAACTATACTAATCAGCACCATTGCAGACAGACAGGAGAGGAAGACGCTTTCCTCCACCTTTTTCCACTCTGCAGATGCAGCACCAATTACATATTACCAATGTCATCGGAGAAGCACAAAGTCAACATGTTCTGTTCTCATACTTGCAGGCACCAGGCTGACCAGCAGTGGTCACTAGAGAGCCACTGATGATGTTGAACGGGCTTAACCCCTATCGTTTCCGGGAAAGCTTGTGCCTATCGTTGCCTCATGTATTCTGGACCTCTGGCTACAGCTGGTTGCGGTATGGCTGGAACTCAGACCTGGTCACAGGACCCACAGCTGGGCCATATGTGCCTGTGCTCCTTGGGCCACCCAGAGGCAAGGTGGATTACACAACCTTTATAAAGAGCGCGACATGCAGCTGCTCCCCGATCATGTGTTTTTACCTCATGCGCCCCCCGTAGGCAAGGCTATTTAGAGAGAGGTTTTAATTTTAACACGGAACCTTGAGTGGAGATTCCCGATCCATTTCTGATCATTTACTTAAAGTTGAGGCCTTGTGGAGTCTATTTGATTGACTGATCGAATGTGGGGGGAAAAAAAACAAGCCATGGGGAGCTGTCGATTTTCGGACCCAACAACTGATTTCCCAGGTACTGCTCCTGAAGACCGCCCCTTTGCTGAAGCAGGCATAGGCCAATTGGCTTTGATTGGTTAGAGACTGTATTTTGCAGCAGGTTTGGCTGCAAGATTATTTTATTAGATTTTTTTGAGGAGATTTTTTTCGAAGTATTTCTGTGCTATTTTGAATGCATTTCAGTGTAGTGTCAGTGTAGTTTAGCTTCACTGTTTAGGTTGAAATTCAGGCTTTGTTTAGGTGTAACAGTTCTTTTTAGTTGCTGTTTGTTTTAGTTTTGGTTTTAATATTGATTATAAGCACAGACAAATTTGTGTGTGTTCTCAGTTTTAGTTGCGCACGATATTGCACACTAAAAGGACAATACATAAAGGCCCAATTACGAGTGCTATTCATTCATTCTTTTCAACAGTTTTTAATGTCATTTTATGGGTAAAAAAGAATCCAAAAATAACAAACAACAAAAGTTAACTGTTTCTAACTTACTTTTACTTAATTTCCTTTACAGCTGTTAGCTTTCAATCAATTGAGCTATAACATGCAACCTGAACTCAATGCACATTAAAAAAAAGTGTAAAATATTTTGAGTATTTTATCCATTTGTAGATTTGTCAAGTACTTTTATTAAGGAAAAAGAGAACAGACAATATTTGATTTTATGTATATTTTTTAGTTTGAGAACAGTTTACTTTTCTTCAGTGTAAATTTTAATTACCGTATCTTCATTTTTTTTGTATTTTATCAGAGATTTTTTTTATTTTATTTGTTTTTGTTTTCGTCTTCTTTTGCTTGAATAACATTGGTGGAAGTGCACTATTGTCCCTCCCTCCCTCCCTTTGGCAAAGTTATGGTCACTAATGTTTTTCCTCACCACACTATCTGATACACTAGTGACGGAGTCACTATAACGTTTATCTCTGCACTAAGAACAAGCGCTTTCATGGCTTGCCCCATTTCGGAATGGAAAGCATTGTTTGTTGAGTATAGATCTATGGCTATGAAGTAACTATAATTCTGTATTTTATGTCATTTATGTATAACTAATTTATGTCATTTATGTAGACACCTAATAAATAGCCCACGCACAGTTCATAGTGCTAACCTACCATCTGTTGTGTTGTTAGAAGGTGTGTTTTCTCACATTTGACTGAGGCAACATTAGGTTCCTGGAACTTCCTATTGACTTCCAGTCATTGTTGTAATGTTCAGTGCAGTCTGGTGCATTGGTGTGAGATAACCTCTGCAGTGCATGCACAGAAATGAAACCGCTGCCAGCAGGATGCTCATGTACTTGGTTAGTAGGCAAGAAGTTTAGGTTCCCTAAAAATGTAAGTGTCCCTATAACAGGAAGTGAGTTGCATGTATATTTTAAGTTTTGACAGAGCTGAAGATTACTCAGGTGCACAGTGTATCAGTACTGTGTCCATTTACACAGTGTTTACTTAGGAATTATTCCATCCAGCGGGTTTTAAGTGTCATGGTTATCCTTATGTCCAGTATGCTTACGTGTGATTTGCATAGTGTTACGTTTCATCAATCTCTAATTTAGGACACTGTTCTCATAACTAGGTGTCACTGCATTTTCTGTCTAAAGCATTTGACAGCAGTAGCACATTGTATCCAGTGCTCTGCTACAAGAACAAAGGAGTTTTTTATTCCACAGAATAGTTATTTCTAAATTTATTATTAAAAACCTGCCAAATACACAGTCTGGACCTTCTTTTCAGTTCCTTTTCTAAGAAATTGGTTTATGTTTCTCTGAAATTGAGACAGAATATTTTATTTTCACTTTCCTTATTTTACAGATGTTTACATAATGTTTTCATTTTTGACAGGGAATAGTGTTTTTTGCAATTGTTCATAATCGTATAGTACTTTTTCTTTCAGTTTCTCTGAAATTGAGGCACAGTTATTTCACTTTTTATTTGACAGATGTTTACACAGTGTTTTCATTTATGAAAGGGAATAGTAATTTTTTTTGCAGTTCTCAACCACAGGGTTAGTTCATTCTAACTGCATATTTGGTTACATCACTCCCACCCCTCAATTTTTGAGTATCACCAAAAAATGAGAGCCAACAAAAGTGTGAGTTATCAGAATTCAGAGATTCACATTTTTAAATTATCTTGACTGTGATTTTTTTGTTGTGAAAATTCTTTTCGACTCCATTCCCTCATAAAAAGAGGTATTTAAAAAGTCTTCAATTTAACTCGCTGAAGCCCACAGATCCCCTCCAGTCCCCATATTTAAATGTGTTTTGAATTTTGCATTTTCTCTTGCTTCAAGGAAAAACCTTGACAATACAGCTGATTTTGGGAGAAGAACACCAGCTTTTGGCAGCTGTAGAGATGGCTTTTATTCTGGTCATAACAGTCATTCTGCATAAGACTCATCATGCTTAATGAAAATGTCCATGAATGTCACACTGATAGCGATATTCTTTTTTGGGGTTTGTTAATTTAACGTTTGGCAGTTTCAGTCCCTATACAAGACACAGTGCAGTGATTTTTTTTTTTAAACAATATGGTTCATGCTGTGGCTAGATTTTCTAAAAGATTCTCACAGAATGTATCCCATGAATGAAGAAGAGGATGCACTGCTGTAATTTAAGCACATTCACAGCCATTCTATGGCTGCAGAGCCTGCTTTTTTGCAGCACCAGAAATGCACGCTAATTTCCAGCACCAGTCCTTCAGAACTTGACCACGCGAGCCCCAGTCTTTCCACTGTAGCGGTGCTTGTCAGCTGGTTATTGTACTGACGAGTGGGGGTACTCAGTGCACGGCCTGTACAACTGACCCTCAGCTGGAGCGTGTCAACGTACAAAACACAAATACCACAGAGCAGAAAATCACCGCAGAAACAAAATATATCCTGCTTATTTCCGCTCCAGACCAAATATTCCCATGAATCCCTTGTAACTACATGAAGATGTGTTTTTGCAGAATTAAAATAAATAAATCAAAACGGCAATGAGGTTTAGCTTGCCGGACATGTGGCAGAAGATGTACAATCCATTTAGGCACGATAAAAGGGTCAGCAATTTCTTATTCAAATGACCACAGATTTCTGTACATTTTCAAATCGTAGTAATGATTTTGTCTGAACCACTTTTGGAATTAAGAGAAATGGGAATGTTTCTAACTCTGCGTTTGCATTTGTCGCCATTTCGCATTGATGTTTCAACGTCTGTCAGTAACGCACTCCTACCGTTCTTCTCAGTAACAGCGCTGATAGGGCTGTGTTCGTCCGTCAGAACAAAGCAGGGCGCTCACTTCCCGCGCTTATGACGGGTCAGCTGATGGGAAGGATGGTCTATGGAGTTGTGGTTCTCCGAAGTTGCCTCCCGGGCTGTTGCAGGACCAGTGCACCCACATGTAATTCCAACCCGAGGAAGAGCAGTAGCAAGGAACCTTCTCTTTCCGGCAACCAAATCTTTCCCACAGAAAAAAAAGCGCTAAAAAAAATCTGCTCGAACATGCCAACAACAAGCCAAACAACACGTAGTTGTGCGTCATATTGACACATACCCTAGTTCTATTGTGAACCCTCTTAGGACAGCGTGCAGTATTAAATATCAGGCAACACGGTGCACTTCGGACCACTTACTGTTCAGAGCGCTTACCATTCTGCATGGTTTGTAAAATTTAATTTTTAAAAGAAAAAAAAATAAACTTGCACAAGCCATAGAGTCCATAGATATACGGATTATCGTTTGAACAAAAAAATAAACCAATTCAGTTTATTTTTTTGTCTGCAAAATACAGTTTCAGAAATAATTTTTAATTAATACCTCTAATGAAACTCATGTTGGAAACTCTTGTTTTTGTTCCTTAGAATCTTAATCACTGTAGTACCTAATTAGTCTTTCAGAATGGGTGGTTAATAAAGTGTTTCTTATAGCTGCTCTCATGTACTTACACAGTATTTGTTTTTGTGTAAATTTTTCCCCCCGATTCTACATGTTGGCTTCAATTCATCACAAATAGAAGCCAAGAAAATAGGATTAGCTTAATCTGACTGGAAAGTTGTAGCCTATTTTTTATTATTGTTTTGGAAAACCAGGCCCACAGCGTGTTGCATTGTCCATAATTTTCCTGCTACAGAAACAACAAATGTGGAATTGAAATGGAAGTGGACTAAGTTAAAACATTTTAATGTTTAAACAATTTAAACATTTAGCAAAATGATTTAATTTAGCTCATTAAGTGAAGTCAAAGATTGTCTTATAAATGTGAACACTTTTGTCTTTTTTGTCAAAGTACAATAATGAAACTGAACTGGTAATACTGGCCATTCCGAATTCTAATCAGTGTTTAGGCAAGATGAATTAATTGCAAATCGATGCTGATGTTCTAGGCGTATTACCCTTTTGTAAGTGTAACCGTTGGAAACTTTGTAAACCAGTAGAATTACAGGTCAGGGGGTGTTCTTGGCTCTTCTTGTCTGATCATTGAACTTTTCCATGTACTTTTCCATTGGAGGTGTCCAGATTTCTAGCGGTAGCTCGATGGAATACCCCCACAGATGATTCATGCTGCTTCGAAAGTTGTACAGACGCGTGGGAATCCACTGACTGAAGATGTGTGTATGTGTGGGTGCGTGAGTGTAAGAGTGTTCTGGGTGTAATGCAGGTGACCTGCATGTACACCACATCTCTCAAACACAGTTGTTAGCAATATATATTTATTCATTTATTTATTTATTTTGCCCTGTCCTACATCTTTCACACCCCAAATATGTATACTTAACAGTCACGGGTATGTGGTTAACTTCACAGCTTCTGTAGGTATGTAGCTGTATCCAATACTGATGTGCTGACTCAGCTTCAAGAAACAAGGAAGTTGATGAGTCATGTTGTGCGGTGGAGGGGGGGGGGCATGAAGCTTTGGCGTACTTTTGGTGAACTGGAATTTTCAAAAAAAGAAAATTTCCTTTCATTTTCCTTAAGACTTGTGCTGTGTCTCACTGGGTTTAGAAAAAAAAAAAAAAGAAAAACACACGCACACAAATTGACAGGCTTATTTGAGAATACAGATAGTTTGGCGGACAGCTACTGCTTGTGTAATTTGTGTAATTATCCTTGTTCTTCTTCATGTAATGTGGACTGCAAGCCTCCCAGCATTCAGTAATGTCCTCTCTCCAGTATAGCCTTTTAATGACTCTCATCCAAAGGTGCAGCTGGGACTACAGAGGAAGGCAAAGTGGTGTGCTGTGCATTACGCCTCTTTGTGAGTTATAAGCCCACACGTTTTAATTGAGTTCCATTCGACCACTGCAGACACTGAACTCCAGAAGAACTAAGCCTTGACGAACATTGCCTTTATTATTTTGTGTGTGTGTGTGTGTGTGTGTGTGTGTGTGTGTGTGTGCGTGCGTGTGTGTGTGTGTGTGTGTGTGTGGTGTGACACCGTTTTAAAAAGGGCCCAGATCAAGTTGTAATCACACCAGCCAGCTCATCGTAGTACACATCTAAAGCAGACATATTGGCCCTTAGCCAGACAACGAGCCTAAACAGGGCTCCACATGAACCCCACAGTAAGGCTTTGTGTTTAGAAGGGTATTTGCCCATGTATAGTTATATCTAAGGTTGGCATGGTGACGTTTGTGATGTCAGGCAGGTCCAGTGGGGCCTAGTTCCTTGTTTGTTGTCTCTCCGAGCCCCAGTAGTGAAGGTTATGTTCAGGTCACGGTGAGAACAAAGTCTGGGGTCAGGTGGGGTGAGCGAGCGACCCAGAGGACACGCGGCGATCCTTTCAACAAACCCTCTTTATCTTTGTCTCGGGAAAGATATGTTGCCCCTTCGCTCCTTCTGTTTTCAGGCTCTTGGCCTCTGATGGAAGAGCGACACCAGAGCCCCTCTGCTTCTTTTTTTTTTTTTTGCTCTCAGGCCCAGCAGATCTTTTTCCAGCGCCTCATGAAATGCGCGTCAGCACGTGCGTTTTGCGAGTTCGATGCAGCGATAGAGGCTTTCTTTTGCACTGTCATTCATTTCTCCCTGCCAGCTTGTAGAGATGCACAGAGTATTGATTCGTGCTTTTTCGGAATCGATGCATGCATTTTTGAAATCGCTCCGGTTTACTTTTGAAACTTATAGCTGTGAAATGTCTATCGCCAACGACAGGCTGGTGTAGCGATGTTCTGACTTTGAGTCTACTATCTTTTAGTTGACACATCAAGTAATATTAATGAACTGATCTAAACATAAGTAGCAAAATATTAAATCATATTTTTAGCGGACAAATTTAGTTATCAGACCTAAGGTATCAGGCCACAGGAGTGGGGTATTTTCAAGTGTATACATACATACATATATATATATGTATATATTAGCTGTGAGGTGGCACACTAATTGACTGAAGTGCTGAAATTATTAATTTTTTTTTAAATTAATCTGCAAAGCCATTCCATATATTTAGACTACATCTGTATGACATGACACTATTTATCTAGCAGACCCCCCCTTTCCCATTCTTGATTGGGTTGCGCTTCTTACACACGTCGTCCAGTTAATATAGCTGGACTTTGCTGAGGCAGTTTAGCGCAGGCTGCTTCCTCAAGGTTACACGGACAGAGGCCCACTAGGGGATCCAATCCACAGTCTTGCAGGATCAGCTCTTAACGACTCTCGCCCTGCGACTTCGACATGTTTGACATGTTTAAAATAGCACAAACACTCAGATGCGTGTACATTTTATTCCCAGTGGACTTATTTATTTCTTTATTTCTTCTCATTCCCTGCATTTAAAAAAAATTAAATAAATTTAATATGCGTGTATAACAGTGTGTTCTTTGTCTCTGCCGGGCTACAGTGATGAGAAGAGTGAGGATCAGGAACTACAGGGCCCGAAGGACAAGACGCAGAAGCTGAGGAAGAAGAGGGACCGGCGGGACGAGGAGGATGTGGAGCCCACCATGTCGGGCCAAGCCCCCCCAGCTCCGGCGCAGCGGCTGGAGGCCCAGAAGCAGACGGTAGACACGGGCCGGGCCGAGCCCTCGGAGTCTGCGGCCGCCGCGGCGGACCCTTCCCAGTCGGAGCCCTCCGCCTCTCCCAAGCAGCGGCGCTCCATAATCCGGGACCGCGGCCCGCTTTACGATGACCCCTCGCTGCCGCAGGGCTGGACACGCAAGCTGAAGCAGCGCAAGTCTGGCCGCTCGGCCGGCAAGTACGACGTCTACCTAATCAAGTGAGTAGCGCTAGAGCTCTGGAGAAATGTGCGTGTCTGTGTGTGAATGTATGTTTTTGCACGTATGTCTGTGTGTGTGTGTGTATGAGAGAATGTATGTGTATGTGTGTCTATGTGTGTGTTGCTGTTAATGTGTGTGTGTGTCTTTGTGTGAATGTGTGCGCACATGTCTGTGTGTGTGTGTGTGTGTGTGTACACATGTGTCTGTGTGTGTGTGTGCGCATGCACATGTTGCTGGGAAAGCCCCAGAATGGAAAATTTACCTAATGGGAACTAACCTCATGCAGTGTGTATTTTTTCATGATCAGTGTGTGTGGGACTGGAGTTTTGATGTTGCTCCGGAAGTTCCTGCTCAGATTTCTTGTCAGGGCAATTTCTGTATTTGTGGTTTAAGTTGTCTTTGATTTTTTTTTCTTGTTAACAACAGTAGAGTATGTAAGAGTAATTCTATAACCATTTTCTTAAACTCCAGTGTTCAGTGTTCTGCTGTAAGGTTTAAATTAAATTGTGTGGCAGTAACACTGTATCACGCCTTGAGTTTTTTTTCCCAGATGTGGTGTATTTCGAGGCACATTTATATAGTATATGTTATTTTTTCGATATAGGCTACAGGTTGGTAATTGAAGGATGAAATATAAATAGATTGGAATGATTTTCAAGCGACCGAATATTTGACCTTTTCATATATTTATTGAATATATATTTCTTATGCATATGAGTCATTTTGCCTGTGATGCAGTTCAAATACATTTCCGACAGAGACTGTCAGAGTACATAGTTCTGACATTACATTAAATGTGCTACTGATGTGTGTGGAAAATATTACTTTGCTCAAGCAAACTTTGGAAACTGAATTTTAAGCATTTGAAATGCAAGGGATATGTATTTGACATAATTGCATTTTATTAAGTGTGTGCAAATATGTGCAACATATTTCAGATTTTGGAAGTGTTTAAGTTTAGTAAATGTTTAAATAGGTTTTTGCATTTAATCTAAAATAATTAGAATATTTCATACTGGTTTTATTCCGCATGCAAATACTCAGCCAGTGTAGTATTTATCCAAGGTCTGCGCTGCATAATGATTGTTTTTCATTTGTTTGTAATTACTCTGGGCCGAGAGTGATGAGCCCAGTGCAGAAGACAGTCCAGCGAATTTGGCAGCTTCACCTTTGTTGTGATTTGCATTTGCGTTAAGTTTTGAAACGTTGTTCAGCACGTGCCAGCTTTCCATGCTGAAACATAAATAATAATCTTATCCGAGGCTTCCATGTTAATCATACGGCGGCGGATTTTTTTTTTTTTTTTTCCTCCCGGTTTTTGCATTCCTGTGAAGGGACACCTTTCTGTTCTCTGAAACATTCCTGGAATTTCCAACCCCGCAGTACAACTGGCCTTTTTAATGAACTGTAGACAGGGGTTGTTGGGTGAATGCTTTCCATTGATACGATTTTTCCCTCCAAAATACTTTCAAAAGTGGCCGAGGTATACGCTGGAACACAGAGGCGCTCTATGAGCTAAAGTCAACATGTCTGGGGGTGGGGGAAGAAGAAGGCAGCAGAAATATGCGAAAGCGGCGGTTGCGAGTTTGCACGTTTCGGTGCGAGAAGAAGGGGTTTTCACGGGATTTGAACCGTCAGCGACAACCCCGACAACGGTCCAGTCATTCCGCATGGGCTTCAGTCAGAATGAGATGAGGGTATGGGGCGTGAATCCGAGCTGTTCACAGTCATTGCACGGTGGGGTAAATCCCCAGTGACTGGATAAAGCACACAGAGACCACATGCTGTGTGCCACACAGAGCCCTGAAGAGCACGGCGCAAAGCCCTTTCGGTATATTGAACTTTACTATAAATGGGATCGAGAACACCTAATTACATGCCTATTAGCCCCAGCTCTTATAACTATGTGCATGAAAGCGTTTATTGTGTGTTTTTGTGTTTATATGTCGTTATTTGAAGTCCTTTGGACAATAATTGTGAGGGATTGGTCACGGAACATTTAGAATGCCAACAATCCAGCCGTTATGTGTATCTGGTTGCTTGAACGTTTAAAAGCCCTTGTTTAAAATTTTTTGGCGGTGAATTATCTTGAATCATGCCTGGCTGGGTTAATATAGCGTGTCTGGGGAAGAAACTGCAGTCTTGGCATAGATTAAAATGATTCGCAAATTTAAACGGTCGCTGACAGTGACATGTATATCGGCTGTCAGTTTTTCCCTTTCACCTGGGCCACACGCGTGAACTCGACAGTGCTGGATGTTTCGGTTTCGACAGGCAGTTTCTAAAAGTAGCTGCTTATTCTGTGGCGTCCACTTCCTGAATGAAATTCAAGACAGTTTAAAAAAAAAAAAAAACTTGACAGCCCCTATGTTGGCAGTGACAGGGGTGTGATTCTGAAGGCTGAGTGTCCAGTCATGGCCTTCTGTTGGTCTGTTTGTCTTCTCTGAAACGCTATGCTCTGTGGTGGTAAAAGTGATTCAAATTTCCACTGAAGTAGAAGCGCTCTTACTTCGCAGAACCCAGCTTGTTGAAAATAAAAGTGTAATTTCTGGAAAAACAACAAACAACAGAATAAAAATCGCAAGCTTTTTTTTTTTTTTTTAAATTAAAAAAGTTGTTTATATTTGCCACAGAAATGTCAGCCTTTCCAGACTTTATTACATATGTAGTAAAATATATATATATATGATAAATAAGAATTTTCAAGCATGTTAAAGCATGATTGTATGGTCAATTTGTAGTGCAGTCTGCTTGATTTCCAGTACCTCAGATCATAGAGACTATAGACGGGCGACAAAATAGCGGTATCAATACTGAAAATGCATGTTTTCTTCGATGCACACTACCAAGGCGCTTAATAGGCAAAGGATATCTACTCGTATATGTTTAGTCGGATAGTTAATCAGTGCAGAGTCGAGAACATATTTCTTGCGTATTGCTTTCAATAGCTGGATAGAGCCGTAAATTGCCATGTTTGCGCGTAACATGGATAAACTCCTATATTGACCGTAACCTACCCTGTCTATAAAATACTGCTGCACACCTCTCTGTTGCCTTTGGCAACTGCTCAGGCGGAATTATGTCTCTGTAGGGGCTGGCTGGCTGTGACCCCCATCATAAACGACACATCAATCATTCTTTCAGTACGTAAACATTTTCTGCACCCTTACATCTTAAGAAATAATCGTTGGTATCTTGGCTTTATGGCCGTTTCCTCACTGGTTTTCGACCCTTATTTAGGTAAATTCACTCTGCTGTGCCTCCAGACTTTAAGGATTTTTTTCTCCTCTCCTGATTTGAATAGATATTCAGTGTCCTACTGATGTCTGAAGTACGTTTTTGTCTGGATGGGGGAGATTGGCAGTAGATCTGAGCCAAAAGCCTTTCATTTGCGGCATGGTTTTTGAGCATCACAGATATTCGTAGACAGGAAACACCCTTACCACAGTTGTTTTTGTTAACCGTGAAGACTGGTGTGGTTTCTCATGTACATATTAGGATGTCCTTATTCTGCCGTCTGAAACCCTCTCTCCTTGAGCGACTACTATTATTATGCTTTTCTTCCCAGAGGGCACTGGGCGCTGTTGGCACCGGCTTAATGCAGATTCGATCCATAGAATGCATCACTGCACTTTGCACAAGATACAGCTCTTTGGAGCCCCGAGCTTTTGCTGGGCCCAGCCGAACGTATGCATGCATTTTAGTTTTGTTATCTGAGATAATTATTATCCGAGACTTTTCTCATGCACTCATCAGCACGGGCATTAGCTCAAAATCTGCCTACTCCGAAGAATGCCTGATTTGCTCTTTTTGTCATAAAGGGCACCTTTTTCACCCCCTTGTCTGAATTTCCGTTTCGACTTCTTGTGATGCCTTTGACAGGAAAGAGGCGAAAGTTTCCCCTCCTGTCTTGCTCTCTCTTTGACTTTGTGATATACTCCCTGTGTATCAGGCATGTTTTGGGGGAAAGTGCTTTTGAGTTACTGAAGTTTTTTTTTTTTTTTTTTTTTAATGTGTTCAGAAATAAATGTAAAAGTGTATGTAGATGAAAGCACTCGGTGGTAGCACGCGTAAATTCTAATGTTGCTTTGATGCTGACAGTCTTTTGATGAGGTGTAGTGGTATTTCAGCCACAAAGGTGTTCTGTCACCAGCCTCAATCTCAAACACTGTCTGGTATTGATGACTGCGCTCCCCATAGATGCAAATATGGGCTGGAGATCTGCTTTTGTGAAATGGCTGTTCAGATCGGGCCTTGTGTGTGTGTGTGTGTGTGTGTGTGTATGTGTGTGCGCATGCATGCATTTGTGTGTGCATGTTTGCATGTGTGCGTGCATGCGTGCGTTTGCATGTGTCTGTGTGTGTGGGCATGTTTGCATATGCGTGCGTGCATGCGTGTGTCTGTGTGCATCTGTGCGTGTGGGCATGTTTGCATGTGTGTGTGTGCGTGTTTGCGTGCGTCTGTGCGTGTGGGCATGTTTGCATGTGCATGTTTGTGAGTGTGCATGCGTGTGCCTTGTCTGTCTCTCTGTCATTGTTTGTCTGCGCTGTGCATTGCTGTTCACCGTGGTGCAGCCGAGCTTTAAGTGGCTGCATATGTTTTGTAGTGAATGTAGTCCAGGGTGAACAGAGTGATCCTCCTGGTTTTTTGCTACAGAGGTGGGAATCTGCAAGCAGAGCACTGTAGCACTGCACGTCGCGTATGTTTACTATGGTTTTATGTGCGTATGTGCTTTTATTGATTCTGACATGGCATGCAGGTCAGACAGTTGAACAGTAATAAAGGATTGGTGTTTTCTGTGCTGTAGGCTTATTTAGCTGCCAGCAAGTCATCATAGATGTCCGCATGTAACAGAGTGATTCAGGTTTTTCAGCAAAGTGGCCAGAAACCCGCCCCCTTGCTTGCATTGCTCAGCACTGGTGTCTGTTTCACCCATGACTGCTGCAGTGATAAACTGCTCTGTAAATGTTATGGTTTTCTCACCATTGATGCTCACTGTGCTAACGAGACAATGCTGCAAAATTACATTAATGGCTCAGAGTTTACCTTTTGGCTGAATTGGTTATTTCAACCTCAGGTTCTCAGGCCAGATTTATTTGTAAAGAGAGATCATCGCTCACTGTACAGGAAGTAGATAAATGTTGTATATCCAGGAAGTGTAAATAAAATTCAAATTAGCCATAACAAGCTTTGTCATCAGTATGCATACAAGCAGTGTATTTTGGACTGACTTGTGTTTTTTTTTTTTTTTTTTTACCCTGTTCTTTGTCTTTTCCTTTTTCCTAAGGGATCGTTTTTATATCATATTTCTGAAAACCAATATGCTGTCTTTTGTTCATTGTGATTTCACTGACGATGGTCCCAAGGGGGTGACCCAAATTTATTCAAAATTAAATTACTGAACATGTGCAGTCTGATTTTGTTTTTATTGTTATTTTTATTGATGTTGTCTCCATGCAGGTATGAAATTATGTTAAATTCTGCAAATAAGATTAGTAGTTAAATATAGGTCACATGGACACAAACTTCATGTCAGAAAGTTTCAAAAAAAGTTTGTGAGGAAGTATTTAATGCCACTTAATCAAGGATGACAGATCATGGCAAGAATGTTTTGTTTTTTATTGTGTTACTAAAAAAGGAGTATGTGTGTGTGTGTGTGTGTGAGAGAGAGAGAGGAGAGAGAGAGAGCTTTTTAGTGGTTGTGGAATACTTATTTTCCATTGCTGTTGTGTTTAAACATTTGACATTTACTGACATTTAAACCGTAAAGACGCTTTCAGTAATCATGCGGACAAGCCACACTTTGTGTTAAATTATGTCTTGTGTAAATTAACCCCCAGCTACTCCATCTGAATATGAGCAGTCTAAGCCACGAGACGCCTCTGTGTCCTGTACTTTTCAGCTGCTTTGCGATCACAGTCTATTTTGAATAGGATAATCTGCAGTCATCTTATATCTATTAACGTTTCCAGTCAAATGTAGGCAACAGCTGAAAGAAGTTAATGGCTGTTTAACAAGCCTTTGTGCCTAGTTTCTGCTTTGCTCACTTATGGGCACCCTGTCGAGAGGGTATGTGTAACTCAGATGTTCTGTAAGTTATTACTGTAATTTACGCATGTGGTTAGTCTTGATACCAACGTCAATACCAGACCTGACACTCTACTTAGCATCACACATTAGAGCACCCAGTCCACCACCACAGAAACCAGCTACACTCGATGACACCTGCCTTGGACTGAGCCTCCGTCTGCATGGTTCTTCCGTTGGCTCGGCTACTTGAACTCAGTTCATTTCCAAGGAATTTTAACTTTTTAATTTTCGATTTAACCACTTATTCAATCGGCTAAGTTATTCCGTACATGTGTGAATTATGTTTTTGTGTTTGTGTGTGTGTGTGTGTGTAACCCTTAATAATTCAGTCATTTTTATCAGGTTGTAAATCAGACCACATTCTTTTCAGTCTTCTTATCGTAGCAAATTACAGAGACTACAGAACAGAGCACTGATTTTATTTTTTACATTGTAACATTTTTCTGCAGTTGTATTTAGCAATTCAGCAAGATTTAAAAAAAAAAGAAATCTGTTGAAATCTAATGTCT
This sequence comes from Albula goreensis, assembly GCA_022829145.1. Classification (NCBI taxonomy): domain Eukaryota; kingdom Metazoa; phylum Chordata; class Actinopteri; order Albuliformes; family Albulidae; genus Albula; species Albula goreensis. Next base: position 32,177,167 of record CM040752.1, read on the forward strand.
GTTGAGGTACTTCAGAGTGGGTCAGTCCACAAGCAAGGTCGGCATGATAGCAGGTTTGCCTCGATCTCACCCAGAGCCCCCGGTCTGAGTCTCTGCGATGTCGATACCTGACTGACGTTTCCCTGCAGTGTTCCTTTGCTCCTGTGAAAATAGCACAGCCGTGGTGACTACAGAGGAACAGTTACTGACTCCAAAAAAACGTGGGAGAGGGAGAGGGAGGAAGAAGCAAGGGGGGGAAAAAAAGCCAAAACACTACTGGCTGCAGTGAGGCCAGTGAGTGATGAAGCAGTGTGTCGGGCCTCCCACGATGTGGCAAATTAGTGAGCTGATATGCTGGGTTCGGATGTCATCCCTGCACTGGAAAAATTTATCGGTGGTGTTTTGAAGCTGTCAACATGTTCCTGTAAGAGCGCCCCCTTGCGACCAATCGATGTGATAATATTTCAGGTAGATTCTGTTGGGATAGGTGCACGTAAATATCATGATTTCATGATCGGTGGTCAGTACTGCTTTTTGATTGGCTCATGGTGGCCAGGTTGTTTGGTGTGTGCACTTTGTTATGTTAACTTTTACAGATATTTGTAGAAAGATTATACTTGACGATGAAGAGTTCTGGTCTTTCAAGCACTTGAAGGCAACCAGTATTGAAGAAACATTTTTGAATAAATCCGAGTAATTGGAGGATATATCACTGTAAGACGTCTCTGCAAAGGAGCAGTGCTTTTGTCTTTAGAGAATCTCTAATGATTTGTCTTGGGATATTTAGTGATATTTGAGTGAAAAGATTCAGAGAGGAGCTGATTACAGAGGTCATTTCAGGAGGGAAAGAAAAAAATGTATGGCCCTAACAACTAATCAGATTAATGGACCGATGATTCGATTGTCAATGAATCAACAACCTGATTGACACCCATTTTAATCCGATTTTTTTGCTTATTGTTTTTTTCACACTTCTTTTCCACATTTTCCATCCAAACTAAACCAATCTCCTTCAAGCAACCCTACACACTCACACACTCACACACACACACACACACACATATATATATGTTACAATTACATGTTACATGTTATAATTAAGCCCACAGCTAGCAACAGATAGCTTTCAGCTTTCTGGTTTAACGCAGAGGAAAAATGATCTTTTGCTCTTCTGAGCTGCATTAAATACCAAACGGAGTATTTCCAGTCGGTTATGGAATTCACCTGGTGTCCTTCTGAGCTCTCGATTGCTTTCGGTGACTCCCGGTAGCCGAGTGCCGGCCCCCTGGCAGGAAGGCAGTGACAAACAGCCTGAACGGGAAAGGGTCCTTAGGAACCTCTAACTGCCCTGCCTTCATCAGCCCTAAATCACCTGTGCTAACTGTGTGATATACTGAGAGTGAATTAAGCTCTGGCACAACAAGGTAATGGTGTCAAAGGCAGCACAAGTGATGGGAGCAGGGAGGGGCGGAGGAGGAGAGAGGGGGCGGGGAGGGGGCGGGGACTGGGCGGGGACTTGGCGGGAGGGATCGTGTTCCTGTGATGTGTCTTGAGTCCGTATGATTTGACATTGCGGTGCAGATTGCAGTGTTGTCCCACTGGGTCCTCTGAGCCGCCTGATTGATGCTGGCAGGAAAATGTAGGGCAGTGTGACACCCTCAGCCACATGGCCCATATTTCACACTATTCTTGGGTTGCAGTGAGGTGCCCTGCGGGGCTCCCTCTGGAAGGCAGAGCCCCCCTCCACCCCCACCCCACCCCCTCCACCCACCACACCTCCTCCCCCGGGGAAGGAACAAACGGCCCGAAGACCGAGAGTGACTCAGAGGCATTTTTCCCCTAAGCTTGATGTTTTACACTTTCTGAAAATTATTTAAAGCCTTTGTTTTGCCAGATACAGCTGCTTCGTGTATTGCTTTGGTTTTAAAAAAAAATGTTCCCCTCAGTTTAATTTGTACTGGTTTCTGAAGGAATCATTTAAGCTGTTTTTTTTTCCCTGTAATCACTAAAAATGTGTTTCTCTTGCTTCTCTGATTTACATCTTTTTGTAAGTTTGTTTTTAAATTATTAGTAAAGTAATCAAAGACTCAAAGCTCTGCATTTCACAGACTGTGGCAGAGACTTGCCTTGAATGCTTGTGTCTCTGAGATTATTAATTATTCTGTTTGGCAGGAATCACAGCATAGATAACTTCTGCATAACTCATAGTTTAAGGAGGTTTTGAGTTTTGAGGGAGGAGCTTGCGCGCATTATTTTGTGAATATTAAGAAAGTCTAATTTATTTTTCAGCCCAGAGGGGAAAGCCTTCCGTTCCAAAGTGGAGCTGATTGCGTACTTCCAAAAGGTAGGAGATACCACCACCGACCCCAATGACTTTGACTTCACGGTCACCGGGCGGGGGAGCCCCTCTCGGCGAGAGAAGAAACCCCCAAAAAAGCCCAAGGTGGTGAAACCTTCGGGGAGGGGTAGGGGGCGCCCGAAAGGTAGCGGCAAGGTGCGGCAGGCCACGGAGGGCGTGGCCATGAAGCGCGTGGTGGAGAAGAGCCCCGGCAAACTGCTGGTCAAGATGCCCTTTGTCAGCCCCAAAGCGGAGGCCAGTGGCGGGCCCTCGGGGCAGGTCGTAGTTCCCAAAATGCGTCCGGGACGCAAGAGGAAGTCGGTGCAGGACCCGCAGACGGCCCCAAAAAAGCGAGGCAGGAAGCCCGCGGTGGCCACAGCGGCGGCGGCGGCCTCGACAGGAAGCGCGGGAGCGAGCGCGACCTATGTCGCCACGGCGGCGCTGGCCGCCGAGGCCAAGAAGAAGGCCCTGAAGGAGTCTTCCGCAAAGCCGGTGCAGGAGACAGCGCTGCCCATCAAAAAAACGCAAGACGCGAGAGACTGTGGAGGAGCCGGAGGCCCCCCCTGCGGCGGCCGCTGCCCCCGAATCGGGCGCGGCATCTGGGACGGGCGCGGGCGCGACGGGAACGACGGGCTCGGGTAACGTTGCTTCGGCGGGGACAGCCGGAGCGGAAGCGACGGAGAAGGGACAGAAGTTGCCAAAGAGCCCGGGGAGGAAGCACAAGGAGGGGCCGCCGGCCCCGGGGGGCGGGGCCCTGGGTGTGGGCGTGGCCGGAGTTGGGGGCGGGGCCGGGGGCGGGGCCAGCAGCCCCTCCAAGAGCCACAAGAAAAAAGAGCGTTCACAGCAGCACAAACACCACCATCACCACCACCATCACCACCAACACCTGCACCACCCACACTCGCCCCCGCCCCCGCCCCCGCAGCTGCCCCCCCACGCACACCAACACTCCCACGGCCAGGCCAGGCCCAGAGAGGCTCCAGGACTGCAGGACAATGAGCCTCAGGACCTGAGCACTCCGAGGCCCTGCCACGACGACAAGCAGCCCTTGGTGGCCCGCAGAGAGGTGGCCAGGGCCGACAGCAGGGATACGGTCACCAAGACTCAAGCGCCCCCGGTGGCGGCCGATCTCAAAGGCAAGCACCGGGTGGGAGAGGGGGTGGAGGGCAGGGAGATGAAGGACATTGTACCCACAGCAGCAGTGCCGAGGCCGGGCCGGGAGGAGACAGTAGAGTCCCGGACGCCAGTGAGTGAAAGAGTGAGCTGACTGACGTAGCCAAACGAGCGGAAGGATGCAGGAAGAAAAGGGTGGGAGAGGTCACCAGAGAGAGCAGCAAAATTTTTTTGAGAAAAACAAAAAAAAATGACACAAAAAATGTGTGTGTATATATATGTATATATGTTTATATGTATATACATATGTGTGTGTGTATATATATGCACATATATACATATATAATATGATAAAACTAAAGGCAGCTGTTGTGTATTGTTCTTTCTGTGGGTTGGGCTGTTTAACCAACGTTAATGACATAAGAAAAAAAAACAGATTTTGCTTCCTGATTAAATTTGCAGGTCTTTTATCAAATGCTCTATTTCTTTTTTTTGTTTTGTTTGTTTGGTTTTTTTTTTTTCTTTTTAAATGACTATCACCCACCCTGCCCTGTATTGTCTTTGTCAAAGCTTCATCGGTGTGGAAGGGTCAGCAGGGTCATTGGTGTGGCGTAACCTGGGAAATCGTTCAAACCTGTGAGAACCTGTGCTGTTTCAACAGATCCGCAGTCCACGGGTGTCTCTTCAACACTTCACGTTCACTGTGTTTTATAACTGGCTACTGCGAAAGGGAGCGGAGAGAGAGAAAGATGAGAAAAAGATTTATCAGTGGAGAGTGAATCACTGTTGCCTGGCGACCTCTGTGTTTGAAGGTTTTATGAGCGATGTGATATAGTCTTGTTTTACTACCCTAACGTCAACCTGAGATTTTTCTTTTAGACACACTCGCCCATCTATATTCTCTCCTTGAAAACATGTAAAAAAATGGCTCTGATTGTGTGGGGGAAAAAAGGGGCTGTTTAAAATGTTTGATAACCAGACCGAATCTAACTGTCTGTGGGTTCTCAGCCGTTATCATGTCCTCCTTCCTCGCTGGTGGAGCCAGAGCACCACAGCCTCGTTTGACCTAAGCGTCGAAGTGTTCGGTCTCGCCTCATTTGACCTAAGCGTCGAAGTGTTCAGTCTCTTATCAGAAACTCTTATGTAAACAGCCCCCTTGCCCCATTCCATTTCCAATGAAGCTTTGAACAAAAAAAAAAAAAAAACTTTTGTTTTTGTTTTGTTTTTTTTTTTGTTTGGCACAGTCAGACAAGAACTTCCTGAAAGGTTGTGACAGTGAAAGATGTCTGGGGCCCTTTTGTAAACAAGGACTTAAATTAAGAGCTTCCATTCAGAAGGCCTTCTCAACACCTGCTGCATCTTTAATTAGTAAACGTGCACAATTTCACTAACATATTGCCCTGTTTCAAAAGCAATTGTTTTGTTTTTTTTTTTCTTTAGCTATATACCTCTTCCCTATTTGTGCTGGAGGTCGCTGCATCATTTTGTGGTCAAAGGGAAAAGAATGGGTGAGGTTAAGCATAGTTCGTTGTTCGCTGTGATAGTGTAGGATTTAGGGTTTCAGGTGTAGAATAAGGATTGCAGGGTGATTGCAGGGGATGCCAAGCACTTTCTGCGGTCTGTTCTCTAGCCACACACAGACATAAAACAGCCTGCCGTACATTTCTTTTTGTCTTTACGCTTCCCACAGAAGGAGACTCTTTTACCTATGTCAGCACACTTTAAGGGACAGGAACAGTTGTTGCATCGGGGGGGTGGGGGTTGGGGTGGGGGGCGTCCAAAAACGCAGCAGGGTAATTCCATGACTTGTCTTTAGTCACTCACCCACAGGGCTAAACTTTGTGACATTTCATGGGTTTTTTTTTTTCTCTGTTTTGGGGGGGGCCCCCAGTTGACCCCTGGCAAGACAGGTGAATATACAGTGGGGTTCAAAAATCTGAGACCACATTACTTTTTTTTTTTTTTGTTTTAATGTAAACCTGGAAATAAACAGAATGTTTTAGGATTTTGAAGTACTTAAAACTAAGAAAAGTTATGGCATTTTTAAGATTCTGCACTATTTCTAGATCAAATTCAAGCAAATTTGTCACATTGATCATGTTAACTCCTCTGTCCAAAAGGTCAGAACCCATTGAACATTTATTGGGGCACTTAAAGGCATAGAAAGTTTTGTGCACTTAAAGCCCATGGGATAACATGGATCATCAGGATTTGCACAAGCTTGTGGAGTCCATGCCAGCTCCTGTAATTAAAGCAAAAGGGGGACATACCAAAAACTAAGACATTCTGGAAATTCATGTACATTTTTTAAAAATTCAGCTGTTAATATAATATGAAATGAAAAATGTTGTATTAATATTATATAAGAATGCTTTCAGACTTTTGGATCCCACTGTATTTTATTTTGTGCGTGGGCTGATGGTGAAGCCCTGGTTTTTTAGCCCCCCTTGTCTAATGTGTAAACTGGCCTTTCGCTTAGGAACGGAGCGTTGAAAAGGAGCCTGGGATTCAGGCTTCCAAGGTTCTCTCCCTCCTGATGAGACGAGAGGGCAGCCGGCTCAGTGGGCAAGGTGGGCGCCCTCCTGGGGAACTGTTTCTCCTTCTCCAGAGCTCGCTCTTTCCATACTGTCGTGACGGCGGTGACAGTCGTGACGTGCCGATAGAGAAAGGTTATCGTGCCGGTCGTGAGGCATGTGCCTCCGTCATGACATACGTACGTATTAACAGGGTCCTGCAGATTATGGCAGAAAGTCGAAGGTTTTTCAGGGGCAAATGATTGTTCAAGCACGAATAGCACTTTTGTCCAGTAGTCGAATGAAGCTTTGGAACAGCCATCTACTTCCATAGAGCCTTCTTGTGCTTAGAAACAGGTAGCTTGCCTACCTGTACTCTCTGGTTTTCGCTTGAAGGTCTCAGTGTGTCTTACTGTGTCCAAAGCGCTCAAGAAAACTGCAGCTGTGTGAAATCAGCTTCAGAATATTTATAAAATAAATAAATAAATGAACATAAGTATTGCGTGACAGCCTGGACTCAGGGTTTCAGCTCAGACAGCAAAATAAAGGAATAATGTTAGTTGTTAATAAATAAAACCATGTTAATTGTAACCCAAGACCACAAACTCAGTTCACTGTAGTGCTTTCTGTAAGGTATGGTTCTTCCCTCATGTACTTCTGCGGTATTGTTTTGCCCATCTCAGTGGAGAAATGGAACACAGGCCAGGTTTTATTATTTTACTTATTCGTTGTCTGGAATGTCTAATCTTTAGGTCCTCAGAGAATCTTAGTTCCCATGTATCAAAATTGATACTTGCCCATGTTCACTCTCAAATCTCGGAGTGCAGTCCTTCAACAGTAAACTGCGGCCCTCCTGGCCTTGTGTGTTTTGTTTTTAACTCGCCGGTCAGTTTTTCCCCCACTACTTTCGGCATGACCAGAGGCTGGGCCTGCTCAGACCGGTCTGGATTTGTTTGTCCCAGAGGCAGAAATGATGTCTTAGTTGGACTCAGAGGAGGTCCAGTAGGTGCTGCTGAATGCTTTCTGCTCAGAGATTGCTCTACACGGGGCTCTGACACTAATTGACCATCGTTCTCTTCCCATCTCTGACAGCTGTAGCTCTTTATTTTGGAATCCAAAATGAAGGTTGCAAAGGCACCATTACCGGGAAGCCCATTGTTAAGGTTCCGTACCTACAGTGCAGATAGACCCTCAAAGGCTCAAAGGAAGTTGTCGGACATCAGGGTTTTTTGTTTTTCTTTTGTTTTTTTTTTGTTCCAGGTTTGACCAGGGGCTAAGTTGCTTTTGCATTATTTCACGCCCAATTTTCTCCTTTAAAATGCCGGTTTTTTGGCTTTGTTATCCACCATGTTGATGCTTTTTTTTTCTTAACATGCTTTGTCTTGTCATGCGACAGTTGTTGTTGTTTGGCCTCACCCTGACCCCTCCCATTGTGGGTGGAGGCAACCTAAATCGATTCGTGTGGCTCTCCCGTGTGCGGCAGTTGCAAGATCGAAAGGGTTCGGCGCGTTGGCTAATGAAATCCTGTTGCGTTTCCTGGGCGTGACCTTAGCTAGCTCAGAGGCTCAGTGGTATGTTTTACTTTGGGAGTTTCTTCCGTCTGGGGTGCCGGTTTACACACAAGGCCTCGGCCACCCTCTGTGTGACCCCGTCAGGACAGTCCTTCCACACGGCTCAGCCCCTAAGCTAAACCTCCAGCTGGTGTTAACACAGATGGAACAGAATCATGGCGTATGCATGTGACAGAAATCATGCCATTCTGAACTGCCAAAGAATCTGTATGGTGGATTTTAATTAGCTTATCTTGGATACCCTTGGCTTTTACGTGGATTAATGATGACAGTTCCTACTAAGATTATCTGAAATGCCTCGCACATGCTCATAATTATCTTATTTTTTATTTTATAGATGTAGGCTGAGACATTTTAACAGATAATAAAATGACACCAGGGGTGTTATAAAAGATAATAAATTATCTTTGCAACTGTACAGGGTGTTTTTTCTTACTTGGTAAAATCATAAATTTAAGAACCTAAGAACATACTTTGAGAACAAGGCTATTCTGTCCAGCTAAGATTTTGTTATATTTTTCCCGAACTAAGATTTCTGCCATTTAATCTAAAGAATATCCAATACTGCCTCAAGTCTCAGCAAGGGTCTCTGCCTCGACTACATGGCTTGGCAACATATTTCAAGTAACATTTTGTTTCAGCATTTCTTTGTGTAAAGTAATACTTCCTAATATCAGTGCGGAATTTACTCTTAACTAGTTTCCATTTTTCCTCCCTTGTTCTACCTAACATGTGATTATGAACATAGGCGAGAGTGTTAAGACTTCCCTCTTGATGCACCTGACATGATTTCAAGTAACACAGTCCACTGAAGGAAGTTCTTGTTTGTTCTGTTGTATATTTAAAAGAAAAATTATTTACAGAATGTTGTATTAGCAATGTATTTTTATCACCTGTTTATTTTTTTTGACCGATGGAAAAACCATCTTATGTAAAACAAAACAAAAAAACAAATTATGGAGAACGAATGATTACATGGCTAAAAATATTTAAGGCCCTTCCCTATTTCCAGCAGACAGGCTGTTGATTCACCCAACACAACACGCACTGGTTTTTTTAATTTTCATGTCCGGAGGTTGAGACCTGTACAATATCTCAGTACTCTCTGTTTGCATGCTCTCATGTTCAGATTATTTCTCGGTTTCACTGCGAAGATGGCTTTTAGGAGCTAAATAGGTTTAGTTTGAGTAATTATCCCAAATTGCCGATTTTAAAAAAAAAAAAGGAAAACATGTAGCATAACAACATTATGCATGCTACAATCATTAAAAAAAAAAACGCTTTGCTGATTCCACAGTTCGTTCCACACCCAGTTTTTGTAATTGATTAATTGAAATAGTGACCATTGTGCAACTGTTTGCATACAATATACGGTGTGTGGCATTTGGTTCCATTTCTATGCTGAACCCTGTGTCTTGAAGACTTTCAGAAGCAAGTCTCAGAACATTATAACAGAATTTTTTTTGCTTCCAACGACACACAGAGACACACACACACACATTCACACAAACACATTCTCTAAAGTCTGTCTCAAGCACTGATGATACAGTACCGGTTTCGGTTTAGATGAAGCTGGGCCGCATCTCACACAGACAAAGAAAAGGACTTATCTACTTCTCCTGCAGGATGTTTGAAAGATTAGGATTAGGGAGTGCTCCTACAGTTAGACGTTTTTTTTTTTTCTTTTATCATTAGTGTTTTGGAGGTCTGGTTGTCTTGATCTGCGAACTGGCTTTTCGCTGAATTGAAGCAGTTGGCAATTATAGCTTCTGTTTGTAATGGAGCATTGGGGATCAAAATGCCTGCCAGAAATGAGGCTCACTGTAGTTTGTGGATTGAAAGTTAAGATGTTGCTGTCGTGCACAACACCATGTACGTGTTGTACCTGTGACATCTACATGTTAACTCGTAACCCAGGATTTCAGAAAAAATATATGATAGGACAAATGGTTGAACAAGATCTCCACCCCCATCATTCAGCTGTAAGAATGCATACTCATGTACAGAGGTCAGGAGGAATACATTTTTGGGTACAAGGCAACATTCTCAATATTTATATGTCCACATTTGGAGGACAAATAATTTGGACACATTTTTAGTCTTATCTTGTATTTTTGTTTTTATAATTTCAAATGTAAAAGCAGCCGAACCTCCAAATACTAAATATAATGTGAGCGTATTTTAGAAGTATTTTGATCACAGATGTAGTCTGAATATACTGAGGCAGATTCTGAGATTCTCATTTGACCTTTCTGAAGTCAAACACACACATCGACTCGCACACATGAACAGATACATTCAGCAACAGAAGTACATGCATACATACACTTGGACTCAATTTAAACCCACATCAATGACAATATAAAGTGTAACAGTGTAAGAAATCTGTGCTCCTACAAATGCTGCTCAGGACAGAATGCATTCAATAGGAGAAATAATTTGTTTTCTGTGCTGAAATGGTCTTGTTTGAGAGATTGGTATTTAGATTTTAACACTTGCATGGCAATTCTAGAGAGTTCTATTTATTAGTGACTTTTCTAAGGTGTAGCTTAGAGCAGTGTGTACAACGTTCATGCACCAATATCTTAAACTTCAAATATTCAAGTGACATTCTGACTTTTTTTTTTTTTTTGTCTGTAGATGTGGAAAGTGAATCTATAAAACAGCATCAACATTGACAATCTGAAAATGACACAAGCGCAAATTACACATAACAGAATGCTGTTATCATACCCAGAGTTATTTTTCCCCCAGATTGTTTTATTGTATGTCTTGAATTTGTTTTTTTTTTTGTTTTTTTTTTTTTTTTTAGAAAAAAATCCCTCATAGCCATGGGAAGAAACAGTGTCCTCATGTATGTGACGAAAGAGCCAGCGTATGTAAACGGGCCATGGTCCTCCTCTTGCCTCCCTTCTCTCCCCCTGACCTGCCTACCAAGGGCAGGGGGGCCTTGTAGGAGAAGAGCAGATTTTTATTTCTTGCTGGAAAAGGGCTATGTAACATTACCACACACCCAGAAGAATAGAGGGTGGGGGAGAGAAACAAAAAGACGATAAGCGAAGCCTGTTTGATTCCCGTAAGTGAAGCTGTTGCACAGCTCACTGACGGCAGTCGCCGGGTTCCGTCTTTCTTTCTCTTTTCTTCCTCCCTCCTGAGTGTTCCGGTGACTTCAAGCACCACCGGAACGTTCCGTGTACAAAGCATCATTTCGAGCACTCTCTCACCCCGGGGGGGTGCGCTCCCCCTCCCCAAGCGGGCTGGGCAGCGCCCCCCCCACCCTACCCCCCACCCCCACCCTACCCCCCACCCCCTAGTCTGGACAAAAACCCAGAAGAGGAGGCCAGAGGAGGTTGAGGGCAGCTAGAACAGTGACACAACAACACACAGAGGGGGGAGGGAGGGAGGGAGGGAAAGGGAAGGAACGGAGGCGTAAAAGCTAATCTGTCTGAGAAAAAGAAAAACGAAAAAATGAGCAACAACCCGCCAGTAGTGTGTATGCTTTCACAAAGATCTTAAAAAAAAAAAAAAAAAAAAAAAAAAAAAAAAGAAGGAAAAAGTAAATTCCACAGATATCAAAAATACACAACGAAAAAACCTCCAGGCGTGAAGTCTTTGGGTGGTGTTCTGCATTGTGTACACCTTGTGTGGTTTTGAGTCAAACCACAATAAAAAAAAAAAAAAAAAAAAAACAGGATGAATCTATGTGAAAAGCACGGACAGCCTGGCTGCAAACCGAAGGGATAGTGCCTTGTTCTGGAGACTGACCTGGGTGATAGAAGTGGCCTTTGATTAAAGCTATTATCTCCTTTTCCCAAAACGAGTATAAGATGGGCTTATACAAGACAAATTTCCCAAGTATGCTGTTTTCTATTGTATGACTCCCCAGTTTATGAGTTTTAAAGAGAACCTTGGTTTTGGTATTTAGAATCGACAAAGACAAATATTGCTTGTGGAGGGGCACTCCGGGAAGGCCAGGAACGATAGGGGTAATGGAAACATTTGCTCATTTCAGCACCACGTTATACCAGAGAAGCAGGGCTCATGCACATGTGTCAGAGAAAAGGCTTATGGGTAATTTTTTTTAACCGCACAAGAAAATGGTGCCTCCTCTTATTGTGCAAAGGGTGAGGTTGACCTAGAACACTTTCTTAGGCCCAAAAAAAAAAAAAAAAACCCAACCTTCCTCTGTCATCGTCGTCGTCGTCATTGTCTCTTCTTGGCGGCGTTCGTTTTCTGCTCGTGAGCATGTGGGGTTGTGCGCGGCCGCCCACGTTTACGGTGACGGGGACCCCTCGCTGTGTCTCCTGACTGAGCCCCGGCTCTCAGCAACATTGGAAGGCTTAGCTCGCCATTAAACACACCTACCATCAGCTGTGCTCATTTCCCAGGGTCAGCTTCTCTGATATGTGCTGCTGCAGCGGTCCTACACCTTCAAACGAAGTATAAACCATTACGTATTTCAAAGTGACAACTCTTTTGTTTCGTTTTTATTTAAAACTAGTTAAAGCTAAAAGTAAATTTAAAAAAAAAAAAAAAAAAAGAAGACAAGATTACGATTACTTTTGATTATTTGTTACCCAATTCAGGCTTAAACGATGCCCAGTTAAAATCTGACCAGATAGAGTTGACATTTACATATTTGTGAATTGGTTCTTTAATGAAGACTGTTAAATCCCTGTGACTGGGAGTTTTAAGTGTGTCACTACTATATAGCATAGAAATGTGTTGTATTGTGCCTTGAGGTTACTAGAATTAATCTTTAAAAGCTGATGTTTTTCACCAATCTGAGTCCTGTCCTGTGTTTGCCTTCTAAAAGCATTTTGTGTCTTTCAGTGTTTTAAGGAGTAAATGCCTAGGTCTCAGAACTTAATATTTTTTTTTTTCGCACTTTTGTTTGCCTGCAGTTAAACAGACAAATATATTGGGGGGGGTGGTTAGAGATTTTGAAAATCAACTGTGTTCAGAGCAGATATCGACAAGGCAATAATGAACGTGTTTAGGACCAAGATCTTGTGACAGTTATGAATTACCATTTATTGTTTCCTTATGCCACTTTTGGTGTAAATGGTTTAGCTTATCTCCTTCTCCTCGATTTAAATACAATACAGATTCTTGGTCATTGTTAGCCCGCCTTACTCTTGCCAACCACACCTTTACATCCTTTTGAAAAAAAAAAAAAATGAATGTTTTAAACATGGCCAGTTGTTGAATAGTAAGATTTAAAAGGAAAAATTTGCACTTTATGAAATGTGTTGCCTGGTGGAACACCCGATTATCTTTTGTATGTGTTTTTACATTCTTCCAAAGTTGTTTTTTTAATTTTCTATTATTCATTTTATTATAAGTTATCCAAAAAAAAGGGATGGGCTGTCCAATGTATCTGCAAAAATCATTTTATCAAAACAAATATTAAACCTGCATGTCAAAGGTCACTTGTCATTTGCCCGGCCAAGTCCTTGCCTTCCTGAAACTGAAAAATCGTACAGTTTCTGTCTGCTTTTATAGTAATATATTGTGTATTGTTTATCCTGTATGCGGTATAAAATACAAACAAAATAGAAAACAGAAACAGTTAATGGTTCAACCATATAAATAAATAACAACAAAAACCGACCTGCTACTCATGTAATATCTTTTTCACACAGGGGAAAACTAACCTTTTGAGTCATTTCGTGTTCAGGAAGTGATGACTACCCTTGCATGTGAAAACTGAAGTGTACATGTAGCTGTCGTCACCCAGAAGACAGTCATGCACAAGAAAAAAAAAAAAAAAAAAACTTGGGACGCTATTGGCACAATGTAGCTCCTCTGTCACCAGGCCTTACCTGATGCTGATTGGTGTATTTGAGGGTGGGTGAGCGAATGGGGAATGGGGACTGTTCTCTGGCAGATAGGGGAGATGAGTGTGGTTTATTTAAAAAAAAAAAAACAAAAAAAAAAAACAAAAAAAAAAAACTAGCAGCCGGACACTGCTAGGACGCTTTGATGCTGGAGCCAGACCGGGTGGACGTTGTATGGGTGTGCGCGGCACCTGCGAGAAAGAAGTAAACAATCCTAGAGCTTCCAGCCAGAAAGTCATGAGTGAACTGCATGAACTGCTGGATAAAGGGGGCGGGGCCTCTGTCTCTCTCCCCTCCCCCTTCCCCCTCTTTGATTGGACAGTTGGACCGGCAGCGGCTTCTGTGTCCTCAGCACACGAGACTCAAGGACTGCGACGGCCATGACGTGCTGGCGGAACGGAAACACTCAGCCCGACAGATTCACTCCGGATCGGTGGTGTGTGAAATGTAATACTGCGCGCGCGTGTGCATCTACAGCATCAACTGATGTGGCCTTTGAAGTGTCTGTAACTGAAGCAGAAAAAAAGATTAGTTTTCCTCTTGATTTGACGGCTGGTTTCTGCATCCTTTTTCTTTTCAAGTCTGGTTTAGATGAAGGGCCAAAGAGGAGTGTGGTTACAGTGTTTTTTTTTTTTTATCAACCCAAAATCACACCCCCAATCCTCAAAAGATAGCAGCTTTTTTGCTGTAGTGTGACCATTGGTTTTCAACAGCCAGAAATTCTCTCTTCTTAAAATGAATTTGTTTTTCATTGTAACATGTCGCTGCAACTGTTAAAGTACGCCCAAGCTGTTCCTTGATTTTATTAAAAAGTTTCCCTGACTATTTACGTTCACATTTTTCTGTTTTAGGAAGGTTTGTGGATATGTGTCATTTTTTTAGAAACTTTTGCAAAAGAAAAAAGAAATCTCTTGCAGACAGTTACTTAAGCCTCAAATTGATACTTCCACAGTTGACACAGTGTGTAAGTGAGAAGCTTAATTGTTTTCTGTAGTGGTTTGAATCAGCAGTGCATCTTTGTTACCATATCAGATGCTAGATTCACAAATTGGTTAAATTATTATTTGATAAATTAGTTTGAAATTATACTATATTCGGTAAAGTGTGAGTGTGGGGGGGGGAACCATTGATATTCAATTTCATTTCCATTCTGAAATCATACTTTTATTTATTTTTTATTTTTATTAAGTTAGGTAGGAAGATGTTCCCTGAATATTGTCCTGGCACTGTACTGACACCCATCATCTCTTTGTGTGGAAACAGCCATGTGACTCCGAGGCCACCGTGAACTACATTCCATACGTTTCCTCTTTCTAATTGGACCAAGTGTACCATTTACATTTGAATCCAAATAAGCCCTCAATTTAGGTGGCAGCCCCCTTCACACCAAATGGTACTTATTACACTTGTACAGTATTGTTAATGTATTGCCTGTCTGTGAATCTAGCATATAATAAATATGTGAGATGCCTGATGTGTGTCCTATGCTTGAATATTGGAGAATTGAAAAATATTTGAAAATATGACATTTGTGTTCCAGTGATTTGAAACAGCATGTTCAGGGTTGAAAGACTCATGGGAAACCTGAAAGCCCTGTACTTAAACAGTTGCAGCAACAGCTGGGGAAGAGTGAAGATAAAATTGTAGAGTAGTTACTGCATGGCTTTTGGAATGAAAGTGAGATGGAAACAGGGAAATTTTGCTCAAATTGAGTAGTTAGTCCGGTGTATGTAAGGGACGTTCGGAAGCTTGCTTTCTTCTACAATTCAAGCTGTTGAGCTAACTCTGGAATGGGTAAGGAGAATCTGACGTGTAGAGTTTTCTGTGAAGACTGCCCACATCTCCTCTGTACCTCTCCTTGATGGTCTTTCTGACTCACAGTGAAAGAGGGAGTCTTTGTATCATTACTGAGCATTTAGTGTGAGACATTGCTCCTGCGCTTGTCTTTTGACATTCAGGGGGGCCGTGTTCATGTATAGAATAGGGTTTCCTGGTTCCTGTCTTACTCTAAATATATGTTTCCTGTTTAACAGACTTGTTAAAGAGAGCAGTGTGCAAAGCCACTGGGCGGAGCCACAATGCTCTGTCAGGCTCACAGATGTCTATATTAATAACATTTAATATACTGTAGAGATCAGCAGTGCAGGATGAGAGAGAGGTGGAGCAACCTGTGTGGGGGCGTGGCCGGCGACAGGCCACTCCCACCCAGTGCGGCCTGTCGACCAAAAACTCCCACACAGAAGACCACGTTTTTCTCAGCCTGAAACAACAACAAAAAAAAGACAAAAAACAAAAACAAAAACCATCCACAGGCTGTATATACATACTGTACATGCATACATAAATGTTTCTTCAAACGTTCATTACTTTTAGTAAAGAAAATTGTTTTTTAAAACTTAGTTTTTTATTTTTTATTGTCTTGCTGTTTAATAGGATATTTGCACTTTTACAGATAAGAAGATGTGTATTATTGTCTTAGTTGTGTTACTCAACTTTTCAATTGTTTTAATTTCTTCATACAGTATATATAATTTAGTGTGGCTACAGTAACCAGATTGAATATTTAGTTACACAATATATACTTAAGTATATACTGTATCTTACGTTATGTTACTGCAGATTGAAACTATTGGGGTCTATGTTTTTTGAATCCAAAATCGTATGATTAAATCTCCTGTAAGACTTTAGTTTTCTTTTTGGGCGTTTGAACTTTCTGAACTTGACAAGCTGAAAAATGACAGTTATGAGTATGTCACCCTGCATCATGCCTCCTTTTGTGTCGTCGTGGCGATGAGACACCTAAGTCATGACACCTCTGCTTACCCCCATGCTATCATGCCGTCTCATATTGGTCATGGCGCATGGATCCTTTCCAAGGGCTTCGTTGGGTTTGGTATGCTGTGTGGATTTTTTTGTGTTTTTTATTTTAGAAGGACCCATTAACACAGTATACTTCTGATGTGAACAATGAGTAAAAATGTAGACATTTCCCACAGTTATGGCTGAGGACGATCAACTGATTTGCTTTAAACTGTACAAATACTAAGTAAGCAAATAAAATACCGTCAGACATAGTTCTTTAGTGTATGGAATGCATATCTTAGCATCCGCTGCCTCTGGTGAAAAAAAACCACAAAAAAAAAAAAAAAAAAAAATCTCAAACAAATTCTGTTGATAAATGCAGTAGTGCTAACAGCGTATCAATTGTAAGTTCATCTAAAAGAAAGGCTTAAATACACACAGAGTGCTGACAGCGGCGTTTGATGGCTACCAATGGGAGCAAGATCCCGGAGGGGCGGGCGGGCGGGCGGGCGGGGGGGGCGGGGGGGTTGTGAGACCAGAACTGTGAATGCTCATTTCATACACCCTCCTTAATAAGCTTTTATTTAACCCCCCTTGTCTCTGCAATGTCAAGAAACTCTCACCCATATGTTATTATACCCCAACACATGACTAAAGTCTGTACCAAAAAAACTTAAAAATCAGTGTTGTGATAATAAACCCCTTTCTTACCCATTCTTGCTCTGTAAATTTAGTATGTTTTGGAAGTGACACTAACCTTCAAACCTCATAGAATACATGTTCAATTAGTTAATATGTCAGTGTAGTTTAGCGTAAAAAATAATGTAATGAATTCTGGTTTGAAGAAGCTGGCCTGATAGGAATCGTTGGAGAAAAGAGCAGACAGTATCTCGAGCTGAGGTACACCGTTATCTTGGAACCATACTTTTTGACCGCATGCCACAATCACCTGTTCCATAAATAAACACTGTTTATAATGTAGTCTTAGTGGGAACCCCCTTTTCTTCCTGGTTTACTGTCTTTATGTCTATAATCCCACAGAATATTTTTCCAGCTGGAACGTTGGCGGAGGAAGTGAGGTGACATGCCTTCCTTACAGTTGCTCTCTCCCACCCACAATTACGATCTTGCAGGCAACAGTCAAGCATTGCATTACATTACATTGCATTAAAGGCATTTGTTAGACACTCTTATCCAGAGCGACTTACAAGGCAAAGTGCATAAGAATGGTACAAAAAGTGCAATGATAACCCTAGAGAGGGGTAAAGTCCCAAGTGCCAAATGTGACAGAATAGATCAGGACTCTCCTTATAGACAATAGACCAAGGAGAAAATTAATTTTAATTAATTAACAAATTAAATAATTAATTAGTTTAAAAACAAATAACAGATAAAAACAAGTGCAGAAGTGTGGAAAACATTACAAAGAGCAAGGGAGGGGAGGGGAGAGGTGCAGCCTGAAGAGGTGAGTCTTCAGTCTGTGCTTGAAGGTGGCCAGTGTCTCTGCAGTTCTGACCTTCACGGGAAGATCATTCCACCACCGGGGGGCCAAGACAGACAGCAGATGTGACCTGGAAGTGCAGAAGCGGAGAGGGGGAAGCACCAAGCAGTTCATAGAGGTCACGGTTGCCATTCATTTTCCTACCTTTTACGTTACAATATCACCATTTATTTGCCCCTGCTTTCCCTGTGAAAATGTCCACAATTTCATCCCAGTTACAAACAAATCTGTTTCTCATTGCTTGTACAATCTGGTTGGAGTGGGAGAAATTTTCCTACAGACAAAGTTGTTTTTTTTTTCTTTTAATTTATTCTAACATGTATCATACAAAGACGCACGGAATCAAATAGAGGAACGTCACTGGTGACATGTGACCTCCTGACCGACTCCGTTGGACCTACGGTGACTCACTGGAGTTTTTCTGTCTTCTGCCTTTCCTGACTGAGCACTCTATGTGCAAAAGTAAAGTCAGCTTTACTGTCTCTTTCACAGAGGTGTGGCATACTGTTTCTCCTCGTCCATCGGTGCTACATATATGGCAGACGTGACACAGACAATAACTACTTTCTGCTATAGCAATAACTACTTCCACTAAAATAAATGTAAAGAAAAAAATAGGAAGTTTCACTTTGATTGCAGCTTAAGCTCTACACTTAACTCCGGTGTATCCGGTTTATCTTCATGAACAAGGTGTAATCATTTTTGCCCTGTTGTTCGAGCAAACAAAACCTTGGGCAGGTTCATTCAAGCCTTATCTTTACTTCCCGTTCACTACTCATCTCACAAATCAATCTGGAAAAATTGTTGTTCCAGGAAATGAATGGCTGTGAATTGTACAGTACGATGATACAATAAACAGATCAGAATGCAGGGTGAAGAGAAAACAGGGCTCTACCTTTTTCACAAAGGTGCACCGGCGGTAAGAAAACTACAGGGGTTAAGGTGTAACCAAAACTAAAAGCCTCTTTAGATATCTTGGTGAAGTTGGGGAAATATTTAGGTGTAATCAGGAATGATAAATTATAAAAGGTAGAATAGTTTTATTGTGATTATTGCAGATATAATTATACAGTATGTAAATCCAGTGTTTGTAATGATTTTTGATCATATCGTCTCATGCTTTTTCAGATTTTTGTTTTTCTTTAAAAAGTCTAAATTGCAAGTACTACACTGAAATGTTATTAAAACATAAATACTTCAACATACTCAATTTTTAAAACGTAAGAATATTCTCATTTTGTTATTGATAAAAGGACAAAAGGTTAAAATCTTTATTGTTTAGCTTGACAAATGGCTTACTAGCCTCTGTTTGTTAAAAGACAGTCTTTATATAAAATAAAATCTAAAATTGACAAGTGTTTAACGTTAAAACCCAGAGGAATGTGTGTATACCAAGATGGCGTGGTCAACGGACTAAGCGGCCGTCCAAAAATCCTTGAATTTAATTAGCATTAACACAACTAAAAATGTTCAAAAAAAAAAAAAAAAAAAAACAGGGAGAAGTTCATTATCAGTAAATGTCACCCAAAAAACAAACCTGCTACTGATGAACCAGGAATCTGTCCTGCCCTGCCTCTGCACATGGACTGACTACCCTACAGTCGAAGGCTGGATGCATTTTTATCAAGGTGAGTAAAATCGCTTAATAAAAGAAAAACAAGTAATTGCAGCTGAATCTTACCAGTGTGTCCACAGGGAGAGGAATGTGACAGTGTAAGTGAGGGTCTACATCATCATGCTTCTTTGGACCATGGACTTTTTTGCATGAATAAACTTTAATAAACTGTATGAATTTTGTATGTAAGGTAAGAACTGTGCTGGGGTGTGAGCATGTGGCACAGTCATATACGATAAATATATGAACAGCCCCCTTTCATTTTCTCACTGCATACAGTACAGCAGAAGCACAGAGGGAGATAAGTTTATTGAAGTTACACCTAAAGAACAAAGGGGCGTGGCTCAATTACCACATGACAAGAGCAAAGATTTCTTATCGCATCAGATAAGCACTTGCAGTTTGCATGAAATGAACATCTTACTCTTGCTGGGAAAAAAAAAAATCAATGCAATCCATGCTAGAAAACAATGACTCACTAGTCATCAAAAGAACCCTTGAAATATGACCAAAAAAAAAAGAAACTTTTATCTGAGGGGTTTTTGTTGGCAGAGCTGTTCAAATTCTTATAGAAAGAAAACTAAAGTATGTTATCAATTGACTGAATTATCATTAGTAGAGTGTACTGAAACTGTTTGTACTTTTTGTCCCATCTGACAGTATGTTTGTCCTTTTGTATGTGAAGACTAGCTGTGCCTTGTGATGCAAGACAAATTTTTAGAGAAATCTGAGAGTAAAATGTAATCTAATCTAATTGATGCACTACAGATGATATTGGCCAATGAACTAACCAATTGAACAGGGATATAGAGACAATTTGTGTCAAGAAGTGTAACTAATATTGTATATTATGTCACCAAACCAAAACAACATTTTTTTGTCTCCAATTCTACATTTTTGTGCCATGGTAGAAAATCACCAAGGAATTTTAGGACATGTAGAATTAAAATCCAAAGGAACAAAAATCTTTTGAAAAGATTAAACAGTCTTCAAAAATAAACAGTTCTTGCTCACTGGCCGAAGAACACACACAAAGAGTTTGCATTTATCATTTTTATATCTGTCTCATGCAGAAGGGGGTTTACTTTTTGTTTAATAAATAATCCTAAAAATGTTCACATTATATTTGGATTTTATCATCCCTAAAATCTCCTAAACATATTCCTCTGATTTATACTGTGTGTGTGTGTGTGTGTGTGTGTGTGTGTGTGTGTGTGTGTGTGTGTGTGCATAAACAGGTACATAAAGAAAAATAGGACTTTCTTCTTATTTTGTAATAGAAATATTAAGTACATCTGAAATAAATCTCTGTTTTTGAGTTAAAATATGATCAACTGAAGCTAGCTGAAGTGACATGGAAAATGCAATTTTGTAAGTACAGCGAGGGCAAAGGTCACAGGCAATGGACGGCTGAGCAGAAGGGAAATACTGTTAAATGATCCTTTGCTCATCTTCTGATGTTCTTGGCTCAAGGAGGAGTGCGCACTTAAAGAACAGGCTCGAGTGCTTGGCTTCCACTGTGAAAGGGCCTACCTATTCTGTAACAGTGCAGGGTGTTCTCATCCCCTCA
The DNA here is from genome assembly GCA_022829145.1 of Albula goreensis. Taxonomy (NCBI): domain Eukaryota; kingdom Metazoa; phylum Chordata; class Actinopteri; order Albuliformes; family Albulidae; genus Albula; species Albula goreensis. Next base: position 32,198,009 of record CM040752.1, read on the forward strand.
GAATGCAAGGTCAATGATAAGAGCTTATTGAAAATGTACAAGCCACATCTCTTAAAGAAACAATTTTATTCTGCTTTTCATTTTTTTTTTTAACTCTGGAAGGACAGGAGAGGGAAAAGCATCAGGCAGTTTTCTATCAGATTGTAACCCTTCATGAATACGGTGATCTTACTGACGTGACATGATTAAATGCTGAAGACCATCTGAAAATGTTTTAGAAATTAAATTATACATTTCAAAGTTAAATAAAGCCAGTCACATTAAAGGCACCCAGTGGCTGAAATTTTACAATGAATCTGCTGCTGCAAGTAATATATTTTTCATCTTTTTGAATTTGTCACTAAATATAAACATCACTTTGTCATTCTATGAATGTATGTTCAAGTAGGAATTACTTGAAAATGTTAATATTTCAATACTGATGATACATTATTTATTGTGGTTGTGTAATGTAATTTCATTGACAGCAGTGGATGGATATGTTCTGACACTCATCTGTCTTTCATTCACTGGCTAATTTGAAATTGAATGGTTTGACAATCAAATTACTTATAATGCAATTAACTTATATCATTATTACTGCTATGCATTTTTTTATTTTTAATTTTATAATCAGTCAACAGACCATTTATCTTAATGGTACTACACAGTTAATTAGCTTTGCTAGTAAACTGCAACATTACATTCAAACACAATTTGAAGAAGTGAGCTTAAGAACTGATATTTTGGAGCTGGGAATTTGTTTTGAGCATTCTCATGTGGTTACTTAGTCATTATTTTCACATGAAGTTAATATTTTCCAAAAATATTCCAAACTGTTGAGTCTTTGAGGATGTTGTAACTAAGTAAAATATGGACAGTGAATCACATTCTTGTTCCCTAATTGAACAATATGAAATGATTCATACTTGATATTGACACTATGTATATGCACAAATATGTACATACACATAAAATATAATACACACATATACATACAATCGATTCACACTGTAAAGGTTAAAGGGTTCCACCTCTGTTGTTTGGATAAATCAGTTGTGGAGTTCACAAGAAAATCAGGAAATGTCTACAATATGTCTACAATTTGTCAGGTTTTTTCAAAAAATCTATTCTCATTATATTATATATACATGCCAAAATTTTCTTTTGCCTTCTTGAAAAAAATGTTCCCACTCTCTAATCATAATAAAGGCGATGGTTTGTCTAGGAATCTTTCCCAAGCAGCCATCACAGAGTTTCCATTTGTATTTTTGGTCGCTGTTGTTGAAATAGAAATTTTACCACAGCAACAGGAAAAGGGGATGAACAAGGCCGGAGGTTGAGTGCTTTTGGCAGAGTCATCTTCCCTTCCCCCAAAAAAATCATTTAGCATGATTCAAATTCTGTGCCACTCTAGAATAAAAATACTTCTAGTGTTTGGAGAGAAATTGTGAAAACGTCAGGCTTCTTTTTCTTCTCTGGTTTCCACATATATTATGGTTGACTGCATTCAGATTGTCAAAATAATATTTTGCCATTGGCATATGAATCAGGAACTGTCCTAGCTGATATCAACATCTTGAAGATCCTTGGTCAGTGTTGACAAGCTCATTTGAAAAAAATTTTTGTCCACCAATTTTCAAATATTTGTGGTGTTTGTAGATTTGAGCTAAATTGAATATTTCTAATAAAATTTAAAATAAAATATGATCTTTGTAAAGCAACATGATCAAAGAAAATCATGGGGCTGTATCTCTTACAATATGAGCAATCTCTTGTGTAAATGTTGGACAGCAAGATTCTTGTGTTTTGGTTTATTATGCAGGACAATTGATAACACAACAAAACGTTCTTCTCCTGGCCAATATTGACTGATTTTCTCTTTTATTTAATGCCTTTCTTAAATTCCTTCTAAATTACGCATGAACCTTCATGGAATCTGACGTCAGGGTCTGAAATTCCAGCACAAAAGAGGCAGAAGGAATCTAAGGGTGAGTTTGCATTTCACTCATTAGTAAACAGGGTCTGCTGATTTTCTGAACTGGTAAGGACTCTCACAAGTGGGGAAAAAAATAGATAGTGCACCCCGTGCACTGCCAAAGAAGAAGATGGATGAAATTATATGACGAAAGTTCCGATCTTGGTGGGAAATTGACAAAGTTTATTCAGTATCCGTGCAGTTGTCAAGTGAGAACGCTGTGGTCATCAGCAGAGAATTGCATACGACAGTCTCTGAGTAACTTCTCGAAAAATCCATGGACAGATTTGATGAGCCTGAACACATTTCTGATTTCCTTTTCATCACAGACAGGAAACAGAGGCATTTGTTCAGAAGTGTTTGCTCACACATTTTTTTTTCACGGTTCCTTGATTAATCCTCCTTACCTCTGCCGGGACTGACAGTTGCTCTCCCACCCGGGGCCTGTCCAGTTAGTGGTCTATCATTAACTGTGCGCTAATAAAGACACGTATAAAGCCATTTACGTGGTTTTGTGTCTGTGTGTGTTTACACAATACATTTACAATAGGCCCTTCTTTAATTAAATTAAGCTTTGAAAATATGTCTCTATTGGGAACATTGCTCATCATAAATATACAGGCAGAAATACTAACCACCAGAGCTATCAGTTAAAGAATGTGTCCCTGTACACATTTTAATCCCCACAGTCAGCCATTACAGTTAGGTGTGTATCCCATAAGGCAGAATATGACGCTCCATCTTCTGTGGGGTTATGGACAAAAAATATGATGCAAATAGGTGAGTCCTCACTTCCCAGCTTAATTTCACGTAATATTCTATATTTCTCCCATTTAGTAAAATAACATAATGGAGTACTGGATGGCCTTGCCCTGATATTTTGTGAACATATGTGTTACCACCGTGGATGTAAACCTGCCAGCTCAATTACTCAACAAACAGGCAATACAACAGCAAAATACATATCATGCTTACTCATCAGTTTATAAAACAAACACAATTAACTGGTTCTTGTTAGAATGAAAGCAATGGGAGACTGAGGTAAGCATTTACCGGTAAATCTTTACGACCCAAAATGTTCCGATTATCATTCTTAAAAAGTAAATTCGGGTTTCTTCTCTTGTGTACGAAATATGACTGTGTGACTCGTCAAAAATACTGATTTCTCACAACTGAATGGTGTTCGTCACAAGCAATTTTTAATTCGCTACCAAAAAATTGATGAGAGGTAGCCTATCCTTACCATAAGAAGCATTTAAAGGGTGAGGTGGTGGGGTTTACGGGGTTCCCCCATTTGCGAAAAAAAAAAAAAAAAATGTAAATCTCAGTATAGTGGAATACCTCTTTCACAATACGCCGTCACCGACCGCCCCCACCTATCAGGTTAAAACACGCGATCCAATATGGAGACATAACTTGTTGGATAAATGTCACACGCACTTCCCAAACAGCGTGATACATTGGATTGACAGATTTAGGGTTATTTGGGCAAAACGGATGGAGTTGGAATATCCTGAACGAGCCCATTAAACCAGTATCTACTCACATTGCGCTTTCTCATTGAGGAACTCGGACACGCCTCCGCAGATGGGAGTTTCAGAGAAAGTCCCTGACTGGTAGTGATGAAAAGGGAAGTGAGCAAAGGCAGTGACTGCTAGCCTGTAAAACTAATCGTAAGTTTATTAAAATGGCGTTGTCAAATCATCTGAAAATATGGATCTACACATAAAGTTACATTGTTGCGTATCAACGTGAACGTTTTACTGTTCAGTGTTCGTTAGCAAAAACTGGATAAAAACCACATGTTGCTCTCTTGAACATGTCGGACAGGAGTATCGAAAATGAATATTTGTACAAACTGCCCCCTGCGATCTTGTGCGAATTCAACCGAATTATGGACAGCCTTTCCGACAGTGACTGGGAGAGATTCGGTGAGTATATCTGCTGGTAGCAGAAAAGTTTTATGGTTTGTATGTCTAAGCTGACCAGGTCGTCAAACTAGTGAATAAGATATGTTGATCTCGGTAGTTAAATGACATTACGGAATTATCCATTTTACATACCAGTCGTCTATCCTGGCACTAGCTTTTAAGATATTTTAGGACTGCGTATAAATTTTAGTTAGCCAAGCAATGTTTTCGGCGATCAGAAGTCGGGTTAACATTTGTTCCCTAGCGAGCTTATACATAGGTCATTAATTACAAATAAAAGTCAGTGCTCTCGTTCGCTAAGGTATGTAAGCTGAGAATGTTGTTAACTAATTGGATAGTATTAGCTGCCAGATAGCACGAATATAGCTAGGTGGCTAATAGTGCCAGTGTTGGTCAGCTAATTTTGTATTGACAGTGTGTGAATTGTTGGTAGCAGTTATCCAGTTAAAATAATTTATATTAAAAATGATAAGGTTTAGGACAATGGTACCCTGAGCCGGCGGAAAATTGGGAACAAATCAAAGACATTTGGCTGAACTGACTGTTGATAGCTATCTGTCGTATATTAACGGTAAATTGTTCATTTTAGCCATTTAGCAGGCTCCCTTGTGTAGAGCGTGGCTGGATATTTTGAAACAATTCAGGTGTGGTAGCTACCAGAGACGGTGGTAGTGGTACAGTGGGTAGTGGTCTGGAACTTGAAATGAACGACCGCTAAGTTACAAGACCATAATACTTCATCCCCTCTCCGGCGACCGTCCACGGTTTGCAGAGCGTCGTAAAGTTAAACTAGAAAGACGTTTTTAAAGATTCAGTCACTGAACTGCCAGACTAGATTGTAAAGCGCTGCGCACTGAGCTCTGCCCAACACATACCCGGGTCAGCAGAAAGGCGTTCGGAGATCAAATGTACTTTTGAGTGATACAGCTGGGGCTTATACCTCTGCTCCAGAGGGGTCGTTTGGAGTTATCTCAAGTGCTCACAAATATTGAATATTTGTTGAACATGTTGACAAAAATTAAGCCAGTTCAATATTTGTTTTTCATCACGGAGAGCTCTGAGGTGTGTTTATGAAATGTGTATGATGTACAACATTGTGCATACAACACCTCCGACAAAAACAAGAACAACTGCAATGCTCTTGGAATAGGCAGCAGTTTATTTGGACACGCATATACAGTATTTTGCTGCACTTTGAGGTGTGTCATGAAAGCATTATAGGAACAGAGTTTATTTTTTATTTTTGAAATACAGAATGTTTACACCATTGTCGTGGTTTTAAATACTGAAAGTGATCACATCCACATCCACAGGCATGGCATATCTTAATAGTGTGTGTTTAATGAGCATGTCTGCTGCCTCGTGCCAATCCAATATCATATAGTTTAGTTTCTCAAAACAATACCAACACTTCTGTAACGGAGCCTTCACTTTTGGAATGTGTTTCCATTCACTTCCTGTAAACAGTAAAGAAGGTTTTTTAAAAAAACTCATTTAATCCAGAGTCCCTTATGGGGCTCTTTTAGCTTGGCTGCATAATTCACTGTTGATCCCAGCACTTGAGTCTGGCCAGTCGATCATTTTCACACGCCATCTGTCACTGTCTCTTAGCGTCACTACGGCGCGCTGATTGCGGCTCTCAGCCACGCCATATGCGGACCAGCACTCATAAACGGAACAAATGGCACTTATGAATGGATAAGATGATTTGCGAGATTTAGAAGAGAATACCTAAGTATTTGTCGTGGCTTTTATTTAAACGTGACTCAAGTGTTGCCTCAACGGGCCCTTAAAGAGGCCTAACCCATCAGCCATCCGTTTCTCACGAATGCAAGGCGTGACATTGAAAGATCATCATATATAGACCTATATAATTTAATTTTTGACTCATCATTGTAAACTATCGTTACAGTGAAACTAGCTATGATACATGTGTCAAATATGATATTATATTTGCAGATATAATCGTGTCTTATGGGGAGTGTTTTCAGCAGTGCAATATTATTAACTTCTGCTGGCTGCTCATGCATTGTACTGACTGACAGAAAACACAATGAGACTTGCTGTGGAAAACAACAGCTATTGTATGAAAGTTTTGTTTAGGGTGGATAAAAACCCACCCCCTCCTGTCTTGTCCTCTGAGCTGTCTCTCTGTAAATGTGCTGATTTATTTTACAGTCCAACTGAGATTGAGAAGAACAGTTCAATTTAAAAAAAATCCTCATTCTGGTGTTATAAGACCACATTTAAAATATTTATCATAGTCAGGCTCACTGCAATGGATTATGCAATGAAATCAGAATTACAGTGGAGTCCAACAGTCTGAGACTACAGTAAACTGTTTTTTTGTTTTGTTTTTATTCCTTCATTTTTTATGTAAACCTGGAAATAAAAACAATGTTTCAGAGTTTCAAAATATTTTAAACACAGAAATTTAAAATTAAGAAGAAATATTAAGATTCTGCACTATTTCTAGATCAAATTTCAGCAAAATTATCACATTGTTCATGTTAACTCCTCTGTCCAAAAGGGCAGACCTCATCAAACATTTATTGGGGAAACTTAAAGGCGTAGAAAGTTTTGTGCACTTAAAGCCCATGGGATAACATGTATCATCAGGTTTTGCACAAGCTTGTGGAGTCCTTGCCAGCTCCAGTGCACGCTGTCATTAAAGCAGAAGAGGGACATAGAGAGATGAATACATTCTACAATTCATGTATATTTTCAAAAATTCAGCTTTTCACTGAAAGTTTTAATATAATATGTAATGAAAAAGGTTGCATGAAATTCTAAGAGAATGCAAAATGGAAGCACTTCCACTAGTGGTCTCAGACTCTTGGACCCCACTGTACGTTGGTGTTTGGCTGAAGGTCTGATGGCTGTTTTTGTTGCGTTCCTCAGCCTCCCGTGTGCTCAGGGACCAGACGGACCTTCGGCTGGCGGCGCGGAGGGAGAGACGGACGGACTTGGTGATCCAGTGGTGGGGTGAGAGGAACGGGACCGTCGGGGACCTGCTGAGCCTCCTCGAAGAGCTCCAGCTCCTGAGGGCTCGTGACACCATACTCCGCTGTGAGTCACCGTCACACGCCCTGCTCCGTAACTCATTACTGAGGGCAGGGACGCTGACGCTAGCGGGTCGGGAGTGAGGAAAGAGGCCTGTGTGTCTCCCAGTTTAATGACTTCTCCTCCTAACCTTTCGTTAGCCCAGTCATGTGGGGTCTCTTACATCGTAGCTTTATTTCATGATCTTATGAGTCGCAGGTTATTTTCATGCCTGCATAGTATTTTATAACGGCCCAATCTGTAAGTGAATCTGCAGCATACTTAGCTAATTGTGCCAGGGTACCTGGTAGAAACACCAGGGACCAAGTTTGCCATCTCCTGACATTGTTTCTACACCTTGACTCTAAGCAGACTTCCCAAAGAGTATTTGAAATGAATGATATGTTTGAGTGCTGTGCCATTTCAGACATGTATACCTAAATTTTGTAACATAAATAATTCTTTATAATGAATAAATAAATAAATCTTTTTTTTTTTTGGGTTGCAGGGTATTGGACACGCCACTCTCCAGTAGAGGTGAGTAGCAAAGCTGAAACTGACCGGAGATGTGAGCAGTGTTTACAAAACGGCTCATCGTAGTGATTACACTCATTCATATGGTTAATTTACATCCCTAACAGTCTTTGACGTTGAGACTGTCATAAATACTTAAATAAAGGCCCAAATTTTGGCTACTTTTTCATTTTGAAGGGGAAAGTTTGTACTCCTAACTGCTGTGTTGCTGTCTAACCATACACTCCGTAACAAAAACCTACCAGTGCATGTTGTTTGTGTCATAAGAAAAGTGTTGCTTTGCTTCATTTATTGGCTACTAAAGTCCTTTCGTATGAAGTAGAGTTTTTAACAAGGGAATTATGCTCTAGGGGAGAATTTTTTAAATATAGCCACATTTTTAATATAAATGGGTTGCCTGTGGTTAGTGGGATCCTTTGTAAAGTGTGTATATAGACACACACACACAAACACACATATGCATATCTTGGCTGTGTATTTGCCCTTGTAAAAGCAGGACTTTGGTCTGTAGTTGACCAGCTAATCACATATTGCCTGTGTGGAGCAGTGTTTAGAGGCTGTCCTCTCTCCCAGCGAGCTCCTGCCCACACACACTCCGGTCATGGAGTTTCGGTTAGAGGGTGGAGGAGGGGTGAGGTGAGAGCTGAATGGAAATAAAAGCACCACTTGCAAAGGATTTCTCAGTTCTTATCCACTGGAGCTTTAAATGGTTTAGTTCCTAGTGTACCTCCTCTCACCTGAAAGTGTCTTTGCCTGAACAGAATTTGGGGGATCTTATGCTGCCATTTACCTGTTCTGCATTCTCTTACTGCTGTCTTTGCTGGCCCAGGTGACCCCGCCGTGTAAACCCTTCATTCTTACAGCCGTTAAAGGAAGCCCCGAGGACAGCCAACAGACCATGTCCTTCCCTGACCCAGGTAGCACTTCTGCACCCTCCAACTACAAATCAAAATCATTTCTCAGCCCACAAATACATTTTATTTTATTGTGATATTGTGAGTAAACTGGCAATAACTGAAGTTAGTATTGCCTTTTTGGGGTGGCAGGTGTGCTGTTCACCAAGTTGTTGGTCAGTAGGCACACACCATATCGATTAGTACTGAGAGTGCACCGCGTTTTAAGGGTGTCCCACAGAAAATTCTGTGAATTCTACACACTCTCACACCCAACGGAATGCTCTGTACTCTCTGACCTCGTGTGAGCACACATAATTCAGGAATCGTTTCAGACAGCTACCCGCGAAACCGCCAGATATGTATGTGCCCAGTGTCATTGATGCAGCTGGATAGCTATGCTTAGCGTTGTGTAATTAAGACATTGAGCTACCTAGCATGTGCCTACCTATGCAGCATCTCATTATAAGTGCCACCTAGCAATTTAGCACGTTAGCTCCTGGCAATCATTTAAAATGGAAGTATGAGCTGAAATGGAGCTGCTGTACTATCTAGCGGTCATTGTTGACCTCCGGCTGTAATTTTAATATCTTCAGCCAATACACAATACAAACAATGGGCTGTGTCCTTGCTTTGGACCTCCACACAGTGAGCCCATGTTGTTATTGCATCACCAGACAGTTGTACAGTATCATATCCATCTGTCCATTTGCAACTTGTGTGACTGTTTTTGGTGGTTGGGTGATCTTGTATATGTGTGAGATGCATTCAGACTAACATCAGTAAGACACACTTCTCCTGTGTCCTACCCTCAGACTTCCATGCTCGGTGCTGGTCACACCTCCTGTCAAAAAATGTAATAAGTGGTTTAAAACAGTTCTTTTCCAAATCTTTTACGGTAATTGCAGAGAGGCCAAGGTCATTGTAGATTCTTTTACGATCATTATCATTGCAGAGGAAACATGGTCATTGTGGACAAGGCCGGCTTTGACCTTTTCGGCTGCCTTATCTTCACTGTGTCGCTCTTTGGTATTTCTATACCTCAGCTGAATTTGTCGGTGCTGTTCTCAGTCACTGCCCCACCACATGTTGTGGGCACTTGAGTAAGTTCTTGAAACAGAGTGAGTTTGACCGGAGACCGTGGCTGTTTCTTTGTGCAGTTCCAGCACCCAAGCCTCTGCCCAAACCCGGACCCCCACCGACGGGTTTGACGTCAAAGGACAGGATCGAACCTCCGGCTGTTCCACAGGTACTTCTCTCCACTGGAGCACCACCGATAGCTCAAATGAATACTGTTTGTGTCAATAATGATCTGCATTCCAAAGAGAAGATAATGGAAAATTGATAAAGAGAAAGTCAGTTTTTTCACAAGATTTCACAAAAAAAAAAAAACCAATAAAATAAACACTTGTGGTCTCTCATGGGGGTCACAGAAACACCACGATGTTGTAACATGGGAATTTTTTCCCATGAAAAGAAATGTGCACAGCTGCATGTATTCAGAAGAATTATGGGTGCGTGTAGAAATGAAGTTTTTACTGACGGCAAAAAAAAAAAAAGTTGACAGTCTTGCTGCAAAACAAATGTGCTTTTGGTGGAATTCACTCATGAAACAGTTTAATTCTGACATAAAACTGTACGGTTTATGTTACGATGGCTCGTCTTGTTCTTTTTTATCAACTTGGGATGGTGTGGGGATGGGGGTGATGATTAACAGTGCTGGCCATCAAAAACAGTCAAAGCCGTTTAAATCTGTCTTTAAAATTATGCATCTGTACAGAAAGGGGACGCTCTCTCTTATGAAGTTAAACTACTTATTATCCCTTATGATCTTTATTTTATTGGCTGCTTGGTTGAGAGGCGCACTGTAAGTCAAACAGGAGATGACTATATCATCCTGCTTTAATGTTGACTCATGGTGGGGGTTACGAAAACATTTCCGTCATTATGTTTCCCTTCTTGCGGTTTCATTATTATATTATTCCTAGTCTGCGTGTGAAGAGGAAAAAAAAAAAATCAGTGCCTAGCTATTAATCAAAATATCTGAAACTGAAATGGATATTTGAACATGTGGATTTTCAACTTTCCTTTCGCCATTTTCATTTTTACACACAATCACTGAGTACGACTCAAGCAGATAGTATGGACGCTCATCCATTTGAGCGGCACACACCACAGTGGGCATCAGGGATGGCTTGCGGACAAATTGTAGGCAAACAATTTTAATCGTTAAATAAATACCAACTCAAAACATTACAGACGAGGGGTGAATATGTAAAACTAATTGTATAAAACTTGCATTGACCTTCTGATAATTGACTATGGGAGTCCCAGCAGGTTCTGCCTGCCTGCCTGACGGCTGCTGCTGCTGGGCGTTTGGGAGTGGGGGTAGCAGTCAGGCAGGCAGGCAGTCAGTCAGTCATTAACCTATTAATATTTATGTTTTTATAGCTCATTTTTTTAGCCCACATTTGGTGGGGGCATGTCACCGCCTGTGGTCAAAATGCATGAGTTGCTCTTCACGTCACAATCTGTGTTTGAAAAAGGCAATGGCAGAAATGCTCCTGCTTTTCAAGGCTTTGAGTAAATGCTACAATTTTTTAAGGCTTAGGTGGGACCTACTCTGTATATTACAGGTGAGGATCTACCTTATGTATTTATTAACTTATTTTGAATTGTTCATCAGAGACAATTCTGTAGAAAATAAATGCTTGATGTATGTAACATTTCACTCCCTTTTCGTTGTGATCATTCCGGGTAATGCTAGATGCATTGATCAGCTGTAATGATAGTTCGAATGGTTCAGTCAATTAAATAAGCTCCTGTGGAAACTGCCTGATTGATTTCAGTCGCTATGACGTGAGTATATTATTTCCTCTGAGCCACCTTCAGGGGCAGGCCAAAGTTAATGAGATGAGTCATACATCCGCATGTCTTTCTTATAGCGGTTCACATCACAATACATTGAAAAATGATCTCAGTAGTCTTTTTTTTTTTTTTTTTTTTTTTTTGACCATATTGTGCTGTCCTCCCAGGAATCCCATAATGCAATGTGCTGGTCATTTGAGGAGGTACGGCAAGGGACCAAGAATTTCTCTGAGGCGCTGCGGATTGGAGAGGGAGGGTTTGGCCAAGTGTACTGTGCGACTATGAGGAACACTGAGTACGCTGTCAAGAGGCTGAAACAGGTGAGAGTCTTCAGCCCAAATAACACTCATTTAGTGTAAGTATAGAGTTCAGAAGAGCACGAACTCCATATAACAACTTTGATAATATTGGCATGCTAAGCAAGACCTTAATGTGAATGTAAGTGATAAAACACAGTTCAGTGTTAATTGTGTCACTGCTGGCCTGGATATTCTTCTGGAAGGTTCTCAACTGCTCTCAGTCTTTTCTGTGTGCTAGCTTGAAGCTTCAGTTTTGCTGGAGAGATAGTTGTGGCGTGCTGTGTTTGACTGGATATTAATACATTTGGTCTTGTTGTGCAGGACTCAGGACTTAACTGGTCGCTGGTGAAGGAGAGCTTTAAGACAGAGGTGGAGAAACTCTCACAGTAAGACTGTCTTCTCTATTCATTTATTTATTTTCTTTTTGGGGGTGGAAGACAGACTGTGCTATAAGAGAGTCATTTCAGCTCAGACTTGATTTTACTTCTCTTCTCCTTGTGTTTTTTCTGCTTTTTTTATATGTATTTTCTTGTTGTTCATCTTGTCGCTGTGGCTTGTTTTTCTCTCAGTTTTCTCCTTTGGTAAAGCTGATTTCCACTGCTAAAGCAGGAGAAAAGTGATCTCTCAGGGGCTGCCCAAGTTTGCTCAATATTTCAGTTTTTTTATATCTGAAATATGGTATGGAGTGGTTTAGATTTTTGTTTCTTCAAAGAAACTGGCTGCTGACTGCAGCCCACATCAGGTTTAAAATGAAGACTTTGGGGCGCCCCGGTAGCTCAACTGGTAGAGCACGCACCACACAAGGCCGAGGCCCTATAAAAGCGGGCCAGGCTCGAAGCCACCACACGGAAACCCCCCCTCAACCTCAACCGCCAATCAATGTGGAAAGATGCCAAAAAAAAAAAAAAAAACGATGACGTTGGCCTGCGAGGCGGTTTTAGGAACAGCTTCCTGTAACCCACAGGCTTTTCTCTGATTCTACACATCAGTTTATGTGGCCTTCATGTGGTACTTCTGGTCACATGATTGTACCTCCTGCTCTTGTTTACAGTACGTTCATGCATTTGGCAGAGGATCTTATCCATAGCGTCTTTCACGGTTTGTATTACGACACACTGTCCGTTTATACAGTTGGTTACGTACTGAAGCAGTTGGGGTCAAGAGCTTTGCTGTACAACAGTAGTGCCTTAGCTGGGAATTGAACCATGACCATTGAGTGGACCTTATGGAGCTTCAACATGCTGTCTGTACCAGTCAGGAGGACAGGACTGGAGGATGTGCTATATTCAGGTGTAGGGTGTGAATCTCTGTAGACAGATCTGTACCTTCTTAGGAACATTCTCAGCCATTCCTGCTCACAGCAGCTTCGGCAACCAATTATCGCTACATTTGTGGCAATTTATATGCATATCTGTTTGTGTTTTTTTTTTTTTTTATTTTATCACCCTCTGTCCTATTTTAATAGTAATTTTTTTACTTAGAATATTGTGCTGAGACTTTGTGCTTTGAAGGCTCAATCACATCCATTTACGTAGTGGCTGAATTCTGTCACCTTGTTAATGTCGTAACTGTGTTGTGAAGCATGTTATCACCCTTCTCATTTGTCTTTGGTGTTCGTTTACCGTAATGGCCACGTACAGTTCAGCTTGGTCAGAAGCTTAGGCTAAAGGAATTCATGTAAATTTGTATGCCGGTCCCGCCTGTACCAAAGCGATTCTACGGCTAATCATGTTTCACTGTGTGAAACTTCCCTCCACAGCTGGCAGTGCTATGGTCTGGTTTGTAACTGGGCCACAGGATGAGTGGATGGATGGATGGATGGATGTCGGCTCGATCAATGAGCGCCTTAACCAGATGTAGCACCAGGAGCCCTGAGCTAAGATCATTTTAAAGGCACTGGAACGTGTAGACTGACAGTGACAGACGTTTGAGGAAGCTGTGATTCACTCTTCATTTCTCCGTTCAACAGAGATGCTGTGTGCTGTGGTAGCGCTCAGTAAACGCTTCCTTTTCTTATTGTGATGTCAACAATGACAGAAACATGAGCCAGCATTTTGAGCCGGAGTGTTCATCGACTAAGGGAAGTGTCAGGACTGATATAGACTTGTAAATCTGATTTGTGGAAAATGACGCTGTAGAAATGAAACCACAATTAATGTTCCCTTCATTGACTTGAGGTTCTTTCTATAATAGCCGAAAAGACATTTTGCTGCCTGTCTTTGTCGTTGATTAGCTGTGCCCGAGCTTTTTGAAAGTTGATGGTATTAACATTGAAATTGTAAAGAGGGTTTTTACACAAGCATACCTGTTTTGCATCGGCCCCGTACCTCTTGCATTTACTATGTTCATGGGCTCTGCATGACGGTTCTAATGGCCGGTCTCTCTCCAATGCTGGTCACTGCATGCATATCTGTCAGGGGGTCCAACTGCACTTCTCACACTCTGGAAAAATAGTCAGCTGTTTAGCCTGTCCCATATTTGACCACCTCCGAATTCTCATTCTAACCAAGCTGCTGAAACAGTCCAGACATTTGGTTATTGCGATAACATACTGCAATTGCATAAGTTTCGTTGGTGCAATGGCAATAAGAGGAGGACTCTGTTTTGACAATGCAATGGTTTAAAAAAAAAAAGGATGACACTGAACAGTTGGCTCATTGTTCATTTGAAAACCCAGATCCGTGTGATATCTGTGTTGGGGCAAAGTTTATTTCATAATAATTAGTAATGTTACTCTTGCTGTCAGGAATATGTCGCATTGTGTGTGTGTGTGTGTGTGTGTGTGTGTGTGTGGGCCGGGAGCCACATCATTTTTAAATAAACAAGGCAGCAATTAAAAGGCAGTACACTCTATTATGATCATTTCCCCTTGCGATCGGAGCAGTACATTAGAGCCCTTTGTGTCTACAGTATGTTTATTGCATCACGTTGTGAGTCTAACTCAACCCAGAGCAGTCAGTCACGGTTCAGAGGGGGAATTCATGATGCTTCAATTTGTGGATAGTCAAAAAAGAAACGCCCACATTTGGCAATATAATCCAGTACAGAAACATTCTAGATGATGACGTAGTGGACAGGCTCTGCAGAATTCCCAGTCTGTGATGAGCGTTTAGCTCTGACCAGATGGAGAAGCTGTTGTGTCAGGTCTGGGGTTGATATTTAAACAGCCTGTTAGTAGAATTATATGAAGAAAAGATAGACTTGGGGTGCTTTGGTTTTTTTGCTGTACAATTTTATAGCTGTTATGTATGACTGTCTTCCAGTATAAGTATATATATATATCTTATATCTTGTCATATGTAGGTCCTGTATGTTAGAAAAGAAAAGTGTGGGATATTGAACTGTTTGGTAGTGAAAAAATTTTCTGGTTTTATTATAAATTTCTTTATTACAAGATGCACGTCAAGGTTGTGCTTTTTCACCGTCATCTGTTGTGGTGATTCATTTTTAGACTGAAAGCCGAAGAGACAGTGCAGTGCATAATTATTCTAAATTTCTTCCCCCTTTGACAAGTTGACAACTCCTTATTATATTGTTATACTTGCTCACAAGGTGTCATTTTAAACATCCATAGAAACGTGTTAATTCTTTGACTAATTGGCCATATTATTCTGTCGTTTTTAGCTTTTACCTGTTGAAATAGTTGAGCTCTACACATCCATAATTAATGTTTCCTTTTTTTTTTTTTTTTTTTTTATCAATTTTATTTTTGCTCTGCTTTGCCACAAAGCAGCTTTATATTGAAACAGAACCCAGGCCTCAGACCCCACCAGAGAAAAGAGAGAGAGAGAAAGAGAGAGAGAAAGAAGTCTCCTCCACTATTTTATGCTGTACTGGCGCAACCCCATTTTAATCAGTACAGGGACTCCTCTGCTCTTGCTGCATTGTCCTCTGTGCCTCCCAACCCCAAACGACCGTTCTCTTTCCACTCCGCAGGTACCGCCACCCCAACATCGTGGAATTCGCCGGATACAGCGTAGGGGGAGGGGAGCACTGCCTGCTGTACGTTTTCATGCCCAATGGCTGTCTGGAGGACCGGCTCCACTGCCAGGTGAGCGCAAAGCCTGGCGCACGTGCGCCGCACTCGCGCAGATACCCACCGTGACTGCACACACCCACAGCTGAAAACATTGGCTCTGATATGGTGGCCTTCTGACCTTGCATGCTTAAAAAAACGACGACGTCCCATCTAGGGTTTGCCTCTTTCACCGTGAGCCCCTATTATTATGTAATATGCTGTGAATATTTTGCCCATGGATCTCGCTGGTATGTGATTAAATTCTTTTCTCTTGTATGTTTGTTTTTCCAGAGCAATGCTGCCCTCTCCTGGTCGCAGCGTGTTAGTGTCTTGCTTGGGTCAGCCAAAGCCATTCAGTTTCTGCACTCCAGCAATCCACCTCTCATCCACGGAGATGTCAAGAGGTGAGCCGCTTAACCAGAGAGAAGGACTCACAGGAACCCAGCTCCTACGGCTGGAGGGCAGGTGCCCCGACCTTGAGATTCAGTCGTCTGCATTTCTATGATTTATCAGAACGTTGAATGTTTCTCAAGGGGAACATTGGAGAAGATGGAACACTGATGCCACTGTGGCTGTTTTTGCACGCTGTGGTGTCATTGGGCTGGAGGAACACGGGGTAGCCTTCTCAGCCGATATTACTTTAATGGCGCTCCTCTGAAAGCCCAGGCGTTCTTCATTTGGACAGTTAAAATGAAATAATGACGAATGGAAAGGGAGAGGCCGGGAGGTACGGTCCACACGAGGGTAATAACCCGTCCTATCGGTCTGTCCTTTTCCAGTAAGTGCATTATGCTTTAGAGGGGTCTGAGCGAGCTGAACCTGAGCTCAGCACACAGGCGTTAATGCGGTGTTTTTCTGTGGCCAGGTGGCAAGGCCCATAGCAGGGAGCACATTCGCGTGCACGGGCCTCTTTTTCGACTGCAGGGCCAAACGGTTCTGAGCACGCAGAGTAACCGTTTCCATGGCATTTCCACTGGACGTGATTTCGAATGGAACTCTTACAAACCGTGCCCAGAACGGTTCTTTCGGCATGGTTAGGACAAGCCGTGCTCACTTCAGCAGAACTGTTCGGGTGGGAGGGCTTAATGATGTAGATATTCTCTGATTGGTTTTTTGTTCACATCACGTTTGTGATGCCCCATCCAGTCTCTTACATCCTCTTCCTTTGCATATGGTTAGCACGGGTATTCTAAAAAAAAAATAAAGATGCCCGAGTTGGTGTCTGCACACAACAAAAAGTAAAACATCAAACAGTCCTACAAATGACTCAAAATCCTCCATATCGTTGTTCAATGGCTGCCAGTTTTTTAACATACAAAGGATGCTGTTGCTGGCACACTGCATCACTGTAGTTTTTCCTTGGTGCTTCCTCGTCATGATTTTAGCAGCACCGCGGATGGGAAAAAAAAGACGGTAACCGTCCCTACGAGTCCGGGCCGACGCAGAATGGTGCAATGCAGGCATGGTAACTGTTCGGCCCTACAGTGGAAAAGAGGCTATGGAGCGGTCAGTTAAACTAGCATGTCCAGGTACCGTGTGGGCAGCAGGAGGTCATAGATTTTGTGCGGTGACTGCAGTGTCCACTGCACCACCCATCCGCCCTCTGCGATTACAGCCTCCCGTTTCTCTGTCTCCTCCACCTCAGCTCCAACATCCTCCTGGGGCAGCACCTCGAGCCCAAGCTGGGGGACTTCGGCCTGGCCCGCTTCTACCGCAGCCCCGGCAGGACGCCGGGGAAGACCTCCACCGTGGCGCAGACGCAGACGGTCCGCGGCACGCTGGCATATCTGCCCGACGAGTACCTGAAGAAAGGAGAGCTGGGTGTGGAAATTGACACCTACAGCTTCGGAGTGGTGAGTTTGACTGGATGCGCGGTCATGCGTATGTACATAATGAGCTGATCAGTCGATGAGTAAAAGCAATGCTGGATTCTAACCTTCAAACATGGCTGGTTCAACTCTTCGGCATCATCGTAGGTAGAAAATGTATGTCATTTCATTTTTAGTAATATGTTATTTCCTTTTGTCAGTCATAGGCCTCCGTATTATTTAAAAGATAATATGTTCTTTTAAGTAGTATAACCTATGAAACAAGCTAATTCAGTTTTTTTAGTGGGTTGTGAACCGAATTCATCCTATCTAACCCTCTTATAAAGCCCAACTTTAGCCCTTCTTCTTTCTGTCGGTGAGTCACACTCGAAAGTTGCTCAGTTGGTCATTGATTCAATCCGCTCATGATCAATGGTCAAGTGGCACTGGCTGGAGATGCTCCGCTAAGCTGATGGTGGGGTATATTAACGCTAAGCTGCTACGAGTGTCGTGGCAGAATTTGGATTTGTCCTCTAGCAGATTGCTGGCTATTTATTTACAGGCGGAAGTGGTGCGACCAGCTTTACAGTGCATTATGGGGATTAGAGGCAGATGGATACAAGGACAGAGGACTTGTTTGCTTTTGGTTTAAAATTTCAAGAACATTAAAATCAGCATCTGAAATGGAAAAAAAAAAAAACAGATGGCTTAAATAATTCAGAACACTACCGTGGTATGAAGGCTGCCATGGGGGGAAAACTGATTAGATGCGTTAGAAGAGTGTCTCTGCGTTAGAGGGGCATACTCTAATGTCACGGCGTGACAGTCTTGTGAAAGGAAATGGCGATTCATCTGCTTTGACACCAATTCCATGCCCTTTCAAATGGAAAGTACCAATAAACTGCAAGGTTAAAAGCGATGCCTGAAGTTGCACATATACTCACTAATTTTCAGTAATCAAAGAAATAAATGGATCAAGACATCTGAAGTTTTGTATTTCCCGTTAACGCTCCAAACTCAAAGTAGTAATAGATCAAGAGATGAAACTGTTATCTTAACTGTAACACTAAGGTCAAGAGCTTTGGAATTTTAATCACAATCCAGGCTGCTTCAAATACAGAGGGACATTGTATTTAATGTTATCCATAAAATGTCATTTTGTCCCTGTCAACTCCACTGTAGTGTGGAGTGCAATTTATTTGGTGGGTGGGGGGTGGGGGTTGTTGCACATGAAACCAAGCTCAGGATATGAGTCAGGATTTGGATCTTCCAACTTGCAAGTCAGAAGTTCAAAATTAAACAGCCACTGCTCTCTAAATTTAGTTGGGTGGCCTTTATATTTGCACCCGATGTTCTGGCCTAGATGTGCTCGCTAAGGAGCGGACTCTGCAGTAAGTGAAGAGCCTACACTTTCAACAAAAAGACAAGCAATCCTAGATTGTTCTAGATGTTTACAAAATTACAGTTTATTTTAGTCAGAAAAGTTCTTTGGTTTTCATTTTCAGTCTGGTGCTTTAAAACATCCACACATTCCTGCTAATTGAAATAAATTACACACAAGAAAAACTTGTGGATTTAAGTTGTCTTCAGTGTTTATTTAATTGAGGCAATATGAGTAGTATGAGATATAGTTTGTGTAGTCATAGCAAACATTTGTGGAGTAAGTATACAGCTTCAATTTGAAAAGGTGGAAAAAGCACAAGAGCAGATGTTTGGCTTTCTGGTGCAGCTGTGGGTTCGAGCCCCATTTCCATTTTTAAGTAAGGCCAGGTGTTCACATTTAAGAGACGACAATTTAGTCAGCCTCACCAGAGGAAGGGTTGAGGCAGTCAACATCTGATCGTGTGTTGACTTGCATTGCTGACAGCTCAGGACATATGCTACTGGTGTCACTTGTGCAATGTGGAAATAAATGAGAGCTGGTCAGAATGTGGGCATGACTTTGTGGGAGAGAGTTGCTTGGTGGAGCAGAGAAAAGCTTATTTTGGACAGGGGAAAAAATATAAAAATTTTACAGGAACATGTGTAAGAGAACAGTTGTGACAGGGGGATATCAGAATTATCTGAGAATAAGAGTAATAAGTGTGCCTGTATCCTTCAGGTCTTGCTGGAAGTGCTGACTGGCCGAAGGGCCTTGGAAACGGACAGCCAATCCAGAACTGTTTTCCTGGTAAGAGCGGCCGGATGCATAACCGATCATGTGACCATAGTATATGTGCAGTTCACTCCACCAGATGGGTCTTGTAGAGCTGATCCCCACTGGCCTGCTTTTATAAGTGTGTTTAAATCATTCACATTGAAACCTGTTAAAAAGGAACCGAAAACGGTTCTCACATGGGTGCCTCTTCTCCCTCCGACAGAAAGATTTGGTGACAGAGGATGATGACGAGGAATCTGGGAGTTCGGCGTCTTCCGTGGAGTGCCTGCATTCCCCTGCCGCCCGGCGCATTTGGAAAAAACACCTGGACCCCCACATCAGCTGCGCAGCCAGGACAGACCCCCAGGGGGCGCTCCAGCTGGCCACCCTGGCCTGTCGCTGTCTAGACCGCAGGAAAAAGAAGAGACCACCCATGCCTGAGGTGGGGGAAAATTAATGGCCAGCATCAAAATGAACTGCATTCAGATTAGAAAAATTATAATTTTTAGTGTTATTTCATGTGTTATTAATTAAAACACTGATATATTTCTTTGTACCATCTTTCCTTTGTTTAATGCTATGTTTGTTCTGAGGGTGCAGCGTGCTTATTTGTGTCTTTCTGCTCGTGTCTCTCAGGTGTTTTCAACCTTACAGGACATCCACTTAAGCATCCAGGCCTCCAGACCGGACTCTTTCATGACTAAGGACCCTCATACTTTCCTTCGCCGGTCCACGGCCGCTGCCTCATCCTCTGACTTTCTCCTCAAATCCCTGGACTCCGTCACTGACCGCTTTTCTAAGATGGGCCCTCAGGAGGACACTTACTACTGCCTTGCGAATCCCTCCCCCTCCTCCTCCCCCTCGTCCCTGCCCCCGCTGAAGACGCTCAGCTCACAGGGACAGCCGTCTGCAGCCAGCGGTGCGTCCTGGAGCCCGCTGCCCCCCTTCTCACAGGGTCCCTGCGAATCCGACGACAGCCGGGGTTACTCGCAGTATTTCTCTTCCACCCTGTCCTCATTCAGTCTCCCTGGTCGGGACTCCAACAGAACGTCCCCGTCGCGCTGTCTCGGCTCACATGGTGCTGCAGTGGCTGGTGCGTCATCGACGAGCTCGCAGCCCGGTAAGAGAAAGTCACATCCTGCCCTAGTCAGCAGCCAGAGACTTTGTTCTTCTTTGGGCCCAAGTCTCTAGACGCTTTCCTTCTTCGTTTGTTTTAGACTCGTCCGGTGAGAAGATAGTCGTTAATGCCGCTAAACACCGTTTTGTCCAGAAGATGGCGCTGTACGAGGAGGGCAGGATCTCTACCTCTGTTCTCCTCTCGTCTGAGGGCTCGTCTTGTAAGTCCTCTCTTTTCCTGTAGAATCATCTGTCCAGTAACTACCAGAGGGGCAAGTGTGACCACCGCTGTTGTTGATACTCATGCAGTGAGAGTCCCAATGCAATCAGCAAAAATAGATATGCAGCAATTCTACATGCAGTGCCCAACTATGGATGACCTGTTTAGAGGGTGAGTCCATAATTTTGGCAATTAAGCCCTTTCTTCAACTTGTCAAGAGCAGAGAAAACCTGCTGGGTGGAGATGCATCCAAGTGCAGGTCCTCCAGAGGTGACTGTACCATATAAAACACGCTGTCGTCTCATTTTGACTGAAGGGGTACCGAAAGGCGCTGTTTCTGTGTTATGTGTTTATGTGGAGTCTGGTTTCGGACCTAGACCAAGCTAATGCAGACTGTGACCAGGTACCCCGTAGAATGATTCTCAGTTAGCAGTGGCGTCGCCCATGGAGAGAAGGGCGGGGCTGAATTCTGATCCATAGGGGTCACCCCTATGTCCCCTCCCCCGCTCAGTTACCTGCTCAGGTAACTGACCTCCTGGGTGCTCCCGGTGCACTGAGATCTGATAGCTCTTGTTTAGAATCTGCTGCAAAGTGGTCATGTTCATCTCCTCTTTATGGTGGTCTTACATGCTATGCTGGTGAATTGTGGGGCTCTACACATTTGAGTTGAAATACACCTGTCGCAACACCTATCCTCTGCAGCTGTCCGAGGCAGTGATGTGTTTGCCGTCGCCTGTGGCTGACATAAGTGCTGCTCAATGGAAGGCTGACCTTAACCCCGAATTACTGGAGCTACAACTACTCACTGTTACATTACATTACATTACTGTTATTTAGCTGACGCTTTTATCCAAATCGGCTTACAGTTGATTAGGCTAGCCAGGGGCCAAACCCCCTGTCAGCAATGTGGGGTTAAGGGCCTTGCTCAAGGGCCCAACAGCAATGGTGTTCTAGCGGTGGCTGGGCTGAGGCTTGAACCACCAAACTCGAAGTCCCAGTTATTTACCGTAGCCACAAGACCACAGGCTGCCCCGACTGCTACAAATACCAGCTACTGGTAGTTACTGGAACTGTACTTGCGCTTGTAGGTGAAACATTTCCATCTCTTCGGTGGTTCCCGCCAAAAGCTAATAAGAAATGTATGTAGAGTCTCAGCCATCGGTTATGCCAGTCTTTTGGAAACTTTCTGGGTTCTTCTGGCAAAGTTGCACATCAGCCACTTGATGGTCGCTATGGGAACAGGCTTTCTGCAGGTCCCTTAGCAGAAATGGAATCAACCCCTACCCATAGGAAGGTGGGAGGGAGTTTTTTTTTTTTTTTTTTTTTTTTTTCAGTGCCTGATAAGGTCCCTGCATCGGTCCCTGATGCAAGGTCAGAACACACCCCCGGATTTAGCCAGCAGGGATGACTGTGTCTGATCGCACACCCTGCTGGTGGGTCGGGTACCTGCAGTCTGCCTGCACAAAGCTGCAGATGAATTTTGCACAAAGGAATCCTCCTTCTGCCACTCTCACCAAGGGCTAACCCAACAAAACAAGAGCCACGGTGCTCAAAACTCCCAAGATACAATGCTTTATTGAGCAGGGGGAAGTTTTCTGCACGTTCAGTGTCTCCTGTAGACTCATGTCAGTATAAGCTCGACTTGTGTGCTTATTAATAGACGGAATGACAGCGAGCGAGCTGAGTACATTTAATATTAGCATTAGCTAATGTTAATGTAGCATGTATATAAATAGTCAAGACACATTTCTGTGTGTATGCCAGCGCTGCCAGTGGCCCGTAGCCCTGCGGGGAGGTGTACAGACGTGGTCCAGTCTGCATGGTTCTCCTTGCCTCCCTCATCCAGTAGCAGAAAGTCGTCTGGTCAGTAGGGCACCTGCAGCCCACCACTGCCAGCAGCCCAATTAGCCAGGTCCTCCAGCACCGTGAGCGTGTGCAGCTCAGCTACAGGTGGAAAGAAGCAAACGGCACGCTACGTGCACTGTGTGGGATGTGTGTGCTAGTCTGCTCTCTCCAGCAGAACTGATGGGGGAGAGTCTCAGCTATGGGACAGGCCTGTGTGTATGAATGACGGTTTCACATTAGGAGAAAACTACACAAATAGAAAATAAAAGATTACATTTGAATTAACCACTTGCTTAAATTATTGTATTTTATACTTTAAGGTAGAAATTATTAGACAGTGGACTTTAGGGACTGGAGTAGCCATGGAGGTTTAACATACAGGTTATGTTTTGGACCTTCATATGCAAGCTTGAACGTTAACTTGAAATTCATAGCACGGACTGACCTTGTATTTCAGACATGCATTTTTCATGTCATGGTTTATTTATTGGGTTTTTTTTTTTTTTTTTTTTTTTTACTTTTTAGCATAGCCAGGGTGTCACCCCTGTGCTCTCATCATGTTCAGCGCTTATGCAAATAAATCATTTGTGATTTATGTTGGCATCCCGTATGGTTTTAACTAATGTGAAATTAGCATAGTAAACATTGCTACGCTCACATTGCGTGAATGCTTACATTATGGGGGTTTCTGTAGGTGGTTTGTTATTTGATTCAAGGTACCACATTCAGATTCTGGTCATTTATATTTTTGTTTTCACACATAAAACTATGTGTTATGCAGCTGCAGCTAACATGGGCCAATTTTGTGGGGCCGATCAGGAATGGCTTGAAACTCATGGATATTTTTTGTGCAAAGCCAATTTATAATGGCAGAAACTGTGTATTTGTATTTAAGCTACAGCGATAGACTTGGTCATTTGTTGGATCATGTTTTAATGTGTTTAATGTGTTTTTGCTTTTTGTATAGGTGGTGGCACCTACCATCAAAGCCAAGAACCTGAGGAGAGTGAGTTTGAGAGCACACCGGAGGAAACCAGTGAGACAAATACATAAAACAAACATTCCAGCTGACACGTAGGAAGATTTTCAGGGAAAAAAGACCTAAGTGTCACAAAGATTCTGTATAGGTACACACAGAATATGTTTTTTAAAGGTAGATACATGTATATTTCATTATTTTATTCACGATTGATATGAAAATGAATATAAAGTGAATGAGAGGTGCTGTAATTAGGGAAAGCAGTATTTTGGAATATCTAAGTTGTGTTTAGAAAAAGGGCAGTACAAATAGTATGAAAGTAGAAAAGTGATCTAGTAAAGTAATATTGAAAACATGGATTCCAAGCTCTCAGTCTCTGACAAGAGCATCTTGGATTGATAGATAAGCTTTCCTGGCCTAGTCTTCCTGAGGTCTGATTGGTGCCTACAGATTTCTGAGAGTGGATTTGATTGGCTTTGGCAGTTAATCAGCACATGCCTCCTCCTTCCTCCCCCGAGGCTCATGAATAATTCATGAGAAATCATAACTGACTGCCGCTTTATTGGCAGAGCACAACCCATGAAGTTGGGCAGAGAGTTACCTCATCATTAAGTAAAAACAACTAGCCCAGTTTAGTCGCAAGCTGGACACATGATGTTTGGGGAAACATGTTTGCACACAAACCCTTAAATCAAAGTTCTCAGAACCATGAAGTTGTTCTCAAGCCTTAATAATGCAGATGTCATAATGTTACATGCTATGGTACTTTTTGTTTCTGTAAATGGTTCACAGTTGCCAGCAAATTGTGAATATGTGCTTTAAAAAACCTTTTTCAGTTGTTCCAGACTGTATCTGCTTGTGTTCATTTCATGTAATCGCTGCAACACCTTGGAGCACCTTCCTAATGCAATGGTACAATGGTTCATTGTATCGGTACTGAAGAGCAAAGACCGTACTATCTCGAATAATGGTGTTATGGGTTCAAATCGTATTACATTATTTATTGACTTTAAAGTTTGCTTCTCAGGGTGATTTCCATCATTTGTATACAGTATATTTATGCTTGGAGGATTTTGACATTTTGACACTCATACTTAACCATTTCGGTAATGTTGGAATGGCTTTTAAGCATTTGCTTTTCATGCACAAACAAGGTAAGAAAGATAAATGCCTGGGAAAGTGTTTATACAGTGTTCAGTTTCAAGGACATCTACATGTCTTTTATGAAAATAATACCTTTCATGACCAGATCTTCAGTCTTATTGAGGTCACATCAGTAATTTGTGGTACTGTAAATTTGTAATTTTTTATATTGGAAAATAAAACAGTTATCCTCTTGATTTATGTCCATGTAAGTCCAATGACAGTACTACAGTGGGTGAAACCTGCCTCATTGACTGTGATATGTTTGTGCTCAGGATGGATGTCACGGAGCTCTTAAAGTCCTGTCTGACTCATCGTGATACTTTTTTTTTTAGCTGTGCGTCACATCCTGTAGATTGGGAATGATCTTGCACAATGATCAAAATCCAAAAATTTCAATAAAAGTGTCAGAATTTCGGCTGTAAATTTCCTGATTTCCTCTTGAGGCACTTTCACACGTTCAGTGACGTATGCTCTTGCACTTACTACAGATGTGACGTAGTTATCCTGTGCGTGAATTTGCTGAGCTGATTGGTGGGTGGTACTTTTCCAACTTCCCTCATTGCCACTCTTACTTTCATGAGTATTTCTGCAAGAAGAAAAAAAAAAACAGGAAACACGGCTGGAGCGGACATTCAAAGCTATCACTAAAAAAAAGTTGCAGACAGCATATGATTTCCGCAGCTGTATGTATTAAACTGACAAAACAGAATAATGTTACCATACAAAGAGGCAAATGTTTGCAGTTTCTCTAAGGACCATCATCAAAAACACTCTGGTCTGTTCCCTCATTATGCAACTCCTGAACACAGAACCCACCCTGTAGGCTTCATTACATGACTGTGAGGATATTTTGCGAATGGCTCCTCTGAATGGCATGCGAAGAAAGAACTTGGACTGATATTGGTAAACGGCCCCTAGGACAAGAGTGTATTAAATTTATACAGTAATTATACAGAATATGCAGTGTTTTTTTATTTATTGGAAGCTTGATTTTATTGTTGCTGGAAAAGGTTGGACAATGTGCAGTTTTCATGTAATAAAATGTTTTCTGTTAGCAGATGTCTGTCTTTTTGTTTTAAGAAACACAAGGTTTAGTTTCGGTGCATTAAGGGCTAGTGCCCTAGACATAGATTCAACCTGGCTAAAAGAAAATTTAAATGGAAAGTAAATGTGCTTGGTCTATGACTAAACCTAATCCTTGTCTTGGAACAGGCCCTAAGAGTTATGAAGTTATGTTGCTACTTGCAAACCCTTTTTGCTCTTTCCTTTGGGTGGTGGTATATATGTGCCCTTCAGTTGGAAGAAACACCTTGAATCTTGGGGGGGGGGGGATGCAGCTTTCTGCTGTAATTGTCAACGATTGACTGATGAATCTCTGAGTCCATGCTGGGGTGGAGTATCCAGACTTGCTGGGGGGTATATGTTTTTAATGTGACAGAACAGGTTTTGCAAATTCAAAGATGGTCCGGGTAAACAGGGTAGCTAATTTGTATATTGAGTGTTTCAGCCAAACACCATTAATATGTTGCAGGAAAAGGCATTGGCAACTTGTTTTATATTAATTTATATTGAAATGAAGGCTCATCTTGCAGTGATGGTGACCGCCATTTGTTTTGTCTCAATAAGGCTGTATCAGTCTGCTTGCAGCTCTGCTTGCTCCATTGACTTCCAGATCCTCTGCCACCAGTACTGAAATGCCCGTCTCCATTTCTGAAGCCGTGTAAACGATACACAAGTACATTTAAAATACAATGTTAAAAAAGTAACTGATGCTAAACAATAAATCAACTGTGGCTATATTATGTGGGGCATTAGAGAAACACTCTTGTTGTCATTGATTTCCAACCTTAAAGAATGTTACGCACACCGTTCACTGTAAGTATTTGTGTCCAGCGAGAACGGAAATACCCTGCCTGCAGTGTAACGGCCCCGAACTGACTGCATGACAAAGGTAGGTCTTTTTACAGAAGTGCAAACATAATCTATGACCTGTACATACAGGCATGCCATCCAATGGCACCGGGCCACGGGGACATGATACAAATAAAACAATACTACAGGATCTGGCCTGCAACAAGAGCAGACGCTTAATTACAGAAAAGATTGCTTCATTCTTTACTAGTCATACATGGACATGTGATCATTGTCGTACAAACAGTGTTTCTGACTCTTAGACACTATACACTCACTATTCATGTTTCTGGCATTACCCAATATCAGGATGTCTATATGATACTAAAACTTAATTCATGTGAATGATTTTAATTGTAACATTTTTCCATAATTCCAGGAACTAACAATGCAGACGCAATGGCTATAGGTAGTTCTCATAGAGCAATTACTATCAGTATATGGATAAAACAGTAATATAGGACCAAGGAAAAACCAAACCTTTCAGATGATTCTAGTGAAATCATGATTCTAGTGTGGAGACAGCAATATTGAAGACAAGCCTAAGAATTCAATGTCTATGAACTGAGGAGATTTAGTAGGTAGTCCAGGCAGGACTGTACAATGACGTGGATCGGGAGGAGGCCTGAAAAAAAAAAACTTGCAGGACTGGCTCAGTGAAGCAGTGTACTGGTGTGATAGTAACACTGAGGCTCTTTATAGGACAGCTCCTGCATTTAGTCACCCAGCTATTGAGAGGTCTTGTGGAGGAGAGAATTTGGCAGATTAAGTTCGAGATATGTGGCTGAAGGCAGCTGGAATACAGCCACCGGTAAAGAAGGTATTAAACTGAGGGGATGAGGTAAAGCAGATCCAAACTGACTGCTTGACAGAGGGGAGAGGGGATCAAAATCCAGAGAATAAGAGGCTAGCATGTGAGTCAGCAGAGTCCAAGAGACACAATGGTCTGAGAAGAGAGCAGGACCACAGACTGCAGTTAGTACGATTGTGTAACGGGGGCTGGGAGGCTTCAAAGCTGGGGATAAGGATGACAAGGATTTAGCCAGCCAGGATAGTGAAATTTAGGGCTGACAGGTAATTGTAGGCCAAGTTGCCATAGTAATCAGTATTCCGGTCCAGGTGGTGGAGTGGATGGGGAGGGAGGTCAGATTTTTTTTTTAAAAAAGAAACATCAGATGTATACAATGTTTAATAGACTATTTTCAAAATTATTTTCTTATGTTAAAAATTGTCGGCCTCTCCACACTTACCCTTCACTTCCATAACTGTTCCTCCCCGTCTGCGCACCTGCCAGTCAGGTACGATCAAAGCACAGGTGCAATTCCTGTCAAGGAGGGGGAAGGCACACCTGGGGGGTGAGAGAAAGGTCATATTTTGGAGGATGCAGAGACTAAAGTAAAGCGCATCATAGTTATTGCTCTTCCCATAATTGGAAATATATATACACACACACACACACAACTGCTTTTTAATGGACAACATTCCCTTGAATTAAAAAAATCATATTAGCACTTCAAAAAATGCATCACTGTGGTACAGATGGTGATGGGAATGTTGCTTTATTTCAAAATTCTTGGCTCAAGGACTGTACAGTGACCATGACGTTTACTATGTGGATTCCTTGTTGGAAGATGCAGTATTGACTGTGACAGAAAGAACCGACAGAAGGAATGGCTTTACCATGTTGAGATGAGTTGGAATGTTTCTGTAGCAGTGTTCAAGATGTTTGGACTCATAGAAGAGGATTTTAGCAAAAGGCGGATGAGAATTTGGAAAGGGGTGACTGGTAATGGGTCAAGTCAATGGTTTTCTTGGATTGCCTCCACATCCTCTCTGCTGATGGGATTGTGACTGTTTTGGTTGAAGGATGATATATTTTCCTAATCTGGATAACAGACGGTTGAAAATGTCAAGTGCGGAAGTAGAATGAACAGTTCTGAAAAATAACAAAATGACGGAATAGAAGACAAAAACATCTTCTTGTGTTAATGTCTATGATATGTTTATAACTACTTCTTTGTTGTGTTCCCTTAGGTGAGTCAGCTAGGCATTAAGGAAAATAGTCTTATTGCAAAAGAAAGCAGAGAAATACAGAGAACCAACCTGTCATATCCCAGCCCCATGCATCACATTGTGATAAGTTTGCATAAAAATGTATATATTTAGAGGTCTCAGGCATTTCCAGAAAAGCTGCTTTGAACTATTTTAAACCCACGCTGTGTTTTGCGATGCGTTTGAAATACAGAATGACTCGGCACTAAAACTAATCATCCAGGCTTTTCTGAAGGGAGCTCTTCAAATAGGAAAACATTGTAAACGTCTATCAATTGTTCAATTAACTATCAAGAGGACCTTGAGCGCATTCATTCTATCTTTCAAGGATACTGAGCAACAGGAACTGCTGAAAATAGAGAGGGAGATTGACAGAATAATGAAAGAAATTTTTTTTTAAAGAATAAAGTCTGTTTTCCCCCTTGTTTTACAAATTGGAATGTCTAAATTCACTGCATCCTCCATAAATTCATGAAAGCACATGAATTTTTTTTTTCTGAAGAAGGTACATGTTGCTGCTCATCACCTCTTTCTGTCCTGTTCACAATCCACCAGCAGAACTGCACAGTCACTGGGTGAGGACCGGAATACTCGCACTGCTGGGAGGTTATTGTGTGACAAATTGTGCACCCTCAGAGGTGATGCTATGGCTAATTGTGCACCCTCAGAAGTGATGCTATGGCTAATTGTGCACCCTCAGAGGTGATGCTATGGCTAATTGTGCACCCTCAGAAGTGATGCTATGGCTAATTGTGCACCCTCAGAGGTGATGCTATTGCTAATTGTGCCAACTGGCCGCAGATGACACTGGCATGGTAAAACTAGATAACAGGCCCAACAGTAATTTGAATGCTGGATTGAATGGAGTAGCACTGCACTGCGGGCTACCGCATATTAATAAAGCATATAGCTACCCACAAGTACACCCACCCAAACTAAACTAAGGATGGACTTTTAAACCTGCAGTCACATTACACACAGGAATAAGAGGCCAAGTTTCAACACTTTTTTTTTTTCGATGGACAGCATTCTAAATCTTTGTTGTAACTACAAAAACAACATTTTTGTTACTTTAAAAATTATAGCCTCAAAGGTTTTGGTGCTGGAAATTTAAACGGTGGACATAAAGAAATTTTGGTTGTGAAACATTTGTGTTCAGTTAAGCTGGCATGGAATTTTAAATATAAGGTAAACTGTGAAACCTTGGTAACTCTAAAACCCTTATGCATTTAACAATTCATCACTCTATTTCTATAGCATGGCCAGGAAGACAGACAAAGTGGCAAGGTGTGCAGCAGAAAAAGGTGCATCACATTTGGTGACATTTATTTTTTTGTTCATTCCAGCACTTACACTTCTAATTCTATGAGTCGGACAGCCTACGCACTTTAGAATTCCATGCAACAAGCACTGTATTTTTGTTTCCCAATTTGTCAGCCCAGTTATATGGGGGAATCAATGAGCTAGGACTCAGTGGACATATGCAGAGAGCTGTTTTGGTGGAATTTAACCTTGACTCTGAAGTTAATTCCATGACCATGACCACAGTGAATCAGGTACCCAGTTCAACATGTTATATTCTTACATTTCAACACAAAATGTGAAGCAACATTAGGTTCTGTCAATGTGAAAACTTTATTTTGTGGATAAATTAAAATATTAAAGAATATTTATATTTACATTAATTCTGTCAAACAATTAGTAATGATATTTAATGCAGATGCTAGAAATGAGGGTAGGCAAAAAAAATGGAAACACCATATGGTTAATGAATATTTATTAAAAGATAAGGAATTCGGCCAGCAGTTGCCCTCAGATCTGTGTTAGTCCCTCTTGCTGTCATACAAGTTTTAAATGGTTTCTAGTGGTAAATTAGACCATTTTTCAAGAAGAAAAGCCTAAACTTTGAGAGATGGAGGTAGACATCTACTCTGCACTTTGAATCCAGGGCAAAGAGCATGAAGGGGCCCCCAATGGCAATGAACAAGGGTACACAACTGCAATGAGCAACACTCATTTTCTGCCTAGGGCCCAAACAGACTCCAGAACTACCTCTGCAAAAGCTCATACAGATGCAGAAAAAAGAGTACAACTCATCAAAGCATTTTACATATTTTATATTCCCTGAATACAGGAAATGCATTTTTTTATCTGACCTTTTAGCCAATTAAGTCCAAAAATCACACAGGGGTGTGAAAGACAACATAGTCAAGAAAGATGGGGATAATGATAGAAAGACGAATATGTATGTACACACATAAAGGGAACATTATTGGTTTTCTAAATGATTGACCCAGTTTGTGGATTTCAATTAATGTGTCTGTGTCTGCAGGAAGTTGCCTAGAAATTCCAGATTGATGCATATACATTTGACTCTGGTTTTCTTGGATTTTAATTTTTTATTTATTTAATTTTTTTAATTTAATGTCAGTTCAATACAGTTTTGTATTGAATTGACATAAACCATTGCCTAGTGATTTATGAATTACCTCTATATTGGAAATTGACTCTATATTGAAAATGCTATACTTCTATTAATTACAATGAAATACAATACTTCTATATTGAAAATAGCATAGTATTTTCAATATCCAATTACATCTATATTCAAAATACTATACTATTTTTAGGTTCGTGTAATTCTGATCACTCAAACTATTGACTTTAATTAGATACAACTTCACAGGTAGTAAAATAACGTTTCATAAAAGTAGTCCATATGTCATTGTTCTTGTATGTCAGTAATCTGTTCATTGTGTGTACTATTATTGTTCCATTGACCTAACATGCTGTATTTATGACTGGGTTCTTACTTGAATCGAACCGCCATTTCATTCAGTCAAAATCAGGTGGATACGGGGAGGGGTTGGCCGAAAATGGCGGCTTCTACAAAGGGTTGAAACCAGCGTTCCCTTTCTAATGTAGCTTTTCAGTTCTGCATTCAAGAATTAATCTCTTTGTGTATTTCTGTTGGACCCTTGAAGGAAAATAAAATGCAGAACGTGACCAACCTGTGTAAAAGATCAGCGAAACTGCAATTCATCTCAATATTTAACAAAGCATAAACGATACTAGCTAGCTAGGTTTAGCTGTATTTTGATTGCGCTTAAAGTATAGCAGTCGCCATCTTTTAAGTAGTTTAAATAACTGGAACTGTAAACATTTAAAAAGTCGCACTTCCCATGTTAATGCAAATGTATGCATAACTATCTAGATATAGTTTAGATTCAGCGTACCGTATGTAATCGAATGACAGAGGCCACTGTCCGTCCCGCTAGCTATTAACATCAGAGTTGTATTTTACTCAGCTGCCCGCCATTTATGTTGAGGGCCAAGGCAACGGAGGTGGCAGCAACATCTTGTTTTTTGGTTGTCAAGAAGATGGCGGCTTCCTGAAAGGCATGAGAGGAGGTAGCTACTTCTTAACAAACCGAAATCACCGGGGTTAACTTCTCAAAGTCTCATCACCAAGACGCTTAGCACAAGATAACTCGAAAGGTGTAAGTATTCCTTGTTGTGAAAATTATGCGGTGGGTTATTTCGCATCTTTTTATTATAGCTAATGTTAGCTAGCTACATCCGCCATTTTTCTTGAGGGAAGATGGATAGCTTGTTAGCAAGGTAGCTAGCAGTTGTTTAGTCAACAAGATGGCTGCTTCCACTGAAGGAGCATGAATAGAAACAATTTGAATACTAATTGTGTTTAAACACATAATAATGCTTTGAATGCATTGCAAGTATTGTCATATAATCGTTCCTAAATCACCAATTGCTTGCTTCTCTTGTTCACGTTCACATAGATTCAGTAAGCAGCTAGCTAGCTATCAGTCTAGCTAGCTATTCAGTTAGCTGGCTAGCTACTGTTCATTGAGATTTAATAGATGGTTGAAATGCAAATGGAATTTCAAACATCTTAATAACTGAATGTTTCATATTGAATGGCATGGTGTTATGAGAACGAGACTGTATATTTAAATATTTCGTGAGAGGACTCGATGCTAAAGCACGACTTGACAGGAGGGGATTGTGTTTGGGTTGTTTGACAAGATGGCGACTCCCAGAGAGGCATGAAAATTGCCTTCTGCGGCAACACGCTAACTAGCTAGCTAGCTACCGAGGAATTAACAGACTAGATTGTTTGTAATGCATCTTAAATGTCCAGAAATATTTTTCTTTCAGTCAAGCAGTTTTCCGTTGTAAATTTGATAGTAAGTCTAGTGCCGTTTCTGCAGCCAGCTACAGAAACGCAACAATCAAGGGTTCAACCCCCTTTGATTTTTACATCATTTAACTCCGCCATTTTTTAGACTGGCGGAGGTTTGTTTGGTTGTTACAAGATGGCGGCTCCCATGGAGTGGCACCGCTTTACTTCTGGAGGGATTTAACGACAGGATAGCATTATTTGATGTTCTGCGTGGAGAATAACAAACCATATTATTCTGTCTAAAGAAGAGAAGCGCCAAATGCAAAGGTTTTTCCCTCTTGGTGGCCCCAGGGCTCACTTCTTGACCAGCCGGCTTTTTTCTCCTCTCCTGCAAAGCGTCTTCTGCTGTGCTAAAATGGCGGCTCCCATGGATTTGTCATCTTTTTGAATTGAGATATTAATATTGACTTTTTAAAGTACATTATACTGCTTTACGTTGGCATTTTTATGTGCTACGGTGTTCATATTTTATGCTCGTGCTTTACCATGTTTTGTTTGTTATAACTAGCAAAGTTATAACACCCGTTTTATTTTTCCCTATTGAGCTTGCTGCAAGTAGCTAGCTAGCGATAGCTGGCAAGCTATAGCTAGCTAGCTAGCTAGTCGGACTTCTACAATAGCTAGCTAGCTAGCTTCCTTTTGCGTGATTGTTTCAGATCAGGATTTTAGTTGAGCACTTTTCTTTTTCTCTCAAGAGGACATGTCTTCTCCTGGTTCCACGGGATCTGGGACCACTGGTTCGGTCCTGCAGCCGCGATGGAAGCGGGTGTTGGGGTGGTCCGGCCCCGTCCCTCGCCCTCGTCACGGACACAGAGCGGTTGCTATTAAAGAGTTGATGGTTGTATTTGGAGGCGGCAATGAAGGAATTGTGGATGAACTACACGTTTATAATACAGGTAAGTCAACATTTGTTTTTAGTTTGCAGTTTAACATGACATTACCAGTTAGCTCCTGTTGCCGACCAGGCTGCTTATATCTGCTTGCTAATGTTGACCAGCTAGCGCTGATGCATTTGTTGGATAGCTAGGCTGTGTGTGTAATTAATTCAGACATAATTTATGAAATGGAACGTTGTATAATCACCTAGGGTATGGTAGTAATTTTCTTGTAAAATTAGTGTCTTATCCTAACACAATTGGCTTCTCAAATAGCTATCTGATTAGCCGTGGCTCATTAGCGCATTGCTGCTGTGCCCGTGAGCAGCTAATGTTAGCTAGCTACCTTGCTAGGTTGCCAGACTGCAACCGCGACGTTTGAAACAATGAAAAGTCCACCACTCGTCATTATAAAGCGGCATTTTCGATCAAGTAGGTCAGTATTTCACATGTTTATCTACGGTTATTGTAGCCTTTTTGCAAATAGACGACCCATTGTGCATTAACAATGTATTGGTTTGTTGTGCGCTACAGCGGAACTGCTGGGAGTGGAGGGAAAATACTACAAAGAAAAATGGCGGGTTAAACTGAAATGGGCGGGATCACTGTATGGGCTCAACACGTACTCTGTCGTTAGTTATTCACCATATTGATGTTATTCGTCTCAGTGAATGCGTGCACTTGCCTACTTCAGTTGGTAAAATGCACGTTTTAGTGATGCGCAGCTTCTGTACAACAGCAACACGACGGTGGATCCCCTGCAGTTCCTTAAATAAATTACCACCCACCCCCGCCCCCATCCGGCCAAAAAATGAAGTCTTATAGGCAGTAGGAAAAAGCAACAAAGTGTGTTGTTAAACAGGTGAATTGTTTTTATCTGCCATAACAATTTTAAGGAAGTAGTAATGCAAATTTGGAGTCCCTCTTACCATGCATAAGCATACTAAAAAAAATAATGGAAGGAAACGGGTTGTGGATTTATCATGTTTGTCTAAAGCTCTGTATCCAAAATTTAGCACAGTATTGATAATCTGTAAAGTAATCAGTTTAAATAATATACCAGTAACAAAACCGATTCAGGTCTCCATTCTGCATGCATATGAGTTTGTGTTGTTGTATTGTCTGTCATTCTTGCATTTGTACAGCTGCATAGGAGTGTGCATCTGTAGGTAAACAATTATTCAAGCCATAAAAAACAAACAATACATGTATGTGAAACTTCCAGTTTAAACTATTGAATTTCAATGATTTTTTCCCCACCCACAACAATGCAAAAATCGCACCATTCTGAGAAAATAATGCATGAAAAATGCTATGCAATTTAATATAATGTATAGAAAATAATGTCTTGTCATAATGATGATTTGCATTTTGTGTCTAGGGAAGGGCAACTGAGTGCAAATTACAATAGAACCAATAAAAATACAGCTTTACACAGTACAAATTAATAAAACGAAGGAAAATTCCTTTTTATTATCATTGACTCCCATGTCTAAATATAATTTTGGAGAAAATGAATTCTTGGAATAAGACCAGAAGATCTAGCTGCCTCAAAATGTTAAGATAATTTTTGTTTATCATGTGTGATTTAAAGATGGACAAAATGTAACAGAGCACTTTAATTCAAGTTCACTTTAAACAGAAACCCAAGGTTTTCCCCTCTCTCGTGTAAGGAACGCATTTTTAATGTAACAGAAGTTGGAACAGAGTTTTTGACTGAATTCTATGTGTACATTGTTAACAAGTATGCATACTAGCCAGTACAAAAACAGTTTACTCTGATGATCAAAAGATTGCTAGACCATTCAGCCAGCTAATTTTGTTAATTGATTTATTTCCATCCGGAAAAAATTAAACAATTGCTGAAGTATCCAGCTTATGACTTTGTGTAAAAGGATTGCTTGAAAACAGTTTCTTTGTTTTGGTATATGCTTGAATCAAACTTTTAGATTAAATTGTAAAAAAATCCTTTAGTTCTGCCTCAAATTTAGAATTTTACAGTGCATTTTCCCTTTTTCTGTTCTAGTTTCTTCTTGTTAGTTTGGCACGTTCCTTATTTCTTGTCTTTCTAGTTCTTGTTAGATTAGGTCTTTTCTTACTGCTGTACATTTTCTGTACTAAAATTAATTTTTTGACAGCGTGAATAAGTGACTGTCTTTCTGCACTGCACATGCTGCACTAATGTCATTCTGCATATGCAGCTGAAGTAACATGAACTAAACGTGTAGTCGGTTTGCACATCTTACAGATTCTGGGCTGGCCAGAAGAGGTGGCTAGTGAGGTATGAGACTTGGGATTTGAGTCTAAGCTCTTAAAACACACCCTTTGTCAAGGCACAAAATTTATCAAGCCCATTTAAGGAGCATGTGTAAGTGAACTTGAGTCATTGCAGGTGCATTATAGAATAAAATGAAGACAAACTAACTGTTGTTGCAGAAGGGAAGCTCAAGTTCAAACACATCAGAGTACTTAGGCATCTGATAGTCAGATCATGGGTGAAGCAACTGGTGAGCTATTTTTACCTAAGTCCACTGGCTAGCTACAGTGCTGCAGACTTTGAATAAAATCAGGTTGTAAAACACATTGGTTTTTTTCTGAAATTAGATACAAGGATTCAGTGGGCTATGACCAGACCAAGGCCAAAAACAAGGGTGCTATCGCAAAGAATGATACAACCATATTTGACAGGATAAGATGGAGAGATATCAACAGATGTAACTGGGAAAACAGCTAAGTTGGTTGTTGGAGGTTCAGCAATTGTTCGTGGCTTGAAGTGTGTTCACCCCTGCCTCTGAAATCCAGTAATTTCACTGGATCAGGCCCCCTAGCTGCCACTATAAGTATTACATGGATGGACAAGTGATGTACAATGTGAGAACATGCAAACCCTTTTTGAGAGAGTTGTGAGCATTGATTAGATTTAAATAATTTTAGCTGGGTGTATTGCATATAGGTTTAAATTAGCTGATGTCTTGGCACAAGGTGTTGAAATTGCAAGATGGCAAGTTCAAATAGGGAAATGGCAAGCTGGTCGTGGGTAGTTATGTTTTGAAGGGCCACATTTCAAGGACATAATGGCATTAGCTGTGGTATAATTTCTGCTCGGACACTGAGTGCATAATCTAGTTAGTCATCAATAAAAGGTATTTTTATGGTAAACATTCATAGCATATTATTTTGTTCAACTTTTTAAGATGGCGAAAACCTTTGTAAAAGTAATATGTAGCCTCAATACGAAGTCACTTAAGGTAACCAGTTCAGCTATGTGGTTAGTGTAAGATAGCTTTGTTGTTGTTTGTCAATCTGCCATGGGTAATTGAGAATCATGTGTACTGTACACATGATACAACAGTGTCCAAAACTAGTTTTCCATCAAAGAAATATTTCAGCCCCCAAATGGAGCCATCAGTTTCCTCTTAGGTAGACATTGATTCTCAAATGTTCAACTCTTATGGTGTGTTTGGTTAGCTTCCAAGGCTGCCATCCACACAAGTACAGTCCATAAAGAATGCAAGGTAATGTTGGGATTTCGTCCATCTTGGTGTGTACTTCAGTTTATTTACAAAATGTGAAATATTAAACACCAATACAGTCAGTAGCATAAATTAATCTTTTGGAAGTGCACAATAAACAATGTGCACAAGGGTTTGATGGCTGTAATGCTAACAAGGTATTGGTTTTTTTCATATTTTAGTAAAGTTGTAACTTTTTTTTTTTCTTCATCTTGATCGCACATTTATTGGAGTTCATTTAGTTGGAAGTATAAATGTTTTTCTGCAATGTAGCAAAATATTGGCAAGCTTTTTTTTTTTTATTATTTTTCCCCCCAGAAATTGTGTTTCTTGAATATAAAATAGGATAAATTTGAGCAAAAGAGAAAAGGTAGACAAACTTTGTGGTCTCCCGATTAAAGCATGAATATGGAAAAAGTAAGCAGTTCTAAAGCAGCTGTAGCTATGGCAATATTAAAGTTCGCCAAACTGATTTGGGTTGCAAAATCAGGAGGCAGAGCAATACCATGACATTCTGTAAGGCCTGTTCAACTTGTGATATTCTACCAAGATTGTGGATGATTTACTTCATTTTAGAAATTGCTCTCCACCAGAACAGGAAGTACTCGGTAGTTTTCATTTTCATGTGAAATTTCCATGTGTTTGTTTCATTTTGGAGTCACAGCTCAATTTCATTTAATTAGCTTGACATGTTTTCTACCAGCACTGGAGCGCACATAAACTTTGAACACTGTTAAACACCAAGAATTAGACACCTGGGAAAGAGCCAGCTCCATACCAAGCAAACCTTTAAAATCTTTTCCCAGTCAGGGTAATGGTAGCTATTTAAATTTAATGGGACTTACCTTGTTTTGAAAAATCAGTTCAAATTATCTAGCTTAAGAAAAGTATGCTATTGACAAAACTTGCTGGCAAGCTTACTCCAACATCTAGTCAGTAAACCTAGCAGTTTTCTTTCATCTGACTAACACTTTATTTTGCATAATTGCCATTGCTTTAAAAAACATTGACAACATATGCAAATGTCTGGGCAGGAGAAGAGCAAGTATGTGTAGTTACAGGGCTGTAACCCCTTCATTGTAAGGCAAGTAAACATGAGCTTTGTCTTTATTTGAAGTATGTTGAGGATTTTGCAAGGGTAGTTCTTTTTCTGGAAAGTGCATCTGGATTTGGCTAGGGTTCACAGAATTCTCCTCACACTTGCTCCTTGCATAAGTTGCCAAAAATGTGATAGTTGTAATTGTTTTGTTGTCACCTTGCTTATTACAGAGGTAGCCAAGTATTAACTTTTGCTAACCTCATAGCATATAGTTTGCTATAGTTAAGCTGGTTGCATAGCATGTAAACCCCTGAAGGGTGGAAATTAAACTAGCATTCCTGATGTTTACATTTAAATTTCAGAGGGTAAATGTCTATGAACTTGCATAAGTTGCTTTGCTCACTCTTACACAAGCAATTTGAAACAAATGCACAGTTCTCTCTCAACCAAAACTTGGATTCTGTACGTCATCGTCAGCAACAACATGTTAGTATTCTGTATTAATTCAGAATGCTTAAATAGTGGGTGACATGTGTTTGAGCTTACAGTAATACCATTTCAAGTGATCAGTCTTTCCTTGCATGATTTTTTTATTGTTGACCATCACCTGGTTGCACAGCTTGCAATCAGTTTTTCACAGGCAACCAACTGCAAGCACCCCAAGCCAATACGCAGTTGTTTATTCTACTGTATTTTGCAAGCATGAACTCCTCATTGATCTTTGAGAAGCTTAGTATGAAAAGCCACTTCAGATATTTTTGTTTTTGTACAAGAGTATCATTGTGGAAGAGGAATAAACACGTTGCTTTCATTTTCTGACTGAAATTAAGCTACATGGTCATGTTTACTCAGTTAAAGGAGGAAACAAAGCTAGGTCAAGTAATCATGTTGGGAAAAACATTATTCACATAAACATTGCAACATCTCCCACATTTAAGTTGTGAAACATAACAACAGAATTCCCTGCAAAAGCAGCAGGGAAGTAACACTCAGTATAAATCATAGGTCTGTAAAACATATTATTTACTATTATGAGCTCTTAGGAAATACTGAACGTGCAATCAGTGTACACTTATAGCCATCCAAGGCAAGTTGTGTAATAAGGGCCATTAAAATGTAATATTTAATTCTATATAAAAATGCATGTGTCTTCAAACATAGTTTAGCAAAATATATCTGTTTGCATATTCAGTAGCTACAGTTCAAAATCTCTGTATAAGCTTTGTAAGTAAAAATAAGGAAAGGAATTCAAATTTTTTGGCTTGCTGGCTTCTGTCTTGAGTGCAGTTGAGAGTACCGTAGCGCAAAGTGAAATGTAAATTTCCATGTTAGAAGGTAAAGAAAACTTATTCAATATTGATGGCCCACTTCAAAGCTGTCATATGGAAATCTGCTGCCTTCATTTCCCTTTTGAATCTTATGTCAACTGAAGGCATCTAAAGTTTTTTTGCAAGGTATGTCTTGTCATGTGCCTTCCCTGAGAGAATTTATATAAAGCTCTACTGCAAAAGATATCTTGGGCATATTACATTGCCAGATTTGGACATTTATTTGAGAAGCAGTTATCTTTGCATTACAGCCCATTTCCTTAACTGGCTGCTATTTCCTTCAATAGCTAACTCCAAATCCAACGCGTCATATAGAGCCCATTCAACTGAAGGAAGCTGTTTCGCCTGAGTTATTCATGTTGTCCAGATGTAGACAAGCTGTAAGGCAGTTGCTCTCTCTCCTTACACCCCCCGCCTCCAAAAAGAAAGTTTAAAATTGAATGTAGGGGGTAGGTCTCCTTTTTCAAATGTTGTGCGCTCAATGATGGTGATAGCTTATCTTACTCTGGCTGTGAACCCTAGTCGGGGTAAATGCCGTTGAAAATAACCAACTCCTGATAAAGTTCACAAAATGGGTTCTCTCAAAGTTTGCAGCTGTTTATTCACACTTGTCTAGATAACCAAGACCAATTGTGTTGGTCTAGCTTTTCCTGTTACTCCCTTTAAAAAGCACTTATTTTGTAATAACAGTTTTCTTTTTCTTTGTTTATTTTTTACCCAGCCACAAACCAGTGGTTTATCCCAGCTGTGCGAGGTGACATTCCACCAGGATGCGCTGCATATGGTTTTGTGTGTGATGGTACTCGGCTGTTGGTCTTTGGAGGGATGGTGGAATATGGAAAATACAGCAATGACCTGTATGAACTCCAGGTGAGTGTGCTGTACCTTATCTTGTGCCTTCAGTGTAAAATGCTGAGAGATTTGAGCTCTGATTCTGCTTTTAGTGTCCATGCAGAAGAGGCAGCAAGTCAAGTGTGAAGGTGCATGTTGAAGGAAATCAGCATTTTAGTACTTTAAAAGTTTAAACTGCTATTGCCAAAAACATTCCCCTGCAGCCAGGTATAAAAGTAGGCAAATGAATAATAAAAAAATAAAATAACAGCATTTGAGCTTGGGGTTGCAGACCTCCTCTGCATATTTAGGTGTCAAGTACAGCAGCAAGGACAGTGTTATTTATATATTATATACAGTATATTTATGTCTATTAGCATATATCATTATCTCTGTTTTCATCCCCCAACAACTTTTTGGACTGTTCAACAAAGTTCACCGTGTGGTGTTTGGATGGCTGAGTCACTGTGTAATATACATTGAATGCTTTGTCACACAGGCTAGCAGATGGGAGTGGAAAAGACTGAAACCTAAAGCTCCAAAAAATGGCCCCCCTCCCTGCCCCCGCCTGGGCCACAGCTTCTCCCTGGTGGGTAACAAGTGCTACCTGTTTGGAGGACTGGCCAATGACAGCGAGGACCCCAAAAACAACATTCCCAGGTACAGTGTGCACAGGAAAAAAGTGAAACTTGAGAAGGCATGTTGAGGTGAACTGTGAGTCGGGGGCAAAGATTGATCCAAGGAGGGCACTGAGATTAAGGGTTAGGGGGTTGAAGGAGACAGTGAATTGCAGGCTAATGGAGTGCTAATCGGATTAGGTGTCACCCAACTAAAATGCGCTGTCCCACATTGCCCAGATACCTGAACGACCTGTATATCCTGGAGCTCCGTGCCGGCTCCAGTGTGGTGGGCTGGGATATCCCCATCACATACGGGGTGCTGCCCCCTCCCCGTGAGAGTCACACCGCAGTGGTCTACACCGAGAAAACCAGCAAGAAGTCGCGCCTGGTCATCTATGGCGGAATGAGTGGCTGTCGTCTGGGAGACCTCTGGACCTTAGACATAGGTGAGTGCCCGTAGCTCAGAATGACGTTTTGGCCCGAAGACTTGGCCGGTTACTCAGCTTTTGCATCCTCCTGTCAAAGCCAATTGTGTCCGTCGTATTTTGCGATTCGATTGATCCGCCCTGTCGCTGTGGTTGCAGACACCCTGACCTGGAACAAGCCGTCAGTGAGCGGAACAGCGCCCTTGCCCCGCAGTCTCCACTCCGCCACCACCATCACAAACAAGTGAGTAACGGCCTTCCACCTGCTCGGAGATCATTACCTGCCGCTCCTGCTCACCTGCGTACGCGTACGAGAATCTTCAGTTCCTCACCTGCCTGTCTCCTTTCAGGATGTACGTGTTCGGGGGATGGGTTCCCCTGGTGATGGATGATGTGAAGGTGGCCACACATGAAAAGGAGTGGAAATGCACAAACACACTGGCCTGTCTGAATCTAGGTATACCTCTCTCTCTCTCTCTCCACACTCATTCACTCGCTCCCACTGAGGTTGCTGAGG
Source organism: Albula goreensis (assembly GCA_022829145.1). Lineage (NCBI taxonomy): Eukaryota > Metazoa > Chordata > Actinopteri > Albuliformes > Albulidae > Albula > Albula goreensis. The sequence goes on from CM040752.1 coordinate 32,240,116, forward strand.
CATTGTTGTTCGTTGTAGGTATTCAAGGAGTTCAGAATTGCATGTCTGCTTACACCTGCTCTGTTTGTCAGAAATAAAATGCACGCTGTCGGTATTGCTACCATCATGATACATACTACATCTCTAGTCTACTATGAATTCAGTATGTAGTCCTGGTGGGGTTGTAGGCTATTTTTAGATTGTTACCCAGCATAACTTTGCATTGTATATTTTGCATACATATACATTTCATATTTTGTTTTCATCCATTCTTGTGCAGTTGGTTTATGCTTCTTTCTCTCCTCTGCAGACTCCATGGCATGGGAGACTGTGCTGATGGACACTTTGGAGGACAATATCCCAAGAGCCAGGGCAGGTCACTGCTCTGTCGCCATCAACTCCAGGCTGTACGTCTGGAGTGGCCGAGATGGCTACCGTAAGGCATGGAACAACCAGGTCTGCTGCAAAGACCTCTGGTACCTGGAAACAGGTGAGTCTGGCTTTGTCTTTGTTTGAGAATGTAAAATGGAAAACGGTAAATTAAAAGAGTGAATGGAAATGTTTGAGTGGAACCATAAGCGTGATGTCCGTCCTGTTTGCAGAGAAACCACCAGCGCCATCACGAGTCCAGCTTGTCCGCGCCAACACAAACTCCCTAGAGGTGAGCTGGGGTGCGGTCCCCACGGCTGACAGCTACCTGCTGCAGCTGCAGAAGTACGACATCCCCGCCGCCGCAGCCGCCACCTCCCCGGCCCTCAACACCACGCCGTCGCTGCCTGGAAACTCGCCCAAAAGCCCGGCCCCCGCCGCGGCCGCGCCGTCCGCACAGGCCCTGCCGCTGTCTGGCATCACACTGGTGCCTCAGGTCGGCTCGCCAACCACCCCCATGCCTGGCAGTCCACTGGCTGCCTCCACTGCCCGTGGCCCAGGTATGTGTCACGTAACCCACAGGTAGTCCACAGATGCCTCTCGGGCAACAAAAAATGAAAGCTGCACAACAACGGGATAAAGGCCGACTCCAGCCAAATGTTTTCAGTAAATACCTGGAAAAGGAAACTTGAGTAGTCATGTAGGTCCTAAAAAGTAAACCCATCCTATATTTCCTCAGTAACTGTTAAAACAAGACTGCTATGTCCCATCTGTAACAAATGCTAGAACAAACATTATGGCACATGGAAAATTTAGTTTTATGGCCAAAACATGCAGTCTCATGACATCAGGCTTGTATTTTTGTGTACTACTATTATCAACCTGCTGGGTGTGACCTATTGCTGAAAACATCAGGATAAGTGACTGATATTTTGTTTGCACACTGTATATACAGTTAACTGGCCTGTGAAACCTCTGTGTGGTAACTCTGATTTGAGCTGTTTTTCTTTTTTTTTTTTCAGCGATCCTGAAGGTTGCAGCCCCACACTCCACTGCTGGGACGTCCATTGTCACTGTGCGCCAGGCCAATCCGGCAGGGAAATCCCCTGTCACTGTGACGTCACTTCCTGCTGGAGTCCGTATGGTCGTGCCTGCTCAGAGCAGCCAGGGAACGGTATGGACAGTCACTTCCTTCACATATTTGCTTCTTGAAATTGATTTTGGAGTTGGAGAACTACTGTTTTTTTTTTTTTTTTTTTTTTTTTTTTTTTTACTCTATTTATCAAATCTCTCTGGCCTTTTCAGCCAATCGGTAGCAGTCCTCAGATGAGTGGCATGGCTGCTCTGGCTGCAGCGGCAGCAGCCACGCAGAAGATCCCGCCCTCCTCCACACCCACCGTGCTGAACATGCCAGCTGGTGCGACCATTGTCAAAACTGTGTCCATGACCCCCGGCTCCACCACTCTGCCAGCAACTGTCAAAGTAGCATCACCTGTCATGGTACGTGTTGTGCATTGCACCCCTCCAAGAAAAGGAAATGTGTATTTGTGCTTTAATTACTTTATGTAAACAAGATTCAAAAGTGGCTCCGTGAGTCTGCACCATTGACAAAACACAATTTCTTATGTCTTGTTACATCATAGTCGGCACATGTCATTTTAATAGAGTAATTCATTGGTATGTTTGGGCCTCAGGTAGCTTCACAATAAAAAGATTGATCTATGAACTAACTCCTGCACAAGGCAGTTTTAGTTTCCAACTGATATATTTCTGATCAGTTTATCCCTTAGAGTTGTAGCCTGGTGTGAAGCATAAGCAAAAAAAAAAAAACACTTCTCATAACATGCTCCTATAATGATCAACATCAACAAACATGCGGTTTTAGTTTCAGTTTGATTGAATGCCAGCTGTTTTTCCCATATTGTTGTGATGGTAGCATAAATAGGGAATGTTATTTTCCATGAACTTGCATAACATCAGATAAACCTCCATGTTGGTACATTTGAAATGTAGCTTGAAATGTTTTTTTTTCCAAGCATGAAGTGGTTTTGCAAGCTTCAACCTGGGTTTAACGAGCATAAATAAACACAGCTGTGTGTGTGGGTTTTTTTGTTTTGTTTTTTTTTGCAGTGCAATTCAGTTGTTAGCATTGTTTTCAGTTAATTTCAGTTGTTAGTTAGCATTGTTTGTAGTGCATTTCAGTTTGTAGTGCATTTTAGGGTTTTTGCTGATGCATGCCCCGTTGTCTTTTCCTTTACCTGCTCCCAGGTGAGCAACCCGGCCACCCGCATGCTGAAGACAGCGGCGGCCCAGGTGGGCACCTCGGCCGTGTCCACCCCCAACACGCCTGCGCGCCCCATCATCACCGTGCACAAATCCGGCACCGTCACCGTGGCGCAGCCTGCCCAGGTTGTCACCACTGTGGTGGGGGGTGTCACCAAGACCATCACCCTTGTGAAGAGCCCCATCGCCATGGGGGGCAGCGGCACTCTGGTACGGGCTCTTGGGGGATTCTCCTTATCTCACTATCTTTATCACAAAAAAAATAAAAATGCATGTTTTGTATCATTCATGTTCTCCAGACTGGCTTGAAGCAAATAAGAGCTTGAAAGGAATGACTGTTTTCTGGGGTGCTCGCAGAGACTGTTGATCAACATCATATTGACTTTGACTTTAGACGAATTCACTTTCATAATTCTGGCAATCGTATGATCTCTATCAGGAGAATTATCCATCTAAAGAGAACGTGAAATCTTTTGGTTTTGATAGCATTTTATTGACATCTGCCTTTCCCAGCAAGCCATTACAAATGGATAAGACTTAATTTGCCTAAAACCACTTGGACAGAAACATGGAGATTAAGATATAGTCACCCTGTGCTTGGAAGTACACCCAGAACTGCACCAGGCTGTGATTGGCTGGAGAAGCCACAAGGTTAATGTGGTGATTACCAATATCGGATTTCTGGGCAATGGTGGAACAGTCTCTGGCCAGCTCTCCTGTTGTGGTTTATTGCAGTTCAATGAGGTATCTCTCCCAACTGTCTCTGCTCAGATCTCCAACCTTGGGAAGGTGATGTCTGTTGTGCAGACCAAGCCAGTTCAGACCTCCGCTGTGACTGGCCAGGCCTCCACCAACCCCGTCACACAGATTATACAGGTGAGGTGGGAGGGTGAACGACCAAACAATTCACACTTTCATATTCAGTCTTCCCAACCGTCTGTCTGTGTTATTAGGAACTGATTAGTGGACTCTTGGTAAAAATTGATTATTAAATCGTTAGATAAGCTGTTACAAATGGAGTGAACTGGTCCTGGACAAATGGCATTTAAATGGTAGTGTGCACATTTCAACAAGAAGATTTTGTTCAGTTTTATTTTTTCTTTTAATTTCCTAGAAAGTGGATTTATAGCTACTGGGTAAAGAAAGAAAAAGGGCCATTGTGTGAATGCTTTCTGGAAAGAAATGAGCGTCAGAATGGCTGCTTAGCTTCACATGGCCGCGTCATAAATATTGCAGAATGGGCAGGCATGTTTGCAGAAACTCAAAAGGTCAGAAGCTGTGCTGCAAGACTTGCGGCAACCAGCACTTTTACTGCTTTAATTGATCGTTACAAAGATTACAAAATGGTGTCGCGGGATGCGGGAGCAGTTCTGCATGAGCCGAAAAAATAACTGCTCGTGAAAGATAACTAATTTTGTGATTATGTGAAATGTTCAACATGACGTGACTCATTTCAAAACAGAGGAAAAAAAGTGTGCGTTTAGGGTTGAGTTCAGAGCAAGTATGGGAAATGACCGGCTAAATGTCATGTCACAGTGGCACATTTTAGTGTAAACGCAAGTGAGGCTTAACACTTGTTGATACTCCTGTTGATCTTCTGTTGAAGAAGTAGACTTCCTTTACATTTGCTTTGAATTAGAAGCATCTGCTGAATGGCTTAATGACCAGAAATGACCCCCCCCACAGACAAAGGGCCCTCTCCCGGCCGGAACCATACTGAAGCTGGTGACGTCTGCCGATGGCAAGCCCACGACCATCATCACCACCACCCAGGCGGGAGGCACCGGCAGCAAGCCCACCATCCTGGGCATCAGCAGCGTGTCGCCCACCACCACAACCAAGCCCGGCACCACCACCATCATCAAGACTATTCCCATGTCTGCCATCATGACCCAGCCTGGAGCCACAGGTCAGTTTGCCATAGGCCGCCACTCTCTGGTGTCCCTTCACTTCAGTGACCTTCCTTCCTTAGTGTAAAACCTGGGGTAGCGCTCTCCCAGAAACCGTGGCAGAATATGTATGTTTAGTGACTCATGGTAAATTGAGGCTGTGGTCATATATCAGGACCAGAAATCCAATCAGCTTAACTGTTGTGTATATCTCTACGTGCTAGTGAGAAGTTTCAAAACCGTGGGCGGTTAAGTGCAACATAATGTTTTAACCCTCGTGTTTTGTTGATATCGCCTTTACTATCTCAGTGTATTGGGTTTGAGCTCCCCCATATCACAAAAAGAATGAGGGTTAAAATGGACACAGAAGTACTTTGATACTGTTTTACCACCTTTTCCTTGATTTTAATTCTGCCCAAGTATTCCCAGGTAGTAAACATTCCCCACAAAAAGCGGTCCCATCCTTAGAGGCTTGGAATCGGTGCATGTGAGTGTTGAGTATTTGTAAACGGTGCTGAAAGCTGTGGATGCATGTTACGCCCACAGCAGGAGTGACCAGCTCTCCAGGGATGAAGTCACCCATCACCATAATCACCACCAAGATGATGACCTCTGGCACCGGGACTCCAGGCAAAATCATAACCGCCATGCCCAAGCTGGGTGCGGGGCCTGGCCAGCAGGGGGTGACTCAGGTACGCCACGGTGGGGGTGGGGTCTTCATTGTACATACTGTTGGAGTAGATTACACATATCCCATAATATACATTTATGAGGAATATGGGAGTGGCTCTATATTTTAGTTTAAGACTACAAGATACAAAGCTGTGTAATGTTGGGGTGGAGAGATCAGCTGGAGAATCTGATCTCATTTTAAAAAAAAGGAATCGTGGTGTGCCAAAGTTTGAAGTTTGGTTTTAAATAGTTCTGCATTCATTTTTTGTTGTTACTCAGGTGGGTTATGTCACTCGGGTGCAGTAGAATTTCCATGCTATATAAACAAACCCAGTGAAACAAGGGTAAAATTTCAGAAACATGTAGGCTTTGAACTTCAGAGTTTTGGAAATACCGCTCAGCCAAAATCTTTCAGCATAAAGATCAAAGAAGCGCATATAAGAAACCACAAGCTTTTTCAGTTTCAAAATCTGATATGCAAAAACCCCCTAAAAAAGTGAACTGAAATATCATCACACATTATGTAAAAAGAAAAAAGGAAAAATTTTCTTGCAGCTGCTTTGTCTCTAATGACATAAGAACCATCCATCTCCAGTTTTATGCTCAGTCTTACCCGTGTGTGATGCTCTGCTTTTCTTCACAATTCTCTAAAATGTCTGCATATCATTTGAAATTTTAGCTATGTTGGTTTTTGAAAATATAAGACTGACACAGTGTATGTGTGAGTGTGCGCGCGCATATATATATTTCTTGTTACAATAATTACCTATCAGTACGTTTGCAGACTTGTATGCCCAGTTGTACAAAGGCAAAATCTTCCGATGTGTTTTGTATAGCATGCATTATGTTGAATTAAATTCTCTTTAACTAGTTCCTTTGAAAGTATTCACTGTATACCCAGTCTGTATTCTTTATAAAAATACTTGTTTTAATCACAGTACCGGGTTTCTCATGTTCTCCATTTTCCTTTTATTACAGGTGGTCCTGAAGGGAGCACCAGGTCAACCAGGAACCATTTTGCGCACAGTGCCCATGGGTGGGGTCCGCCTTGTTACCCCAGTGACCGTATCCGCTGTCAAGCCGACTGTAACCACACTCGTTGTCAAGGGAACAACAGGTAGTTCAGAATTTTCTCCTTGGTGCATGTTCTTACAGTGTTGGGTAAACAGAGAATTCCCATGTTTCAGTAAGTCCTTGAATGTCACAGAATCCATGGAAGAACCATCACATGCTTATGGTGTTTTGCCACAGAAATGTCTTGCATGAGTCTTCCGTAGACTTTGCCCTAGAGGTGAGCCAAAGGTCAATGCAACCCTCTGTGTCCCCCAAATCAGGTGTGACGACACTTGGGACGGTGACAGGCACCGTGTCCACCAGCCTCGCAGGGGGCAGTGTAGCCAGCGCCAACGCCTCCCTGGCGACTCCCATCACGACTCTGGGCACCATCGCCACCCTCTCAAGCCAGGTCATCAACCCAGCTGCCATCACAGTGTCAGCAGCCCAGACCAGCCTGACCACAGCCTCCCCGCTACCCACCCCGACTATTACCATGCAGGTATGACCAACAGTGCAATGACTTCTTTCGGTTCATATCAGTGTACACTGAATATTGCATCCAATTTGATGGCTAGGATAGAGCCCACAAAGGTTCACCTCCATTGTGGTTCTCTTCAAGGAGGCAAGAACTTTAAAGCATTAAGATACAATGCATTGTCTATTCAGTAAGACATTAAATATGTTCAATAATGTACATAATTCAGTTTCCTGATGTGGTTTTCTGTACTTGCCTGCCTGTTTTTTGTGTGTTTATTAACTTATTTTTGGTGTACTCTCCCATTTGTATAGTCGGTGAACCAGCCCACGCAGGTGACCCTCATAACCACCCCCAGCGGAGTGGAAGCCCAGCCTGTGCAGGATCTTCCTGTCTCCATCCTGGCCTCGCCCACCTCCGAGCAGCCCTCTGCCACTGGGGCCGAGGCCGGAGCCGGGGACATGCCCGGAACCGTCACTCTGGTGTGCTCTAACCCGCCCTGCGAAACCCACGAGACCGGCACCACCAACACTGCCACCACGGCCTCCGCCAACATGGGCGTGCAGCGCGTGTGCTCGAACCCGCCCTGCGAAACCCACGAGACCGGCACCACCAACACCGCCACCACGGCGTCCGCCAACATGGGCGTCCAGCGCGTGTGCACCAACCCGCCCTCGGAGACACATGAGACAGGAACTACCAACACCGCCACCACCGCCAGCTCCAACATGGGGTCCGACCAGATGGGCACTGTCCAGAGCAAGTCGGGGGCGCAGTCCCCCTCTTCCTCCTCCGCTTCCCCTCCGGCCTCCTCTTCCGCTGCCGCCGGCACCGAAGCACCCGCCCCTGGCGTCCTCCGGCCTGAGAACCTGCGGACGGGCACCACCTACACTTCAACCACAGCGCGCTCCAACATGGGCTCGGACCAGACCGGCACCGTACAGAGCTCGCAGTCCTCCCAGGAGAAGAAGTCCCTAGGGGCTGCCGTTTGTCCGGTTTCACAGATCCCCTCGGAGAAAGGGGATGGCGTCACGGTCTGCTCCAATCCGCCCTGCGAAACCCACGAAACGGGCACCACCAACACGGCCACCACTGCCGGCGTTGGAGGAGTGCAGCAAGTGTGCTCCAACCCTCCCTGCGAAACGCACGAGACGGGCACCACCAGTACAGCCACCCAGGCCTCCTCCAGCATGGGATCCGGGCAGAACGGCACAGTGCAGAGGGTGTGCTCCAACCCACCCTGTGAGACTCACGAAACGGGCACGACGAACACCCCGTCCACCGCTTCCGCCAATATGGGCGCCACCCAGACTGGCACAGTGCAGAGGGTCTGCTCCAACCCACCCTGCGAGACCCACGAAACGGGCACCACCAACACCGCCACAACTGCCACCTGCAGCATGGAGAGCGGCGAGGGCACAGGTACCTCAGCACTGCTGAGCAACGGCTTTCAGCAGTCACGCTTTGTTTTGTTTTCAAATCGAGTTTGGTTTGCTTTGAAAGGCAGAGCTACTTCTACTGCAGAGAAAATATGCTTTCAAAGTGGTTTTGCACATACCTCTTTGGTGTTTTGTTTGTTTTAAGGGCACAGATCTTGTCCAGACTATTCATGTTTGGTGTTTAAATTGAAGTTTCCCCTTCTAGAAATTTTGAAGCCATGTCAAAAGTGAAGAAGCACCCACTGACCTACAAACTTTATGCTAATGTTAGCTTAAGTTCTGTGGGCTAACTGCAAGATATGATGATGCGTTGCATTATTTAATTTCTGGAGGAAAGTTTGGGGGGAAAACACGAGCTAAATCTACACAAATTCTGTTGGTTGGCTTCAAGAGTGAAATGGATTTAGTGGTCAAAGTCAAGTCTTAATGTGCTGACATGCGCTTGGATGGTAATGTTTTGCAGCCCAGCAGAGTGGAGATGCCACTCAGGGAGATGGCAGCTCCTCCACTGAGGTCCCGGCGCCTTCCACCGCATCGACAGAAGCAGCCAATCCCACGACGACACAGAGCAGAGCAATCACAACCGTTACCCAGGCGACCCCAGCTCCCGGCCCCTCAGTGCCGGTAAGGCTTTCCGTGGTTCGGGTTGCATGTAGTTGGGCTGAAGTTTGAACTCCATTAGGTGGAGGTGTTCATGTATTTATTGCAGATTTGGCATCGGACACTGAAAGCCATAGCAGGTCTTGAATTTAAAGTAAAATATGGTCCTCCAGGATTTGGCATAGTCCTCAAATCCAGGACCGAAAATTGTTTTGGTGAAGGATTACTCAGCAGTATGTCCAGCCAGTGATTTTGCAATATTCAATGATCTCATTTTGCAATATGTAGAATTTAAGTAGAATGTAGATTTTTAAGTAATAAAGGAAAAGGAGGAATGTAGTTTTAAATCTGAATCTGTTCTTCGAATTTGCATTCAGGTCTGAAAAGGCAGAAAGTTGGTTGACAGGCCCCAAACAGTCGTAGCTGTCTGTGCACCGCTAAACTGTCAAAATGACAGTGGCCCTCGAACGTGCTCTCATTTCTCTTCTCTACTCCCCCGTTGCAGTCAATCTCCTCGATCACGGAGGCGTCGGGTGTGGGGCGGGAGGATGCGGCCGAGCTGGCGGAGCTGCAGCAGCAGGCCCAGGCCCAGGCCGCTCTGGCCGCGGCTGGCGGAGCGGAGGGCCAGGCTGAAGCAGCTGGCGTGGAGGCCGGGGAGCCCATGCAGACGGATTGCCAGGCCGAGCTGGGAGAGGAAGCGGCCGTGGGGGCCGTTGCCATGGAGGAGGGCGAGGCCACCACCGTCCTGCAGGTGCAGGTGGAGCAGCTGCCCACCGCCATGGAGACGCAGCCCAGCCAGGAGGACCAGGAGGTAGACTTTTGTGGAAAAAGCAGCATTTAAAATGCCCACTAATAAAAAGCTCTCTATTAAACCATATCCTGAAGTTTTCCGCCTGGGAAATTTGAAGTCATTCTATATGCAGTGCGTCCTATATGCATTTGTTATAACCTGCTAAGGGACTGCAGATGGAAATTGCTTTGTTAAATGTATGTTAAAAATTGTACATGGTCCCTATGAAATAAATAATTAAAAAAAAATGCAGGAACCCAAAGGACTTGATTTCAGGATATATTCACCATGTACAGTTCAAGGGCCTTAAGAGAAATTGAAAGTTGAAAGCCACCAGTCAGTTGTCCAACCCCCATATTTTCGGTCCTCTGCAGATGGAGCAAGGCGCAGTGGCCGGTTCGGCCCAGGATCCAGAGCCCCTGACCCTGCCCCAGGAGCTGATGTCTGAGGGGCAGCCCACCACCCTGATGGTGACCGGCCTCACGCCGGAGGAGCTGGCGGTGACCGCAGCGGCAGAAGCTGCGGCCCAGGCGGCAGCCACCGAGGAAGCCCAGGCTCTGGCCATTCAGGCTGTCCTCCAGGCTGCCCAGCAGGCTGTCATGAGTAAGTAGAGAGGGGAGGAGGAGGAGGAGGGGTGCACAGCCAGGGTGAAACTATGTCAACATTTCAATATGGAGCAGCTCTTGCCTCACAAAATCATTGTTTCCATCCACTTACAGTTCCATGTGAGGGACTTAAAATTTGCAGAAAGTTTTGCCAGTGAAGTTCTTTCCATCGATCTGCTTTAAGCAAGCAAAAACCTCAGCATAATTGCCATTTTGTTGGATAACAGTGGAAACAGTTGATTGAAGTCGTAAGACTTATTCACTAATTACTTGTTTCCACGGGAGATTCTTGAATGATCACTGTTGACAACAAGATTGTATTCACATATCAGAAGTGTAAAAACTTTGCGGTAATTGATCAAAATTTTGACATTTGCATTTAAAGCATGACCATTGTCCAATTTAGTCATTCATTTGTAGAAAGAACACTCATTAAAACATGGCCGGTGGTGTGTGTAAAATTTTAATTTTGTCTTTTTTGTGACTGTCCCTCCTGACTTTAAAGGTGAAGGGGACGCAGGTCACGATAACCAGCCCACCACCATCCCCATAGTGCTGACTCAGCAGGAACTGGCCGCTCTGGTCCAGCAGCAGCAACAGCTGCAGGAAGCGCAGGCCCAGGCCCAGGCTGCAGCCGCCGCAGCCGCTGCTGCCTCGGCCGCCGCCGCCCAGCAGCAGCAGGCCAACGCCCAGGCCGCCCTGCCCACAGAGGGGCTGGCCCCCGCCGACAGCCTGAACGACCCCGCCTCCGAGAGCAACGGCCACAACGAGATGGCTGCCGCCGTCACCAGCGCTGTGGCCAGGCTGCTGCCCAGCACTTCGGCTGAGAGTGAGTGTCGCGGGGCGCTATCCCTGTGCCGCTTCGTTTGCTGTTCCTGTAGCGCTATCGCTAGGTTTCTGAGCGAATACATCCTCTTAACAGTGCTGGAAATTAGGTGTGGGGCGGGGAAATGGAACAATTTCTGGGTCAAATACTTCCTTGAAATGCTTTGACCATTCTGACACATGTAGAAGTTCAGCAGTTCCAACTTGAAATAATTTTTTACTAATCCTAAAAATGTTCTCTTGTATCGTTTTATGTTTTGTTATGGTAATTGATCTACAGATGTCTCCTTAAGTTTTGACATAACAGGAAAAAAAAATGCTGTTCAAAAGACGAGGTGGCTTTAATGTGCATTCCTCTCTCACCTCTTCCACCTGCAGCCCTGGCACCCTCCAGCACTTTTGCCCCATCCCAGCCCATGGTAGTAGCTAGCCCGGCCAAGATGCAGGCAGCCACGGCTCTGGCCGAAGTGGCCAACGGCATCGAGTCTGCAGCCGGGGTGAGTCTCCTGTAAATCTCAACCATTCACAAAACTTTCCAACTCTGGGGGGAATATCATTTAAATTTCCTCTCTTGAATTGCCATTTAAGTAGCACTGTTACCTATTGACATTACATTACATAGTGGGAACCTAACACTGCCTTTTTCTTGCTGTTGTCCCCCACAGAAACAAGCTCCTACGCCAGCCTTAGTTAAGGCCCCAGTGAAGAAAGAGAACCAGTGGTTTGACGTTGGAGTCGTAAAAGTGACAAACATGGTAGTCACCCACTACTACTTGCCACCAGAGGACACACCCCCTCCTGATGTAAGTTGTGACATAAGACGGTCCATGAACCAATAAGATTATTGGTGTACACAGAGACGTGGGTTGTGAAAGTCCCCCTGATTGGTCCGCTTCTGTGTTGCAGGAGGACTCACCAGCCATCCCAGATTACAGCCAGATGAAGAAGGTGGAGCTGCAGCCTGGGACTGCGTACAAGTTCCGTGTGACCGGCATCAATGCGTGCGGTCGCGGCATCTATTCTGAGATCTCTGCTTTCAAGACCTGCCTGCCGGGTTTCCCTGGGGCACCGTGTGCCATCAAGATCAGCAAGGTACGGAAATGGCGGGATCGAAAAGAAAAACTCACCATCTAACCTCCTCCACCTTGTTTTTTCCTGGCATTGCTGCCATGTCTGGGTTTTCAAACTTAACCGCTCTCTGTCTCCTGTCTCACGCAGAGCCCAGACGGAGCTCACCTGACATGGGAGCCCCCGTCGGTGACATCGGGGAAGATAATCGAGTACTCGGTGTACCTGGCCATCCAGAGCGCGCAGGCCGGGGAGCAAAAGGCCTCCACCCCGGCGCAGCTGGCCTTCATGCGTGTGTACTGCGGGCCCAGCCCCTCCTGTCTGGTGCAGTCCTCCAGCCTCTCCAACGCCCACATCGACTACACCACCAAGCCCGCCATTATCTTCCGCATCGCTGCACGCAACGAGAAGGGCTACGGCCCCGCCACGCAGGTCCGGTGGCTCCAAGGTAAGCTAACGTCTGCAGCCTGCAAAATGCAAAAAATGCGTTCCACAACTTCGACGTCTAGCAAGAGCCAGGTGGTTTGAAAGTAAGGGATGGTCTTGCTTTCAGAACTTGGTGAACTAGCAAGTTGGGCCAAGAGCAACTATTGTTTCTGCATCATTGTGTTGACGCTGTGTTTGAATTTCATGGTGGGGACTTGGCAATGTAGAATTGTTTAGATCATTGCCATTCTTAGAGTACCTTAATTGCTGTAACACGTCCTCAATTGAGTTCCCGCTGACCTGCTCTACAGACCTGCTGGAAACTGAAGTGTAGAAAGTTGTTTGTTCCACAAAGAGGGCCTCGTACAGATTTATACCTTTGTGTGTTTTTCTTTGCAGAATCCAGTAAAGATGGCTCAGCAGCTAAACCCGCCACTAAAAGACCAGTCTCTTCTCCTGACGGGTGAGTAACTTCACTCTTCTGTGAATCCCGTTTTCCTCACCAAAATAGCATCCTTTTTTTTATTTAAAAAAAAAAAAAAAAAAAACAGCTTGAAGTAATTCACAGTAATTCGCATGTCCTTTTTCAATCTCTTACACTCTACTCCCCTCTAATTGTCTCTTGGCTTTTTTTTTTTTAATATTAACAGGAAAGCCACCGGCCCAAAGAAGGCAAGATCAGACCAATGAGGGTTTTTCCTCCACCCTTCTGTCCTTCTCCCTGATCAGGACTATGACTGAACCCAACTTCCCCAATCATCCTCCACCCAACCACCACACCACAGCCTCAACTTATACCACCAACCATCTAAAATGGTGTAACAGCAGCAAAAAAAAAAAAAAAAAAACAAAAAAAAAGATTGACATCAATTTGAGACAAACAGCCCCTGACACTGGGGATTGTGGTGCCATGGACGCCTTATCTCAACCTGTATTTTTTTTTTATTTTATTAATACTGCTTCTTCATGAGCAAACAAATGAAAAGCACATCTTTTTTTTTTTTTTTTTTTTTTTGCTTTATTCTCAATATATTTTTCTGTCAAATCCAAACTGCAGCATTCAGACAAAAAAAATGAATTGCATTTACTAGTTTGTCGTATATTCCCCCCCTCCCCCTTTATCGTTCCTGGCTTGTTTTAACACAAGAACAATTAATAGAAATGATTACATCTTTGCTCGTAGTCAGTTAGCATTTTTTTTTTTTTTTTTTTTTTTTGTTTGTTTTTTTGGTAAGTCTGAGTAAAGTTGAATGAGGTTGGGGTAGGAGGATAAGCAGATGAAGCTTCAAATGGGTGGATACATCAAAAAGCAAAACAAATGGCACTTCACACAAAGGGGGAATGCTTTCCAGTGGAAAAGACTAGCTTCATTAGAGGAAAAAATCTAAATAGGCATCAAACTGGACTCCTGTCTCCTTGTTATGTTGCATCACTGTGTGCTTATACCTTGCTGAAAGGGAAGAGCAGATCGTGGATGATCTCATGAAGTGGACGAAGAAAGGACTTAGGTTTGTGTAGATTCAGAGACTAGAGTAGAACTGAGACTTTTGCCGCACGTTAAGCAAATCTTGTAAAAAAATAAAAAAATTTAAAAATTAAAAAAAAAAACATGGAGAAAAAAAGGAAAAAGAGAAAAAAAAACTTCCCAAAAAATTAGCAAGCGGTGATGCAGAAGTTCTGCGTGTGGTTTATTTTTGTATTTTTTAAAGCTTTTTTCCTTGTGTGTATGTGTGTACTTCAGAGTGCATTTTTTTAAACCTCACTTTTTCATTTATTCTTATGTTCCCTGTTTATCCCCCATAGTTTCGATGTGTTTGTGGGAAGAGGTTGTGGTGGCGTTGAGGGAGCCACGATTTTTTTTGTTTTTGTTTTTTTTTTTTTTTTTTTTTTTTTAATCTTGGATCGATTAATTGTTTGTACTTGTTGTATCAGAGGAAATTAAAAAGAAATGACTTTTTGTATTTGTTTCGAAGAGGATGGCATACATAACGGGACTGAATACCCTGGGAGAGAAGAGGAGGGCTTTTTTTTTTTTTTTGCTTTGTTTACTTAACCTATCAACGCTTGTATTCTTTAGTGTACGCCAAAACTGGACATTAAAGCAATCTTTCGCAGAAAACACACTCACACACATCCTCCTCTCCTTTCGTTCTCCCTCTAAATAGCCCCCTTACCAATCCATAGTTTCAGTACAGTGCATTTTTAGAAGCTATGGAGTTTAAGATTTTTCCTAACTTGTTTTAGAAAGTTGCAAGAAATAAAAAAAAAAATGATGAAATAAAATTTGAATTTTCTTCCCAAATAGTGAAGAGAAAAAAACAATGTCTATGGAAAATGTTGATAAAGTGACTATTTGCATTTGATTGGGGCTCTGCGTTTGCAGATGACAAGATGGGGGTGGAAGTTTGTGTGTAATGTGGCTGAGAAATGAGAAGAATGACTTGTATGTCCTTTTGATTCTGGGAGGTCACGTTTTTGTTGTTTTTGGCAGGAGGGATGGGGGGGTTGCAAGGATTATTGGCATTGCCAGAATTTGGGCTTAACTGTAAATTGGTTCCTTCATATAGCAAGAAGAAAAAAATCTTGGCTTTTTTATAATTATCTGTAACAAGTTTTTACATGTTGGTCATCTCTTGCTTTTTTTGTCTTGACATATAAAAGAAACAGAAATATCTGTCTCCCTCTGCTCTTATCTTTCTTTTTTTATATAAATTTGACCGTTTTCCTCACCATTTTACAGTAGAGGAAAATCAGTGATGCATTTAAAAATTCATGGAATTTGATAGTTTTGTTAACCATCAAATTTTATAACCGGTCTCATGCAACTACAGTATCATATTTCACTACAGCGAATGCTGGGTGTCTCGGGGTCACCCGAGGACTGCGTACACAGCTTATTTCCAAACCATTTCTCCATCTCGTTGTGGAAAGTGTAAATATTGTCTCGTATATTGTCTGTCGTCAGTTGAGATATTCAGGAATTAAACCCCATTCAGTTCTGTGGATACACAATTTTTTAACTGATTTTATCTTCAGGTAGACTGTCACTCTTTGGGGGGGAAAGATCGATGCGAACAGTCCTGTGGCAAGTAAACCCACGATCTGAAAATGTCAGTGCTCTTTACTTCCAGGCATTGTGTGCATTATACAAAATGGAAGATTGGGAACACGAGTTCTGACTGTGTATTTTGGTAGTGGCACCCAAACTTTGCTCATCAACTGTAGGGTGTATGAAAAAGGCATTAATCTAGGTTTGTTATTCCTGTGCTGTGCTATAGTTGTGTCCTGTCCCTCTACCATCAATAGTCAATGTTTTTTCAGATTGTCGGTCTTCAAGTGTCAACTTGGTTTATACTTGTACTCAAGATAAGTTGGCAGTGATGTTGTCAGGTGTAATGAGCATTTTTGTAGTGTGAAAATTAGTATGTTAAAAATGTGTTATCTGGTTTTAGGAATTACATTCAAAATATCGTTTTCGAATACTACTATGGAATAATAAAAACGGCCATCTTTGAGTGGGTTTACTGTGCGTTTTTTTTTCCTTTTACTGTTTTAAAGTTGCTTATGCATGCGTTAGGTAATGGAACAGGGAAGTGGCTGAACGTCACTGCCAACTTAACTTTAATATGAGTATAGAAGAATAAAGTACTTCCTTGCTTAACTTTGTTTTTCTCCCCCTGTCCCACAGGATTCTCATGTTGTATGGAGTATTTTTAAGTGGATACAACCAAAAATTACAAAATGTCACATTTTCACAATGCAGTTTAATACAAGGTTATCAAATAATGTTGGGGGTGAAGTATGTCATTTTCCAAAGTCATTTGTGTGTTCAGGTTTTGATTAGACCAGTAAGTTCAATGAACCACCACCTCAATCCTGTCAAGTTACCTTAGGAAAGACTCCAGAACCAAGAGCAGTTTGACCCCTGAGTGCAGATGCATTCTGTGAAAAATGATCCTAAAGAGAAGGATAAGAAGCTATGGAAGTGTACACAATTGGGGGAGGGTGTGGAGCGAATTGGCACGAAAGGATGTATTTAATCTCCAGTCTTTGTTCGAACAGGGTTTCACTATCTGAAATGCAGAATACCTTCAAGCAGGTCTTAAGTCTTTTAGAGTTTATAAACGTCTGCAAACTTGTGACTTGCATCTAGTCAATAATCATGTTTTTATGTGAGATGGAAAAATTGCTTACTTCTAATTCAGATTTACATCCACTAATCCATTCTGTGGGTGTGTGCTACCTTTGAGACAGCTGGGAAAGCAAACAACACCATTCACAGTTCTCATACCATCTCTTGAGAAGAACTAGATTGCTGTCATGCCCAATGAAGGAAAAAAAACAAAAACTTAACGAACAACGCTAAAGCCATCTCCTACTTCCAGAAGCACTGGCCAGCCTTGAAACTAATGTAAACGTTCTCAAATGCTGAATCTTCTAGTCCTTCAGATGTGCAGCGGATTCATCCCCTGCAGTGTTTTTACATCAACTCTCGACAATGCGAGACAACCGTTTCACACCGGGGTGTTCAAAACCCTTTTCAGAAGGACTGGGGTGATTGTGAAAGCAGATATGTAGATGGGTGATTAGAAGGTCAGATTTAAACAGGTTTGGAATTTGATCCTAACACCAGGGAACCTCCTGTCCTTTGTAATGGGTGCTCTATGTCATCTGGAACATGGTCTCCTACAGTAGTTTCCACATTCCACATCTTTTATCTTATTGGTGCAGAGGAAAAACTGCTCCCCCACTTGCCCATTGACACCACTTTCATTTGCGGAGAGTCCTGCTTAGCATCAGTCATCCGGCAAGAGGAAGTACAGGGGTCATAGCTTCCTGTGGAGATGGACTAAGTGATAGAATTTGGTGCATTCTGATTGGACAACAGACATGAGAAAAATCTGTCACATTCAGTGCTTTATCACTGCAAAAGGACGTGCAAGCTGGGCATTCAAATATGGACCATGACATGGCCTTTTAACATGAAGGCTTTCTTTGCATGTTTCTCTGAGGCACTTGAGAAGAAAGTGCATGCTCAATAATATTGTAAAATAATATTGTTATTAAGTAAATTGGCCTTCAGTGGTTTTGAAGTTTAAACATTATTTAGTTGATGTTGAGGTGTAGTAGTAAGTCTGTGTGTCAATAGTAGGTGAATTTAATAGTTCAGTCAGATACTCCATTCAGGGCAAACCTATTCAGTTACCTGATAGCAATGGATGGTGACAATTTTTGGTTAAACTGGAGCTGCAGGGGTTTTCACTGATTGAAAGAAATGATTCCAGGAGGGGCAACGGTTTTGAAGAATGAAATCCCCAGGATAATCCACGAGTACTCTCACGCCGTATAAATGATCACGCAGAGGTAAAATTGTTTTTAAATGTATTAAGCTTAATGAGCGGTAAATCAATGTACACTTAACGCAACTGAACAGACTACCCTTTTGTGCGCGGCGCACTTTTCTGCTCGTTGCAGCGCAGCCTGTAAGCGTACTAGTGCTTGAGTGACGTATGTACGGTCCTGCAGCAACGTTACGTAGGTAGCCTGTAAGCTACTTCCTCCTCGTTCGTGTGTAGTAAGTTTGTAGTAACTATGGCAACCAAGTTGCAGCCTTTTCTAAGCAGTATTGAGCGTTAAGATTAAGCATCTTCATCATGGGTAAAATGATGAAAGATACGTGTAGCCAAAGTTGAGCTGGTAATGCCAACTCAGTCTTCGTGGGATTAGCTTCCAAGCTCGCTACCCTACTTTAAGTACACTCTGCGTTCCGCGAATAGATATTTGTATCCTTTGGTTGTCTGTACCCCATGGATCAATACAGTATATTGGGTAGGATCGGAGAAGGGGCCCATGGCATCGTTTTTAAAGCCAAACACATCGAGGTAATTATACGGCTAACGTCTGAGTATTGGTTTGATAGCTAGCTGGTTAGCAAGGCAGCGGCAGACGATAACCATTGTCTTCGATGCGTACGCCATGTCGGGATTCGGTAACTGTGGCTGGCTAGCTAACGTTTAGCCACAGTTTAATGTAACGTCACTGCTTTTAAATTTGAGTAGCAAATTCAATTCTGTAAGTCTTGTTATCTACGACTGATAACGCTTCTTTAAAAAAACCTTTCGCCGTATTAACTGGTCCACCGCAGGGTTCCCCAACATGTAGAATAGGCTCTTCAACAATTCTGTACTGTCAGAAATCCCCGGAATAGCAGGTATTCTTGCATTGAAGGTTACTGTATCCCAGTGTGGGTAAAAGGAAGTCAGAGATGGCTGGACCGATATTAATAACATTTGAGTTCTGAACATGTATCTAGTATCATTGAGTCACTCATAGATGTGTTTAGGTCACCAGTTATGTTTGTACATTAAATAACATTTCTGTTCCTTTAATATTGGAACATAATACGCGGCATATGATTTAATGACGTCCTCTTGTTCCAGACCTGTTGAACTAGAGGCTGGTAGATGTACTATATCCTCATTGAATGTTATGACAGGTAGTCCTATCATTCAAGAAAGAAATTTGCATACCATGTATTTACCATTAGTCGGCCTTCCGTGTGAAAACTGGACAGTTACTGACCAAATCAAGAAGTTTTCAGTTGATATGAATTACACAAGGAAGTTTCAAAGCTTTGCTGAAAAAAATGACAGTTTAAAAATGTTGTTCATGTCAGTCCTAATGAAAAGTTATGTGATTATGTATTTTACATACACAACTATAAATGACTGATTTGCTTCAATAGGAATTGTTGCATGTTACAAAACTGAATAATTGCAGTCTATATGTTTTTATAGACAGGGGAAACTGTGGCATTGAAAAAAGTCGCACTCAGAAAGCTGGAAGATGGAATCCCTAACCAGGCTTTACGTGAGATTAAGGCTCTTCAGGAGATTGAAGACAATCAATATGTAAGTATGGGCTTGGCTGAGGAGTAATGTAAATGAGTCAGTTCTGGGTGGTATATGAGAGCCCCACTCTTTCTGGGGGCCATGATACAGCATCGTCTCATCACTATCCAGCACCGCGCTGGGGCACCCCTGGAGGGCCAGCGTGTCTGCCGAGTTTTTGTCGCTACGAGGCTGATTATTCTGCTTTACTTTTCTAAACTGCTCTGCACAGCTATGTTGGTTCTCTCCTGTAAAACATTTCCGCTGTGAAGCATTTTGGAATCAGTCCTGATCCTGGACTTGAGTAAATAAGTCAGTGCAGGAATTGGCATAAAATCGTGAAACAGATTGGCACCCCAGCCCTACCCTCTGTATAACCCTGGGGTCATGTTATGGGGGAATTGGCAATGCGTGCCATATTGAATAAACTTCACTTATTCCCATCCAATGTCAATATTCAGATAATACTTTCATTTTGCATAATGCATGATATGAAAATGTGTTTATTTAGAAAGAGATTACATTTTCAGTTGATTGAATTCTAGATTGGCAAGTGAGGCCATGTGAGACCCTGTGCTGAAATGACCTGTTTGTTCAAAATAGTAAATTTGTATAACATGAAGGGGTCAGTGACAGAGCAAATGACAGTGGGCCAAACCTGCTATGTTATATTAAAATGTGTTAATGGGGGAAAAAATGTTTGTTTCAATGTTTGATCAAGAGGTCAGTCGTGACAAAAACCAGTGTGCCTTGTGGGTGGGTCAGGACAGGGAAAAGGGACCATTGGATTAGAGGGATTACAACACTGTCAGTGCTCATTACTGTTTACTTTGAACGACATTTGCTCAGCCACATACTCCAATTCGGCACCCATTTCTGTGCCTTTTTAATCAATGCATTGTCACGTTTTCATTTTTCAGGATGCACTTTTTTCCGTTCTCAACTATTTTTTTTTTCCCCCAGGTGGTGAAACTGAAGAATGTTTTCCCCCATGGTACGGGTTTTGTGCTGGTGTTTGAGTACATGTTGTCCGACCTCTCCGAGGTCATCCGCAACTCCCAGCGGCCCCTCACGGAGTCCCAGGTCAAAGGTTACATGATGATGCTGCTGAAGGGTGTGGCCTTCTGCCATGAGAACTCCATCATGCATCGGGTGAGACTGGCCTTTGTGTACGTTTGTGTCCATGCGTTATTTTTGCCCTCTCCCATGCTCCAGTCTGTTGTCACCCCACATTTCTAATCACACAAAGCTGAACACTTTCTTGCTTCTTGTCATGCACTCAAAACACCATGCCTCTGAAACAGATGGGGTCACTTTCAAAGCTGCGCTGTTTCAGGTACGCTCAATAACCTGTGTGACATAAAATGGATTTTAAGATCATCGTTTGTGTCCCCAGGATCTAAAACCAGCAAATCTTCTCATCAGCTCCACTGGTCACCTGAAGATTGCGGACTTCGGTCTGGCCAGGCTGTTCTCCAACGAAGGAGAGCGGCTCTACAGTCACCAGGTGGCCACCAGGTACGCATGGGGGGTACCTGTACAAGGCCTCGGTAGAACTTTGTTTTTGGATGTTGGCTGCTCATCCTTCCCTGACATTTCCCTTATCATTTTTATTGCTTGTATATTGGCAGCTAACATTGATAAGATAAATAGGAATAAAAAATAAAAAAATCAGTTTGTTTATTCAGGTCAGTAAAACTATTTTGAACACATGCCATCTCATGAGGTGCAAGCAGTGGTCATAATATTGAAGTTTTTATAAATGGTGATTATGTCTTTGACCGTCACTTTCAGCAGCGTCTGATTTTAATTTGCTCGGGTCATATCTGGCAGGAGTGGCCAGCGCAGAAGGATGCATTGCTGAGTGAACGGGTTCTTTGCGGGGTTCAGACAAAATGGAGCCTCACCCTCACCGGCAATGTGCTCTTTTTTTTTTGGCAGGTGGTATCGAGCACCAGAGCTTCTGTATGGTGCCAGGAAATACGATGAAGGTGTAGATCTCTGGTATGTACCTAAGTTTGCATGCAACACTACAGTTCTCTAGAATAGCTCAGAATGATCTTGCTGTGGATTTCTGGGTAGTACTACATTCTTTTTTAGTGGTGAGCTTTATTACTGAAAGATGTGATTTCTGATCATCAATTCAGCGATTCAGTGAATGAAAAATTACAGATTCCTCCTGGAAAGAAAATTTGAAATAGTTGTCAGGGTTTTTTTTTGGTTATGGTCTATATCCTGTTATGATTTATGGTATATGTATCCCTGTTTTTGTTTATACTTCACGCACAATTTAACAGTGAGAAAAGAATCAGGTCGTGAACCATTTATTCACTGGATCATCTGTTTTCCCATATACTGCTTATGGTGAGTAGCCTCACCTTGGGCCAACAAATCTACCTGGAAAAAAACAGACAAACACATCACAGCACTCCTGGGTGTTGGTGCAAGGCATGTAAAAAGCTGGCAACAGGAATGCCTTGGATCTGTAATACTACAGGCATGACAGCAGAGGGCAGTACTGCATCATTCAGATCGCTGATAATCCTGTCTAACAAATTCAGCAAAGAAGAAGAAACATTAATATGTACATACATGAATAATACCTGCTTAACGTAATATATAATCTGTCTAGATCTCACCTCCATTTGTGACCCCCATGCTGCTGTGCTGTTCTTCCAGGGCTGTGGGGTGTATTTTCGGGGAGCTGCTGAATAATTCCCCCTTGTTCCCTGGAGAGAATGACATTGAGCAGCTATGTTGTGTGCTGAGGGTCCTCGGGACTCCTAACCAGCAAGTGTGGCCGGTGAGAGCAGCCATATCGATTAAACAAAATCTGTCTGTCTGTCTGTCTGTCTGTGTATCGGTGTGTCTGTCTATCTATCCAGCCATCCATCCATCCATTCATCCATCCATCTATGTATCTATCTATCTATAGATTCATCCATCCATTGAGTGTCTACCTGCCTGCCTATCTGTTTGTCTGTCTGGCTGTTTGTCTGTCTGTTTATATGCAGAATCTGTCATATCTGTCTATTTTGGTATCTATAGACACAAATTTGAATCTTTATTGTTTTTCTAAGATACTCTCATTCAAAATGTTGTATACTCAAACCAGAATCCTGCATCTTCAAAGTTGACACAACAAGCACAAAGCTGGACCTACAAACCACAATCCTGCATATAGTGTGGAACTGACACATGTTTGTGAAGATGTAATTATGATTGCTTGCTTTGTTCGGTCTTTTTATTGAGCAATTGTCGTGTGGTGATGTAGAGATTTGTTCTGTTTTTGTACTGTGAGTCACAGTAGTGTGGCAGAAATTCTGGAGCAGGCAGAGTAGACCAGGCACTATGAAGCATACTCCCTCAGGTGCTCTCAGACTGGAGATTAACTGGCTGAAGGTGATTAGGGAGATTGCTCTTACGGGCTTGCTGTCTGGTGAGCTGTCTCCCTGGTCTGATAGGCTATCTCGCTTCCCTGTTTGTTTCTCCATCGCCCTTTCTTCCACATATAGGAGATTACAGAGCTGCCAGACTATAACAAGATCACCTTCAAGGAGAACCCTCCCATCCCGCTGGAGGAGATCGTGCCAGACACCTCTGCTCAGGCCGTGGACCTGCTGAAGAAGTTCCTCGTCTATCCCTCCAAACAGCGAATCAGAGCCAGCCAGGTCAGGGATGAAGGGTCAGGGGTCAAGGGTCAGGGTCGGGAGGAGCTGCATTGTGCATTATCTATATGTTGCCTCATTTATATCCACAGGCCTTACTCTCCAGTTAAATACACAGCATATGAATAGCAAGAAATGAGAGAATGTACTTTAAACTGCAGGATTGTTATATGCAAAGTGATATAAACATATAGAGATATAGAGGAAAGAAAAACCCTGTGTCTTGTTCACCCCTCATCTTCCCAGGCTCTGTTGCACCCCTACTTCTTCACTGACCCCCTGCCGGCCCACCACTCTGAGCTCCCCATTCCTCAGCTTGGAGGGAAGCGTTCCCACCAGCGCCTGCAGCCCCCTTACGAGTTCTCTGTGGACCGGCCCCTGCATGAGAGTTTGGTGGATCCTGGACTGATCCAAGGGCATGCGTGGGGGTGTTTTTGATTTTCTTTGCGTCTGTATCCAGCAATATGCGTATTGCTGTCTGTTTTTTGGATAGTATATACAGCATCCTGTTTTTTTTTTTTTACTTAATCCTGTCAAACCGTTTTAGGTTATGAAATAGGACTGTGAAAATGTCTGCGCTATCGTTTTCTGTTGGAATTAAAACTCCTGTGAAGAACTAAACCCTCGGTTTGCAACAGTCAGCCCTGCCTGAGATTTCAAGGTTCTCTGGGGCACCTTTCAAACACCATTCTGTGTTTTGCGACTGATTTTCTCCCAGGTTTAAATTTTACTGTCATAGTCTGTTTCCATGCACCTTAGCTGTTTAATCTGTGTTTTATACAGATGTATACAAGGATATGAATTTAAAACCATTACTGTAAAGAGGCCTATGAATCCAAGAAGAAATTTGGCTTTCCAGGAAAGGATTTTCGGCATGCCTAGATTTTAGAATCAAATTGTATTGGTTGATTCTTGCATCGTTCCATCAGTAACCACCTCCAGTCTGATCCTGGATTACTGTGGTCTTTGCATCTCTGCGCAGATAACCATTTTTCCTTTAGAAACACACTACGCACACGCTGATAAGCCAGTCGTCTAACAAGCGAGAGCTGCGGAGCTGGATAGGGTCTCTGTGCTACGGGGTGTTTTCATTTGCGGCCTGTGCGAGCTTGCGTCCTCTGTGAGGGGGGCACAAAACTGCCGTGTGAGGGTGTGTCTGTCTGTTAAGGGCGTGGAAGCAGAAACAGTTTTACCAGTAAATAATAAAAAAAATAGAACTCTCTGAATAAGTAAATTATGTGGTGTTTTTTTCTTTTTATTCTCGCTGTGTAAGGTGTTTATTCGTTCTGTGTAAGGGGTCTAATATCTGGTAAAAGACTTGGAATCTCACAGTTACCCCCAGCTGCTGTACCTGTGGGGGGGTCTGGCTTTGAGGTCATCAATACACCTGCTTATTTAAAGGTTGTGAAACCTCTCCTCTGTAAGAGCTCCTCAGCTGGGGGCACAGCCAGCCCACACACCTGTGCACACACACACACACACACACACACACATACTGAACAACGCTACAGCATCTCTCATCTCCACTGCTACTGACATCGCCAGCAGCAAAGCCGCAGAAAAATATAAGATAAAGGCAAAATGGAATCAAATCCCAGTTTATGGTGTACCAGAAATTTCTGTTTTAAAATTGAAAGCAGTCAAAAACAACCTATCCGGATGTGCAAAAAAAGAAAAAAAAAAAAAAGGAAAAAAAGCACTCATCAGATCATATTATTTTTCTTCCAGTGTTCAGAAGTGTAGATTTTATTTTGTTATGGCTGGTCATGCATTGTTCCACATCAGCCTTGGTTGAAGTGTTCTCTGAATGACAGTGCAACTATAAACATCAGGCTTATGAAGCTTACAAGGCCCTGTCTTTGTTGTGCCGCAGAGGTGTTAGTTCGGAGTCTACACCAGTATTTGAGCCTGCTTTGAGCCTATTTTATGGTTTTTAGCAACTATCGTGTGTCGTTGAACGTCCCTCTTTCCCTTCGACTTGCGACTCCTACTCCTTCCTGATGCGAATTTTACTTGTTTGGTGTATCAGGAGTCATGCTTCTCAGCACTACTCACGCTAAAACACTGAATCATTTGTCTGTTTCTGTAACTGATACACGTGTAATTTGTCAACAACTCTTTGACCTCTTTCAAAATCTTTGATATCGAGTTACCTGAGAGACTCGCATATTAAACTTGCATGTTGACTTTTTTAAGTATGATACAGATACTTCAAAACACAAGTTATTTTTTATATATTGGTGTTTCCATTGTTCTGTCTAGCCCAACAACATGATGTCACCTCAGAGCTACATACCCTAACAGTAAAAACAGTGCTATATTTAGCTTTGGGTGGGAGAGGGGGTAGTCCAACTTCAGCATGACTCTGGGTTTGTTGTTTCTTTTTAAATGTGAAATTGTAAATGTGAAAAACGTGTATGAAATTAGATAATATTGAGAGATGAGGTAAGACAGAGATGTGGGAGACGTTTACAGAGCACCGATGAACTGAGTAGGGAGATGCAGCGAGAGTGCGTAGCCGGGCACACGGTTGTATTTAGACATCTCAGAATGGCTCAGCAGACAGTGTGGAGCACAGAGATAAGACTCTTTCACAGAAACCCCTTTCTGCTGAACTGGAGGCCTGTAGGCTGGGCTGCATACAGCACACACACACACACACACACGCGCGCACCCACACAACACACATACGGTCTCTCCCTCTGCACCGACTTAAGGACTCTGCTGCTCCTTAACTTATTCAATCTCTCCTTACCTCTCTGCCTCTCTATTTCTGTCCCTCTTTGATTGGTCATAACCCACACCATATCATACCAATATCCAATGAATTAGTTATTCATAAAAAATACAGAGGGTGAATGTTTTCAGTCAGCCTCATATAACCATAGCATTAGAGTATTAAGGTTTTCAGTTTTAAGACGCTTGTGTGTGATCTCTGCTCCGAGCTGAGAAGATCAGCTGCAGCTGTCACTCAGGTCATGTGATTATTAATTCAGCCCTATGAGATTCAATTCGACACCATGCAGAAAGAGCTGTCAGACTCTCTTAAGCTAAGGCCCAAGGGTTATGCAGCTGGTGCTGCTCCCCAAAAGACTGAAGTATCCAAGGTACTACAGAAAATTAGAAGATACATTTTTTGTTCATCGTTTTAACCTCATGTGTGAAGCACTTTGTTGTGCATGTTACTGTACCAGATAAAAAGATAAAATATATTATTATTAATATTATCATTGTAAACTATGACTGACAGGTTGCGGTATCCATCCTTCCTGTTGCCTGTTAGCACAAGGCCTGTTCAACCATCTGTCCATTATCTATACCTGAGTAATCCAATCCAGGGTCGCAGGGGGTGGGGGTGATGTAGGCTATTCCAGCATACACAAAATGCAGGGATACTGGATGGCTTGTACAGATTAACACATACTCACTCACATCTACAGGTAATTTGGCAAGTCCAGTCCCCCTAACCTGCATATCTTTGGACTGTGGGAAGAATCCCAGAGAAAGCCCATGCAGACACAGAGAGAACATGCAAACTCTATACAGAAAGGGCCCGGTCACAGTGGGAATCAAACCTGGGGCTTTGCAGCTGTGAAGCCACAGTTTGACCCTCTGTACCACCCAGTATAAGGCCTGTGTTTCACCACTCAAGGCCCTTAATTTAAGTTTGGCTGGATCACTGTCGGCTGGATCACTGGATGCGTGTCCATTCTTAGGGGGAGTCATGGAGCTCATTTAGTGTACACTACTCTCTCTTCTGCTTTTGAGATGTGCTACTTTATCTTTAACATCCGTATCAGCCGCTGTCAGTACTGATCAGAAGCTCACGTCTGTGTGCGTTTTAATCCTTTAATTCCTTAGTCATTGGGCAGATTTGCTTTACTTTGTGTGTTTTTGCAGACACATGGGGTAAGAGTAATATTAGTGTGGCGCTTATTTGCATTTCTGTTACAGCGGCGTGTGTGTGGGATGGTGGAGCCCCGCTGTGGGACGGCCATGTTTGTTTCTCCATCTGTGGCGATCTTTGGTTTAATTGCTGAAGCAGCGCAGTCACTCTCATGCCTGTCTCTGTCATGTTGACTGTGCAGTGTCCCATGCCCTGAGTGCTACTCTCCCCTTTTCACTTAGCATGCTGTAGTGATGTGTATTTGCAGTGTTGAATTATACATCTGCATGTGTGGCTATGTGCCTTTCACAGCGTGGCAGTGTGTGTGTGTGTGTGTGTGTGGGCAGACATTCTCTTTCAGATCATTGCCTTGGCACTGTAGTGTAGTAGCGTAGCATTGCTGTGTGTGTGTGTATATGTGTGTGTGTGAGTGAGTGAGAGTATGTGTGTGTGTGTGTGTGTGTGTAGGCATAGGTGTGTATATATATATGAATGCTTGAGTGTGGATAGTATGAGTGTGTGCGTGTATCCTTGAGAGTGGGTATTTGTATGTTTGTGTGTATGAGTATGTATATGTGTGTCTGAGTGAGTGTGTGTGTGTGTATGTATATGTGTGTGAGTGTGTGTGTGTGTGTGTCTTCATGCACGTGTGAGTGCACTAGGGTGTTTCTGTTCCCGTGTTTATGTTGAATGTAAGTGTCACCCTGCTGTCTCCCTCCTTTCGTTTTGATAACCCCTTATCAGAGCTGCGCAGCCATGCCCCTCGCCTTCTCACTCTTCTCACAGCCCCAACCGTACTCTCATCAGCCTTTCTTTCCTCTCCTTTCTCTCTCCCCGTCACTTTCCTGCTCTCTGTGCAGTTGCAGGGCCACTCGGTGTGCAAATGTCTCCCCTCACTTTCTGAGACAAACACACAGTTCTATCATCCCCACATTATTCAAAAGCTTAAAAGGAAACAGTCCACTCTTATCTTTGTACATGCAAAGACCTGACAGATTTGGTTGCCCCAGTTACTATTAATACCTCTGCAATGGCTATTATCTATTTTGTCATCGATATTTGAAAACTTTATATTATGCGCTGTTGATTTTTGGCAACGTCGGAATTGTAGTTCTCCAGCATTACCAATTCAATAAGCTGAATGCTGAGATGTTACATTGTTTTGCTTGTCTGCTGTTTACTGATTTCATCAAATCTTGAGGAACTGACAGATCTGCAGGCAGCAGTATCAGTCTGAGTGCCTTGTCATTAAATGTACGTAGTTGCTCCAATCATAGATGAGGGATTGGAAGCAGTCGCGTTCACTTATATTCAAATGTAGGCTTTTGGCTCCGATCAAACCCTCCGATTCGCCCTGTTACAAAACCCTGTGGATTCACCAATGATGTGGCAACACTGAGCGGGTCCAAACAACAACATGTTTGTTCTTTTAGCATTTGCATCGCTATTTGCATAATTACAAGTGTAACGTTATGTTAGACAGTAAATACACTCGCTAATCCCTCCAAACATTAAACGTTTCCTACAAATACACCAGCCCCAGTGTACGGGCATGTTCGGTTACCCGTGTGACAATCACATATTTCTGCCCCACTGAGCTCCTAATTTCCCTGAAAACTGTAAATGAACAAATGAGGAGGAAACACGGGGGTACTTTGCCTAACAAATTATTCCTACAGTCGAGGCTCTGTCTTCTCCCTGGCTATGCCAGGGCCGTATCTCTCCCCTTGATTGCAGCGTTTGTCGCTATTTGCATTACTGTTCCCAGCTCACCTGCTGAGCTCTGCCCCAGTGAAAGCTCCTCTTTGCATGTTTATTGGCTTTGTTCAGCCACTTTTCCCTCTGTGTTTTTTTTTTATCTGGGTCTGTGGGCGGCTCTGTGTGGGCTTGGGAAAAATAGGCTACGACTTTGGGGAAGAAGGTCGAGAAGCAAAGGACAGGCCTGAACATCGATTAGGACTGCAGAACATGTGGTTTATGAGAAAGTAAAACAAGCAGGAATTCACTCCAGTTTGGTCGTTGAGCAACAGGTTGCTGCTTCTAGCAAGCACTGTGGCTCTGATTTCATTTCTTTGAGGCAGACGGTTTGATGGAATTTTATCTTTCCCAGATGCTGAAATATAAGTAATATCTGTGGTACTACACAAGTGTGACAGTTTAATGCAATGGCATATTTGTGACACACAAAGCAGAACTCTTAACAGAGGTCTCTCTTGATAAGAAAATGATGTAGTAAATATCAACAGCGCGTAGCAGGTCATGTTCTGAGCTGAACGTTAAAGAATCGAGGCGTGTGAATTCTGGTGTTAATCAGATGGAAGGCGCTGAAACACACAACGCTCTCTGGACTCTGCTGAAAGATTGGTCCAGGCAACTCCCATTTCATTGGCTGCAGATGTCCATGGCCATAGCAGAAAGTGATGACTGCTGTTTTACTTGGTTGTGTTTCACACAGATTACAGTAGTTTCACCACCATTCTCTGTGACTGTATGGCCAAGTGCTGGAGGTTGCGGGAGTATTTTTCTGTGAAAGTGTCACTCCAGAAAGAGAGATAAGTTTGTCTGGTCGGACTTTTGTAGTTTTGAGATGTTTTTATTTGTTACATTTGACAAGACTGCAAGAGTGGGGAGACCACGTGGGACGTAACTACTGGAGTTGTGTATGTAGTTCATACCCGAATTGATCCAAAAATGTAATGAAACTGTGTTTTCCGGGATGAATCCTACAACACATGCACATGCAGACATAATTATATTAGCACCATCACCAAATACAGCATATACATTTTGTTCCATTTTCATACATTCTGTTTTCTGCACAATGACTGCCACTCACAGTGTCCCCACAGATATTCATTGGATAATCTGAAAAGAATGTGTGCAATAACAAACTTCTTATTAATTATGTAAACTGTTAACCCTATCACTAGAGAAAAGGATAAATCGTTGTCCATCTTTGAAGGGGAAATGTAATATCTGGTCTGAATTGTGTCCGACCTCTAACCCCCCCCAACCCCCAAAACCAAATCATCATGAGTGACGTGCAACAGAAGAGGAGGAGCAAAGAGGCGTGTCTAACATTAAAAAAAAGACATATTCTAAAGTTTGCCCCCCGCCCCTCCAGCTCCCTGTCACCCTTCTCCTCCTTCTAACTTCAGTCATCAGTAGCCACTGTTCCAGACCTGTCACTCTGCTGGAGAGTGTCCCACTCTTTACCCGCCTCATTCGCACCCATCCGCGCCCCAGCTCGGGCCCCTGAGTCACCTGCGCCTGGCCCCGGGACCGCACACCAATCCACAAACTCCACAGAGACACAGAGAGAGAGAGAGACTCCCTCAAATAAAAGTGCAGAGTCAGGTAAGAGCTGCTTACTGTCGCATGTGCTCTCATTGCAACACTATTTGTGTTCCTTTATCTTTGATTGTTCCTGTAGCCACTTTCCTTTGAAGTATTGCTAATTGCAGGTCTTTCAGTCATGTATCACTAGTCAGTATTCGTATATCCAGGGACCACAGATGGCAGTTAGCTTTGGAGCTGACTCTGGCCCAGAAGTTGTGATGG
This sequence comes from Albula goreensis, assembly GCA_022829145.1. NCBI lineage: Eukaryota > Metazoa > Chordata > Actinopteri > Albuliformes > Albulidae > Albula > Albula goreensis. The sequence continues at coordinate 32,270,597 of CM040752.1, forward strand.
GCATGCTCCCAATACAAAAGCCAAATAATTAAAGACAGTATATCACAGACAAGACTCTCCAAATGATATGTACAGCAGAAGTGCTTCATTCAGGTTCAGGCAAGCAATATTTGAAAGTGGAATAAATGTCCTTGTACACTTAAGCATGAAAATCTTATCTTGAAGAAGTATTTTAGTAATTTCTATAATTTATTTCTGTATTGTTTTTTTTTTTTTGCTATATCTGTGCACCGAAGAATATTACTGTGTAAGGGAAATTTTTCACTCTCGTGGACTTTTTGCTTAATAGCAGGTGATGAGGTGGATTTATTTGTTTTTCACAAATGATTAATTGCGAGGCAAGAACAGTTGTACAGTGCTGGGTTAAACCTGAATATGGCAATGCTAGTCTAAATTCAGTTTGTGCATGTTAAGAACATGTAAAGTGACTTTTTTAAAAAGACTGTCTTTCATCCAATGTTTTCATTGACCACTGTAAAATGAAGCAACATGTTAACAGGTAACTTGTAGATAGACCTAAAGTCCGCAGTGTGAAGAGAAGGTGCATTAATGGTACAATGTGGTGTACTTGAAGCTTGTGAAGTTTTAATTGTCTCTATGGGCTGTTTCCTCACTGCTTCCTCAGTACAAGTTCACATCTGTGCTTAATGCTTCCAGTATCCACTACCTTACTCTTACTGGCCTCCAGGGGGCAGTACATTTTCTGATGTTCTTCATTTGTGCTAGTCATTTTGATGCTAAAATTATATATTCACTCTGAAGGCCAGTATGGCTAGCTTAGAGAAAATATTCAGTAATCAACGCATTCGATGACCAATTTCTTCCCCTTTCATGGAGGCATGTGATGCAATTATCAATGAGCCGAGTATTTATTATCTACTAACTTAGTAATCGGGATGACCTACAAACTTAATCCCCATAGACAGATAGGGGTATTGTAGGTCAAAATCACCTAGACTTATTGAAGTCCTGATGTGCAACAATGAAGTTTAGAAAATAAGCAGTTTTTCGACATTGCTGCATAATTCTTGCTACCCTGTGCATATCGTTATATTTTTTTATAAACTATTTTTATATATATACTGCTAGTTACATTTGTGTTGATAAATTTATCAAATTGTATTTAAACTATATTTTTAAGCCGGCTTGAATTTGAATTCACGGAATTCCTTATTTTACTGATTGTCTGCATAGATCAATTAAAACTGCTTGATAAAAAAACGAATATCTTTGACTTAATATCGAGATGTAAATGTCATGCTTTGTCACATTCCATTCTATCTGCATTTTAACTATATCCTGGGATCACCAATTTCGCTTTCAACCACGAACTCAATTGCATAAGGCTAAACCCTGGGCATACCCTTAAACTGCGAACTGCAAACCTCGAGTTCAGTCTAAGCTTATCTCTATGCGCATCCCTTATCTTTCAAAACCCTTGAGGACATACACAAGGATGGCATGAAAACAATGGCACGATGGTGCCACACTTTTTTATTTTGTGCTTTGAATGAAGCGTCTGCTCTGGTGGGGGCGTGGGCGGTGTCACAGAAATATCACAGAGTGTGTGCGGCTCGAGGGCCCTGGCCGTCCTGAGCCGTACCCTCACCCCCCATCCTGTGGAGCCTGTGTGGGCAGCAGCCTCCGCTCCCCCCTTCGTTCCTCGGAAAGGTGTCATGCAAATTTACTTCCCCCTCCCCAAGCACTTCCTTCACAGTCTGTGCCTGTGCTGCTTGCACCCACGAGAGCACGACACTCAACAGAATATGTGCAATATGCAATATTTGTATATTTTACATACAGGCTCCGAGGGAGGGAATGGGAACTGACTGTAGCCAAATGGGGGGAGCATTCTCCCTTGCTCTTCAATTCTTCTCTCCTGGCACCGCTTAATAGATTCAGATATTACAGCATACAAATTTATACACAATCCTCCTGTAGCGTGAAACAGCAGTTCCTTACCCTGAGGAGGCTTTGTAATCAGTCATTGTTTTTATGTGCGTATTCATTGTTTGGCCCTGCATTTTCAAGAGGTTTTGGTTAACGTTTTTGTATTTTCCATCTCTCTCAAAAAGGGAGAGAATAAACAGGCCTCTAGCCCATTTCTAGTTAATTTGACTCTTACACAGACAGCCGTGCGAGTTGCGGCTCTTCTGCTCTGCCATTGGGTAATCACCAGTACTAACAGCCAATCAGGGCTTTAGCTCATCCAATATATGTATTCATGTATCACTGCCACTCCAATGGCCATTTCAAGGGGAAGTAAGTGTTTTAAAATATTTGTTGTATTTTTAGTTTCAGTTTAATATAAAGACAAAAACTTTATTCATTGTGCAGGCAAATAATTTACATTAGAACTGAAGGACCAAAATTTAAATCCAGGGTACATGATTATTGGGTTTACTACATTAACAGTGAGTGTCATTCACCATTTCGTAGTGAATAATTCCATAGATTAGAGTGCTGGCAGAATCAGAGTTTTGTTTGATCAGTTTGATGTCATACAGAGAGGAACCTCGGATGGTAACCGGTCAGTGTAATGGATGTGATAGTTTACAAGCAGAGGTAGCCGATATCAAAAGCACCTATCTAGGCCGTGGTGAAGCGTGAGTCTGGCCTGTTATCTCTTTTCCTGATGCTTCTTTCATCACTCAGACCTCAGTGACACCACAATAGATAATGTGCGCTCGGTCCCACACAGGATAGCACCAAAACACAGAGAGAGAGAGAGAGAGAGAGAGAGAGAGAGAGAGAGAGAGAGAGAGAGAGAGAGAGAGAGAGAGAGAGAGAGAGAGAGAGAGAGAGAGAGAGAGAGAGAGAGAGAGAGAGAGAGAGAGAGAGAGAGAGAGAGAGAGAGAGAGAGTGGTCAACACTCTATGTGACTCTACCAACATGAATCAGAAAGCCTTGCTTTGCTTGACTCAGCAAAACAACACAGGATAGTCCCCACAGCAAGATGGTATCAGTTCTGCTTGACTCTACTTAGCTGTGATGTATAGCACAGGACTGTGCCCACTGCATACACTACATAAATGACTGTGGTAAACGCAAAGGCATATTGTCAGTCCCCGCTGTTTGAGTCTTCTTGGCTCCATTCATTAACGTGTCACAGCACAAGTTAGCACTCATTGCTCAGGCCCTCTCCCTCCATGGGAAGACTATTACACCATACAGCTCAAAGCTACTTAACGTAACTGGTCTAAGCTTGAGTCAACACTAGGACCCTGTGTTTGCAATGGCCTGCTTTTGTAGCCTGTATTTCAGGTGAAATAGATGGGCACAGAGATGGGCACAGATGAAGCTGAAGGTGGGCTCCGGGCCCTGGCCTTTTGTCTGTCCAAGTGCCATCTTGGATGATGAACATTCCACATTTTTTTACATGAATTTTTTCATCATCTTTAAAAGAAGATTAGCATTAGTGTTAGCATATCCATCAACCTTAAAAAAGGGTTGTCCACTCTGATGGGTGGTCCTTATTTTTTCTTATGTGCTTGTCCCCCAAACTGTGAGAGCATGACTCTGAATCTGATATATCTGTTTATATGTTGCTCTGGTTCAATATATCACAAGGGAATGAGCTACAAGAAATGCTACAAGATAAAGTAAGAACATGAATTCAGTGTAATCCAACCAATTATCTCAATTACACTGAACTGAGTGTTCTGTTGATTAAGAATTCCAAGTCTTCAGAGCCGTTATTACAGGAGAACGGAGGCATGCACACACATGTTCTCTCCTCAGGAAAACGTTGTGCCAACTGCTGCACTCCTGCTTTTTGCGTCACTGTGTCACTCGTGCACAGTGTCGGGCCCAGAGATTTTCTTTTGCTGGTGCCATGGGGTTGCTCAACTTTTTCAGTGAGGGTGCTCTGCCACGACAATTACAGTTAGAAATAAAAATGATAAATAAACAGCAGAAATGTCTTGGGGGTGCTAGGGGGTGCTATTGCTATCCTAGGGGTAGCTACAGCACCTGCTGGCTGATCTAGAGCGAGGCCAAAGTCGGCTATACAGCACCCCCCCACAGGGCTAGCACAGTCTGGGCTCACGGCCCGACCATGGGGCCCTTCCACTAAGGGCCTTAACGCAGGACAAGCCCTCCAACAACCAAAAAATGGAAATTCCAATTTCTCAAAGGTTTAGGCATATTTTAAATGAAAGTGAACTCAGTCATATGAGATTCGGAATAAGCAACATTTGATTTCTTATGACTCAGTTTTAATTTTATTGCCAAAAAAAAGGTCAAAATCACTTGTTGCAAAATCACATCCAATCACTGGTTAATGCTTAAGTAGTATTGACAATTTATAATGAATATCAGTAAATCAAGTCTTAGAATATTGATTGGAGGCTATATTAACATCTTAGATCAAGAGCAATGAAGTGAAGGTCTCCGAAAATGTGTATTGAATCTCTGAAAGTCCCAACTCTAGATATATGTAATTCAAGAAAACCCCTACTGCTCACAACATGACACACCATATTTCAGGGACTGGCAAGCCTGATTGATTAAAGTAATCAGTCAGGCTTGTCAAAAAAATAAATAAAAATGATATATTATGCAAGTTTTGGAAACAGAGTATTTCCGTGTTTTTTGTTGTTGTTGTTGTTGGTTTGATGAGACATTTAGTGCTGTGAGACGTTTTTGAACATTTTTGGTGAGATCTGTCTGTTCTGTTTAGCATTTAGAGCTTCAGTCTGAAGGGACGTATGAATAGAACATGGACGCTCTGCCATGTCACATGTTATTTTAAAATGTATTCATACATAATTAATACAATATTTGCATCACACAAAAGTCATTACATTCCATCTGGAAAGACACTCAATACAGTTTACTTTAGACCACAAGTTCCTACTGAGGTTTGGAGAGACCCCAAAGATTCACCTTCCTCTTGGAACTAGGTTGTATAAAGATAAGCATTACTGCACTTTTAATTACAAGACTATTTCTATGCAAATAAATATAGTCATACACTACAAGAGAGGATGAGGCCAAGGTGAACAGATGAGAGAGTTGAAGACCCGGTCAGCTATGCACACTTGAGTTTATGCTGATAAACATCTGACCAGGTTTTTTTTGGTAGACATCGGATGCCCACATTCATCAACAGCTGCACGCCGAGGTGAACACCTGGTTACCCCTCGGAAATTACTTATTAAATTGAACTTCTTCATTTTTTTGTACAATTTATTTCCGTCCTTAACCATCTTTATCATTATCAATGACTTTTTCAGGAAATTTGGCTAATTTCAAATGAGTCAGGGGTCTGTGAGATTATGGTGCACTTATCCAAAGTAATTATACTGATTATGAAGTATGGATCATTCGTTATCGGTATCTTGATTATTATTTTCAATAAATAAATAAATAAACAAACAAACAAACAAACAAATAAATAAATAATTGGTTTGTGGATTAAAATGGATTCTATACCAGACTGAATATGTAATCAGATTGAAGATTGTAGAGCACACCGTTATTGCATTGTTTTTCGTTGAAATACAGTGCTGAGTGTGGTCTCTCAGGCTGTAATAAGCTTCAGTGATTCTGTGTGTGTGACTCACGGTCTGCTTGCGCAGCTGCTTGAGTTCTTGCGAAATTTACCATGAGAACGTTCCACTATAGTATGCTGATTCATACCGAGAAATGCTTCTCTAATGAGCGACTTCTATTAATCAGATTCGCCCGTGCTTTTCCCTCTGCCGGCTCCTATCGCTGCATTATGATAATGACGCTACCTATCTGCTTCTCTCAAGCACTATCAATCTCCCAAAGTTCCTCTTATCTGAAGTGAATAAAGATATCTTGTGCTGGATATCTGTTGTCTCTGTAAGGCTGTTATTGCACTGTCATTGTATGTGTATGCTGTGTGTGTGTGTGTGTGTGTGTGTGTGTGCGCGCGCGGGCGCGCATGTTGCAGTACAGTAAAACCTCAGACATACACAAGCATCAAGAATGGGGCCGTTTCAGATCTGTACAATTTTTGCAAGTAATGCTAAAATGCAAAACGATTACAATTTGATTACAATTATTTATGTCTTTTGAGTAATGTATTTCCATTATTTCTCATTTTTGCATCAGGGATAATAAAAAAAAACGTTTGATATTGATAAGTCACAATTTTATAGGCTACCTCCAAAGTCATAACGCGTTCGGCTTACCGGTCGGTCCGTAACTCTGAGTTTGGAATCTCAGAGGCTCAGATGAATTTGTTTCAGTACAATATGCTGCTTCCCTCCAGAACTGCCCGTTCTTCGCCCCCTTTCTTTCAAACGTAGACTATTAAATACGTTCTGGGTTACAATGTTTCAACGAATCTATGATGGCATAATACAAACTATCGTTTTGTCGTGTGTGCAGAATAGCCTCGATGATGTATCAAATGATCTGAGAGATATTCGTGGGTGATGTCAGTGGCGACGTATGTGCTTCATCGTTTGCATCTGAGAACGGTTAATGTTTGCGAAGGTGAATGATAGGTTTTTTTTTTTTGCAGGTTGTATCTATTTCCGTTTACCCTTTATTCGATGATCAGTCAGGTTTGTAAAAACATAAAGGGTTTATAAAACTTACTAACTTTGATTTTATCCGCACAATGTTTGTTTCCATTACATATTTCGCAGTCAATTTGGAATCCACATAAGGTCGAAGAAACCAAAGTTGACAGAAACAGTCAGAGACTGACTGCTACTCTTGTTCATCTCGTTATTATCTCGGACCCCTACACGGTTAGAATAAGCTTATTGCTACCAATAGAACAATGAGACCACATGTTCGAAAGTCTTTACAACATAGAAACAATTTCTAAGTAGATAATTTGAAATTATTCCTCTTCACCAATACTTCTTTGTAAACTAACAGCTTACTGTGGAAGAATTCATCAGTTTTTAGTTAGTGTTTAGAGTTTGGAGCTTGATTTTCAAATAGAAAATTAAAAAATTGATCCATTGTTTTTGCCCTGTTTTTCTTCTTTCATACTGATAAGGTCATTCATTCTATGCAAATTCAGACAGCTAATTCTGGTGCTTGTCTTTCATTTTCGCTCCTATTTTGAGTGAAAATGAAGATAGTCATGAAAAGATAGTCTGGTATCAGATTCTGACTGTGCAGGGGCCAGCTGTGAAAGGACAGCTCACAGGGCCATGTACATCATTGTGTTTGTGTCATTCAATAAATCTTTTTTTTTAGTTTTACGTTTTGGGACAAATCACTATCCAATATCATCACAATTACTTAACAACATTGCATGTGTAGATAGTGAATGAAAAGTGAAAACACAGCAGGGCTCCACCAGTGATGTCACAGTGAGGTGATGTCACAGTGCGGTGGGCTTTATGCTCCTATCAGAGTCTTGATTGCACTATTATACATGCAGAGGGCAAGCTAATTAATTCATTGATTGATTGATTGATTGATTGATTAATTAATGTTGAATGGTCTTCCTCATTCCCATCGTACATCGAATTCCCATCTGCTGCAGGGAGGGCTGTCGTCCAAAATGACAGTCCCCCTCAATAGGACGTGCAATTGTCACCAAGTAGTTTTAGGAGGGTGACCCTGATATTGTATGAAGTAACCACCAGATCTGAACCAAGTCAAGAATTCATGGAATGTTCTAGAACAACAGCTGTGACAGTATTCTGTCTGCTAGGAGTGAATGATTTGACTCTATTGAGCAAATGTGGATGTATGCCCCCCTTGTAGAATCCCAGGTTATGTTCTTGCTTAACTGTACAGTAATAGAGAGATTATCCTTTGATTCACGCCCAAACACAAACAAAGGCATGAAGCATTAAAAGACAATTGCTTACATTCTTCGAGTCCCTCCATGTTTGCGATGCTGTCGCCCACACAGGGACCGTGCTGACAGTGGAGCCCCTTCCTCACCTTGTTCCAGCGCAGTCGCCATCCGTGGTAATGGAGGAATCCTCAGAACAGTCGCGCTGGGTGTCCCCGGCAGTGATCGGACCCGACGCCATCTCCAGCTTCCCCTCCGAGCCGGGCCTGCTGCCCCAGGGCGAGGAGGAGGAGTCGCTGTACTCCAGCGCCGAGTCGGACTTCGCTGGCCTGCCATCGTACTTCTCCAGCCCCAGCCACAGCCGAGCCGCGCCTGCCTACAGGCACAGCCCAGGTCAGCACGGGGGGCAGGTCGCCTGCGGTCACTCTGCATGGCGCAGGTCAGGGCTAAGGGTCTGAGGGGGTTGCCAGAGCCCTGCAATGAAACCTGGCCATCCTAATTTCTGAATTTTTGGAACAGTCTTTTGACTGGGACAGAAGCTCCTGCTTTGACAATAGTAATAGTCGTGTCACCCCAAAATAACTAAACAGCTCCCATATTGGCCACCCCATTTTAAAAAGACCTGGGGCCTCCACTGTAGGTCAGTGCTAAGCCCCATCTGACCAATACGTTTAAAGGAAACGCTCTCCCTCTGATAGCCTTCTCACATTTATAGTTTTATATCTTAGTTCACTGCCTGTGACAGGGCGCTAAACTAAAGCCAAAACCGAAACACAGCTGTTTTTCCTGGAATCACTTGAGGACAGAAATGACTTGAGGACAAAAAATTCAAATGTCTTCTGGCCTCTCTCTCTCTCTCTCTCTCTCTCTCTCTCTCTCTCTCTCTGTCACCAGTTCGCCAGGTTTACTCTTCCTCTTCCCTCCTGAACAACATTCCGTGGCTGGATGGGACAGGAGGCCACACCCTAAGCTCGCCCTACACCCCCCCGCCGTCCACCTGGCCGGGCAGTCCTTTCGGGAAGACCTCCCTGCACCCGCACACCTCATCCTCCCTCTACCCCCAGACCCCCGCCACCTCCTTCACTTCCTCCCGGGATGGGGTCCCGTCCCCGGGCCAGGAGGGCAAGGACAGCCTCCGCCTCCAGGAGGCGATGAAGGGCGAGAGGCTGAGCCCGCTGGAAGGAGGGGGCAGCAGTTTTCTGACCCTGAGCTCGGCCGCCGGGGGGGTGTACCCCCACCCTCCCCACTCCCACTCCTGGGTCACTACAACTCCTACATGACCTCCCCGCAGGACTACGGCACCGCGGCGCTCTACTCCACCCCCGGCGGCTGGATGACCCCCTCTTCCTACTCCCCAAAACTGCGTAACAAGATGAGACTCTCTCCACCTGGTGAGGATTCTCCTGTCCATCTTCACTGCTACACATCCAGCTCTGACCGATTTGACCACGGCTGTAATTCATTCTCATCCATTCTGAAAGTTAATGGCCTTCATTTACCACAAAATTACTGAGGTGTGGATCTGCCCATTGTTCTCAAAGTTTATAAAGCACACTATGTAAATTTTCTAATGAAATGTAAAATGTATTCATGGTGGAGAGGGTAATTCAACGATTCCAGGTCCCAAATATTTGCTTTTTATTGCCTTGAGAAGAAAGAGGTGCAAATGTTCACGTGTAAATTATTGATGAACTATTTGCAGCTAAGCCAGATAGAGGGTAAGTGAGGGGAACAGTGAACAAATTCAGCTTTCTTTCAGAGAGTGTAAAGAATAATTGTGTTGAGTAATTTTACCACAGCAAACCATTACAGTGTTCATGATTATTTATTTCTTTATATGCTGGAGTTTGTGATGGGGGAAAAAAAGCTTCATGAAACTAAAAATGGACAGGAGCCACATGCAGTATTTCTTCAGGGACTCAATGATATGGACCAATCATTGTGTTTTGCAGTGAACAGCAAAATGTTTTGATTGGTTTCAAACAAGATTGACAAACTGGTGGTAGCTCTCCCCGCCATGACATCCATTGTGACCCGTATTTAGAGCAGTGAGATATCTATGGTTGTGATATCTAGAGCAGTGATATCTGTGGTTGTGTGCTGACAGCCAGCTCTGTGTTTGGTGAGACAGAGGCCCGGGAGTGTGTGAACTGCGGAGCCACCGCCACCCCCCTCTGGCGGCGTGATGGTACAGGCCACTACCTGTGCAACGCCTGCGGACTGTACCACAAGATGAACGGGCAGAACAGACCGCTCATTAGGCCAAAGAAGAGACTGGTGCGTTCTGGTGGGGGTGGGGGGGAGAGACTTGGAGATGTGGGGAAAACGTTTACACAGCAAAATGTCCAGTGTTAATTTAACGCATTTGAGTACAGCTGGACTCGTATGTACACTGTTAGTGTCAAATGCGAACACTGGACATTTCGCTGCATCCTTCTAATGTGAAAAATAAATGTGTATTATAAAATGTTGTGCAGTTGTAAACATGTCATATAACTTAAATACAAGGCATGGAAGCATCCACTGAGGAAAGACAGGCAACTCCCTTTAAAACCTGCTCTTAGAAACTGCTCATAAAAAATTCAATGAAAAAATGTGTTTCTCCATTTTTTTATTGAATAATTCTTTATTTGAATGACTGCAAACAAACAATATTGGCCAAACAACAAACAATGAAACAGTTAACAGTGACATGTTTGAAACATACTTAGTACAGTTGGACAAAATAAATAAGATATAAGAAAGGGAGAAAAAAATAAAGGAAAAGTACAGCTTTGCATGATGACCACCAATAATGACAGTAATAAGAGCAAGACCGCTAACAATCCAAATAGCAATAGGGAAATGGTGCCTCACTGGTTGTCCCTCATCTTGTGACAGGAGGCCACGTATTTGGTGGCCAAAACCATACATTCAGTTTATCCATCGCTGATTGTGTATGTCTCTCATGGTCAGATCGTCAGTAAGAGGGCGGGCACGCAGTGCGCCAACTGCCACACCAGCACCACGACCCTGTGGAGACGCAACGCCAGCGGAGAACCCGTGTGCAACGCCTGCGGACTCTACTTCAAACTTCACAATGTGAGTATGTCGCTACGCTCCCTCACAGGTTATCACACCTGCTCTGTACTTCAAACTGCACGTGTGTCACCATCCTGCCCCACAGGTTATCACACCTGCAGTGCCCTGGTTCAATGCTTGCCATTGCGACACAGCGATGCTAATTTAACACTAACAGTGTACATATGAGAACAACATGTGCACTGTAAGTGTTAAATGAACACTGGACATTTTGATGTGTAGGAGACTGTTTCTTGGGTTATGCTGGAGCAGTGTGGGGAAGAGAGCTCACTGAAAAAGGGCAATAACCACATTTTCCAATCTATTATCTAGATCGGGGGTTCCCAACAAGGGTGCCCTCACCCCCGGCGGGGTGCGAGATGAAATTTTAGGAGTCATCACTCAGCCAGCTGCCCGTGTCCCTTTAGAAGTGGTAGCAGGTGGTTGTGTTGCGTAGATGGCAGTCTCGTTGTTTATGTAATCAAAACGAGAGAATAACAGAATTAACATATAAGTGACTGATTGTCAGATTATTGCTTTAAAATCAAATCATAACGTAACATCTGACATAATTGTTGTATATTGTTTCACTCATAAACTCACGATCGCGAGAGTTAGTTAAGTATTTCACCCCTCGGGGCCTCTCAGCTTGCCCATCACCTCTGCTCACAAGCACCGACTTATTCATCTTCAAATGTGATATTACTTTTTGTAGGGGGTGCGAACATTAATGAAACATTTCCTAGGGGTGTGGGGAAAAGGTAGAAAAGGTTTGGAACTCCTAATCTAGATCAATATTACTAATACCTGGAATTGCTCTCCCTGGTGACTTCCAGTGGTCACTTCTATTGTACCTTACTCATAAGTTCATCTGTGCATTACTCATCTGTCTTTGCTGTCTTGTGCTTGCTCTGTGTGCCTGGCTGAGCCCGGTTTCTGTTTAAGTCACACACGCGGTATGGAAAATGTGGCGTTCGACAATCCGTTCTCTTTTTGTGAAGCCACACGACACAAAATGAAATATTCATTTGTATTATTCATTTGAATGCAGATAATAGCTCTTGTTTTTGTACTTTCAAGATGACCTAATCTATAATTTTACCACAACTTTATTTTCTTTAGATTCATATTTCTCTTTAAGATGTCTTATAAACCAAATCTTCTTTTTTACATTTTAGATATTTTCCATTTTTCCATTTTCCATTTTTCTCACATCATGTATATCTTTTTGTTTTTTTTTTGTTACTGTGCAAAATTGTTGTGCCACTGTAATTGAAAGATAATGCCTCCTTACCCTCTCTTCCCTGTACTTTTTAAAAAAGCTCTATCACAAAACACACAAACAAAAAGCAGTCCTGAACCTGCCTCTAAAAACACGCCCTGTCTGAATGCAGTATGAGTGAAACCTGCCTCTGTCCCCCGTCAGGTGAATCGACCCCTCACCATGAAAAAGGAAGGCATCCAGACGCGCAACCGCAAAGTGTCCAACAAGAACAAAAAGGGCAAGAAGAGCGGAGGGGTGGACCTGTACGCCGACGTGCCCCGCGGACCGCCCTCTGACCCCCATGCTGGCCCCTACTCCCTGGCACCGCGCCTCTGCTGTCCTACAGCCATTCCCCTCACCTACTGCCCCAGTCCTCCTCCCTGTACCCCCCCTCTGCCACCCTGCCCTACTCTTACCACCCAAACTCCGGCATGGTGCCCACCCTGGTCTGAGGCAGGAGGGTTTTGGGCGGGGCTGAATCTGACCAATGGGCTTGTACATATAACACCATGAACCCACGCACACACACAGGCACATACTTATACAGACATACACACAGTGGAGGAGAGAAAGACTGGCAATAAATCAACATATTAAGGGCAAACACTGACTCAGACATGCTTGGCTGTAAACACTGGCTGTAAAAATAGGGTCATAACCACAGATTTCAAGATATACTAGACACTGTGTACTTATTTTTTCAATGAGGAAAAACATCAATTTTTACAGGGTACATTTTCTATTGTCTGTATTGTATGTGAATAGGGGAGGTTTGTAGATATGGGTTTATTGTTATACATTTTTTTGGTAAGCTTTCATGAGAATTTTGAACTTCTCTGCTCTGATTTTCTGATTTTTATGCATTAAAACAATTTACAAAAAATATGCTAATAAAATATTTTTGGTGAAGACAATGTGCGAGGTGAATAAGCCTTATTAATAATGGAAGGCAGGTTATATCCACATGCAAACATGACCGTGTTAATACATGTTCATTCTCATCCTCTGGGTCCCCCAGTGACGTCTGCAGCCGACAGTTTCACATTTTTAACTACAGCATGTAACTTGAGTTCAGAACAGGCATCATCAGCACAGTAATAGTAATAATAATGTATGTGACAGCATGCCAGGGCTTAAAGGACATTTACAAAATATGGGGTCCAAAACCGAACTTCTAGCTGATCTACTCCTGCATTCCATGGTTAGCATAAAATATTGAGATTTTTAAAAACAGTCAGCGCAATGATTTTAAAAAATTATATTACATTTTGAAATGTATTGGAAATTTGCATGGATTCTTGAATCTATAAAATATCCATGCTCTGGAAGCAACAAATAGCAAACCGAAAGCAGATAGAAAAATATCCAGATTCAATATCCAGATTCGAAATTGTTATAATGGGTATGTAATTTCCAGATTATTTGAAAATTACTTTACAGTGATAACAGAGCACAAAATTTCCCCAAGAGTTTCAAAATGTCAAATAATATGCATTAATGGTTATCTGTATTTATTTTTTAAAACTGTCTATTGATGGAAATTTTAGGTTTATTCATACAGAGAAAATTAAGTGAACAAAATGAAAAAGTATGAAAATGTAATAAAAATAGTTGATACCTGTAAAATATATTTGCCATAAAAATCTATGTACATCTGAAAATCCTAAGGTCTCCTTCGGTCCGCCTGAATTTGTTTAAGACAGTTACCAATCACTCATGCAAGAGTGCCTCGATCAGTTATGGTCAAAGTAACAGTTCCTGGGAAGTCCTGAATTAGCACTGGATTTTCTTGATTCCAGATGCGCCGGTCTCAGTGCCTGGCCTCTTCCACCGAAATTAACATGCAAAGCTTTAGCTGATAAGAATGCACCCTACTTGCCAAAATACCAAGTGAGAGAGAGAGACTGCAGGTGCATCTGGCCTCATCCTTTCTTTAATGTGTGATACAACATTTTGTGTACTCAGTGATATTTTATTCACTTCCAATATGGAGAGCAAATGGCCATTGCTCATGTGCATTTTATTGGGCAGGGTTGGCTTTCTAATGCCAGTGCATAAAGCGCAGTCTACCTCGTCTCACAGTGTTAGGCCACAATCTCTTTGACCTGGGAATTCCCTACTTAAGCCCTGCGTTACTTGGTCATAATCTGGTTGAGAAATTTCAGTTTCCATTCAGAAACACTTACAAACCAGTCAGCTAAACAGACTGAGTAAAGGTAGACAGAGTGATGGATGAAACAACGCAAAACACATGGTGGCAACTGTTCTATACAAATGAAAGGCTTTGACTCACAAAGGTCATTTTTTGTCGGTGTGTAAATGACATTTAAATTCTGTGGACTGTTTTTGGTGCTGCGGTCGGCCTGCACTGTAGTGCCATTGTCACCACGGTTACCTGTCCATAAATACCTCTTTGTCTGAGGCTGCAGAGGAGGTATGCACAGTGAAAGTGTGACTGGAACATTGAGTATGCAAATACAACACTTTCCATAAACTCCGGGCATTTTTCAAATCATTTAACTGAAGTGTCACACTCATTTTAATGTCTGAATTAAGATATTGGGGTGGGGGGGAGAATAAATGAACAAATAAATGAACACAAACACACACACCCAGATGCCCACACACGTAATCACACATACACACACAGGTTGTCAGTACAAATGAACGGTTGCCCTCCTGCGCATTATTGTACCAGCCATTATTTTCAGTGACTGCGACTAAAAGAGAGGACCAAATTACTCCATACTAAAGCAATGCACAGGGCTTAAGCAGATCAATAAACAAAGACCCTGTTTATATTTACTGGAGCAATGATACAGTGTATAAGAATGAAAATTCAGCACTATTCATATTGCATATGTACAGACATAATTCAGAACAACAACCAACATAATATCTGATGTAGACATTTTTGCTACCTTTTGTGTTTTTTTCTGCTGTCATTGTGGTTCACAGTGGTGCATTGGTAACTATAGATGTGAGTATGCTGTCTGAGGAGGTGGGCATACTGTAGCTCCAAAGCCCATATGTATTAATGGTAATAAGGCTAATAGGTGGGTATACTGTCTGAGGAGGTGGGCATACTGTAGCTCCAAAGCCCATATGTATTAATGGTAATAAGGCTAATAGGTGGGCATACTGTAGCTCCAAAGCCCATGTGTATTATGGTAATAAGGCTAATAGGTGGGTATACTGTAACTCCAAAGCCCATATGTATTAATGGTAATAAGGCTGATAGGTGGGTATACTGTCTGAGGAGGTGGGCATACTGTAACTCCAAAACCCATATGTATTAATGGTAATAGGAGGTGAGTATTGTATCTAAGGAGGTGGGTACATTATAAAGCCAAAGCCCATGTGTATAAATGGTAATAAGAGGTGAGTATTGTATCTAAGGAGGTGGGTACATTATAAAGCCAAAGCCCATGTGTATAAATGGTAGTAAGCTGGACACACAGTGTTTAGGTGGGTATACATGTCTATATTACCGATGAATAGCTTGCCGTGATCGTATAGTGGTTAGTACTCTGCGTTGTGGCCGCAGCAACCCCGGTTCGAATCCGGGTCACGGCATGGTATTCCAATGTGTGGCCTTTTATGACCAATAGTGAAGTACTAGCGCACAAATTACATATTGCCTTGTAAGTCGCTCTGGATAAGAGCGTCTAACAAATGCCTTTAATGTAATGTATGTGTGTCTATGTGTGTGTGTGTATAGCCTCAGCGACACCACCGCTAGTAAATCTTGATGTGGCACCACATCGTGCGATTGCAGCACCAGCTACTCAGAGATGAAAGTTTTATTTTCTCTCCTCCACAGCCACAGATCAAAGTCGAAAGGTGGCAAACCACCACACGACGGTTTGATTGAACTAACTCTACCCCATCATGGAAAGATTATCTCAGATGGATCCTCTTACGGTCCCCCCTCTCCACCCCACACGGCTGCAGAGTCCTGTCAGGTCAGCTCAAGTCTCTCCAGCACCGCAGGGGGCGGAACGCGGCTTTCTGCAGATCGCAAGCTGCAGGGCGGATGATAGCTTATCTGCTGCGCCGCAGATTCACAGACCCCTACCTTCCACCAGGCGCACATTCTCACACGCCCGCTCATTCTGCCTCTCAGTCATGCATACACAGGTACCCAAACGTGACCGCTGCCATAGATACCCCCAGTTGCTATTGGGAGGACACCCTCTGCTGTGATGTTAGTGTGTTAGCGGTCCTGGGTGCCCCCTTTCAAAAAGATTGGTGACCAACATATGCTAAAATCAGTCTTTTCATTTGCTGCAAGTTAACATTGTTTTCAAAGAAAGGCGACTGTTAACAGTTGGTGTGTGAATGAAGTGAACACATCACACCTGTCACATTAAAACAAACACCTTGGCATTCACCCTGTAAAATTATAATAAAAATATCAAGAACTACTTGTAGATACTTGTTCTATTGAGCTTGGCTGTTCTCCCATATCCATTGTGCTCTGCTGCATGTTGTATATCCATATCATTGTCATTAAATGATTTATTCTCTTTTTAATTAATGCATGCTAGGAAATATTAAAGAATAAACTGTACTGGTATCATTTACTGAAATAGATAAGCAGCCATTGCAATTAAAATCATATCATCAACAGATGTATATTATAAGTTATAGATTTAGTAAAGTCTATACAGGACAGTTTTATGTGCGAAACAGTCATCAGCAGTAGCAGCATATTGAAAGAAAATATTACAAAACGTGTCAAGCAAAACTGCTCGCTTTTCATTTAGAAAACGTTTATAATTATATACATTTTAATATGTTGTATATTTTATCACATTTGCAATCATTCTTAAACACAAGATCACCAGGAGAGAACATTGTGGGAACACAGTGACAGGACTGACACTGTGTGGGAATTTGAATAGATTGCAGTTTGCAGTGCGGTACTGTTAGCTTATTTTGAATAGTCTACACGGTGAGCTGGATTTTATTTTCAGTAACTTGCCTCATAGTGGACATTTGGACACATTGGGACGACTAGTATGAGGGATTGGGGGCTGTGATCCTCCACATGGCCAGATATGGAGCCCCCCGGGGGTGCTTAGCTCTTCGCGCAACAGCAATTCCTTTGGAAATACTGCAAATAATTTCATTACAGCCTTTACTGCTAGTCTGCTGTCCCACTGGTTGTCGTCGGCATGTTTCCATTCTCTTCCACATTCCCCTGATAGCAAAGCAACACTGAACCAACTTGCGATCATGCACGGTTCATGCACAGATGCACGGATTCAACCGTTGGTTACAATGTTGATTCAAGGGTCAGGTCACTCATTGAAAACATATTGTATCAACTTTGGAATACTGACAAATATAGACATGACCTCTCGGGAGACAGCGGTGTGGTGTAATGGTTAGGGGTGGCCCTGTAATCCCCATGGTTGCAGGTTCAATTCCCACCCAAGGTGCTGCTATTGTACTCTTGAGCAAACAACTTATGCCAAATTGTCTCAGTAAATATCCAGCTGTATGGCTTGATAATGTGTAGAAATGTCAAAAATAAACAGTGTAGATCACTCTATGCAGGGGCATCAAAGTGTAAATGACTATGAATATCACTGAGCATTCCATCACAGGAAAAAAACCAAACTGGGCAGAGAAAAATGTGGAAATAATTGATAGTGAGGAAATGAAAGGTTACATCTGAGATGGGGATTGAAGCATAGGTATTCAAGACAGTATGGACACTATGTTAGGGGAATTATATATGAAGGCACACTTTTTTGTGAGTGAATTAGACAAACAGGGCAGATTTGTGATCTGCTCCACATTAAAAAAGGAAAACATGTGAGTCATACAGTGGATTAGTGTATTTGCAGCCAGCAACTGTCTGAGCTGCTGTGGTGATTCACAATTTGCATGTTGTAATTCAGAAGAGACAGAAGATGAATGACACAAGGTCAGGTAAGCATTTAATTGAAAAGGACAGTGGCTGCACTTTCGGAGTGCATTAGAATAGATTTTGCTGTCCATTCATCTGCAGAGGACTGAGAGGGTATAACTGGACTGAAGGGAGAGTTGATGGATCGGGAGAGTAGCAGACTGACTGGGTGGCGGGGATCAGAACACAGCTGACAGTGAAAGTCTTGGCACAGGAAAACATGCCAAAATCCAAAATGACAAACTGTCAGAACAACTGAGAGGGCTGAACCCTGACACCAGGATTACTTACCATGCTGTGAGAACAACAGCAAACAGGAAAACAGGGAAGGAATTTACAGTGAGACCATAAGATCATATATTTTCCAGTATACTAATCACAATAGTCTAGTGGCTGAGGTACATGACTGACCCCTGAGGTTGGTGGTTCAAGCCCCAGTCCAGCCACAGCAAGAACACCATTGCTGTTGGGCCCTTGAGCGAGGCCCTTAACCCCACATTGCTCCCAGGGGAGATTTGTCCTTGGTTAGTCTAAAGTCACTTTGGATAAAAAGCATCAGCTAAATGACTGTAATGTAATATAATCATAGACTAAAGGTTTAGAAACAGTAGATTTTGAAGGGAATATACTGTGATTAAGGCAGACTGACAGGCATTGGTGTTTTTAGTCTGATAGCTTCCACTCCTCTTTGAGCTATGCCCAATCACACTGCTGCACAAAACCCAAACCCTTAACTTAGTTAAATTATTTTAATTTAGGCATAGACCAGATTGAATGCCGAGGAACAGTTTTTTTTTAGATATGGCAAACAAAAATGCATAAACTTTTCTACATATGTCAACAGTCTTAATATTTACCACCTGAAGTTCCTCATCCCCTGGTTTCTTTATAAACTTGTAACTGTCATACGATGCCTATAATTGAGTGATATTCACATATAAATGACCAATTTAAGGTTCCCCCATATTTATTTCCCCAAGGTTTCTCCATGGCCATCAACAAACACAGGGTAACCTGCTTTTGGGGTGGTGATGGGTCTGGGGTGGGCGGGGGCGTCAGTGAGAATCGCCATGATGAAGCCAATGCTTTGTATCCTAGCAACAGGTCGGCAACTCTGCCACAAGCCAGGTGATTCCCACAGAAAAGGTGAGGGACAGTGGGAATAAGACCAGGTGAGCCAGGCTTACACCCTGCTGGTGGAGAGCTGCCCTCAAAACTCTACCACAGCCTTTCTCCCCATCGCCTCCCCCCCCACCCCCGTCTCTCTCTCACACTTTCAGGGGTGACCACAGCGCTCTCCTGTTCATGCCTTGGTAGGAGCCCAGTTGTGCAACGCAGGAGGCTTATGGTTTTCCGGACTTTTAAGAAAAAAAATGCAAAAGGAAAGGAGAGACGTGCAGAAGGAGGTTGGTGGTGACGGTATGGGGTTTGTTTATTCGTTTATCAGACTGGCAGGCGGGTCACGTTCGCCTTCCTCTGCCTTTGGCTAAGCGGATTTATCTGGTAGAGTGGGCAGTTCAGAACTGGGGAAATGGCAGCGAATGACAAAGGGAGATTAGCAACCACAGGACAAGTCCGACTAACTTACAGGCCCATCCGTTGGTGCCTATGCCCCCTCTGTCTCCCTCCTTCCCCTCCTGGCTTTCGCTCTCTCGCGCTCCTCTCTCAGTCTTGCTGCTGGTGTACAGTTATTTGTCACCCCCCAATTACACCAAAACCTCCTTTTCCTGAACCCCCGTGCCCCGTATTTATCTATTTGCAACCCAGCACATGTACTGACTGTATCCTGTGCGGTTATCGTTTGCCAGTGTGACCCAGCTTTGCTGCTGTTGTTATAAAACGTGGGGCGTGATCTCTGCATTTCCACATGTAAGAGTCTTCTGCACAAAGTCACCTCAGTGAAGAGTCCGGAGACTGGATCAGAAGAGTCCTGCCGTGAGCATCCTGAACTTCACAAATATCCTTCAGTAGATACACACTGATGAGTAAAAACCACATAACTCAAACTCGTGTCACCACTGAACACTGTACTGCAACCGATAATCATGGTGTCCTTTGAAGCCATGTGACCTGTGACATGTTAGAATCTTCCATGATACATATCAGAACCTGATCAATCAATTTATTTGTTATATATTCGAGTATTAAGCTGTGTCACAGCTCTGTTAGAGTTGATTTTATCTGACTGATTAACTTCTATTTGAAGCTGATCAATCAGATCTGTCAAATTACTCATACTATGTTGAGCATTCCTGTGTGACCATTCATTTCTATTTGTAACGAATAGATAATAAACACAGTCAGTTCATTACAGTATCTTGTATTTTGGGACATTGTCAATTTTGTATCATATTTCAGAACATTCTTCCAGCATGTTAGAATGGCAAAAACAAAAGAATTAATTTAATTAAAAAAAACTGGATTTAGGGTGCCAAAAATTTAGTAAAAACTGTAGTACCATTTTACTCAGTTTATGACAGGGTCAGTTCATTTGTTCTAAATCCACCTTCACATCAGTTCATTTTGTTTAAGTCATTATTTAGCTTGATCTCTCAACATACACTTTTCCATGATCCAACACAAGCACAAATTTCTCTTCCAATATACAGCGCAAGATGCCACCGCACCGCTGTTACAGACATTTGATTCAGCTCTTAAATTTTACATTCGGCTACTGTTATCGATCTCACAAGTTTCCTCATTCATTTATTTTTTCATGACTCCCATTGTTCACTAAGTCCTCCCTACACAAATTTCTCTTCCAATATACAGCGCAAGATGCCACCGTACCGCTGTTACAGACATTTGATTCAGCTCTTAAATTTTACATTCGGCTACTGTTATCGATCTCACAAGTTTCTTCATTCATTTATTTTTTCATGACTCCCATTGTTCACTAAGTCCTCCCTATATTAAATTAAATATTGAAATAAATTAAACTATTAAATATAAAATAGTTATTGATTTAAAATAAAGTTGTATTATATTATCTTTCAAGCAAAATTGCTTCTGAAAAGGTTTTATATCAGTCCACTCCAACAAATTAGGTCCTTTAGTTCACTTCAGGGAATGAAATAAATGGTATATTTGAGTGCGCTAAAGCACAATGGATGTACTGATCGAGAATGCCGTAAAAACTATGCCCGGTTAACTGTGCTGTCTGCGTCGTTCAATTAATGCACCACATGGTGGCAGCATTGTGCTCTTTTAATTGAGTAAATGCTGCTCCAACACTTGTCTGAGAACTAAACTGCATACTGATGAATTTGATAGTCTCACCTCTTCAGGCTGCACCTCTCCCCTCCCCTTCCTTGCTCTTTGTAGTGTCTCTGCACTCATCTGCACTTGTTTTTATTTGTGATTTGTTTTAACCTAGGCTGTTGTTTATTTTCTCCTTAGATAGTCGGTAGGGGAGTCCGAATCTATTCGATCACCTTTGGCACTTGGGACTTTACCCCTCTCTAGGGTTATCTTTTCACTTTTCGTACCATTCTTATGCACTTTGCCTTGCAAGTCGTTCTGGATAAGGAATGGATACTGTGTGGTCAAGGGGTCAATACGGAGTGAAGTAAACCTAGCTACTACAAGATAAACATTTTTGCAGGAATGTTTTTGGGGACTTGAGTCTTGGTGCGACAGTTAGTTTTTCCACACGACAGAAATCATTAGCATCCATTGGTCTCATTCATTTGCAGCATCACGCTACCTCATCTGCAGCGGGAACCGAGTTCATGTGGTTCTCACAAAACGTTATTTGTTTTGTTACAGCGCCCTCAGACGGTAAGATTGAGCGCTGCGTGTTGAAGAGCCCGGCTTGCCTACTGTCAAGATGACGTCATAGCTTTGCGCCCTAGCTGGGCTAGGGGCGTGTACACAGTTACAATTTTAGCGCTGAAGAAGCTGTAACGACCAAAGGTAGGTACAGATTACAGTTTCATCATAATATACAGTATCTGTTATGTTACCCACTGGCCACAGCAACATAAAAATGTGGCATTTTTCGGAGAGCTGAGAATCTGATCACACTCACTTTGTCTGATGCCGGTAGAAAGCGAGGAGTGCCTACATTAGCTGACTAGCTAGCGAGCGCGGTCCCCCCTCCCCAAAAACAAAAATGGCAAGCACAAGTAGGATTCTGTCTAGCCGTATGTATAAATCTAAGTATAATTAACCACCACAGTTAGCAAAGGTAGATAAACAACGAAAGACCGGCGCTTCGCTGTGTCATATTCTGTCTGAAAGGATTGCATTGAAGGAAACGTTAGTGCAACTATTTAACGTTGGTTAGAATTAATTTCAAAAGTCATTGACTGGCTAGGCAGTAACGAAAAAATAACACCTCACCGTTAGCCAGCTCCAATACGTCAAACCTCCAATTTGCTTGTGAGTTTAACAAATGTAACGCAAACATTTAAGCATCGCCGGTATATTTTTGCAAGGATTACTACCTAAATCTTATGTGGGTATTGGTGGCTAGCCAGCGAGAGAATTTAGACTGACCTTAACCAAGTAGTTAACGATAGGGCAATGACAGAAGACACAATGTGCAGTGATTAGTTAGTGCTATCTTGTTGGAGGCTGTTTTGGGCTTGGTATCGTTGCCTAACATTCTAGACTTCATAGGGTTTGATTTACACACACTGATAATATTTGAAATATGATAATGCTGAAAGATGTGGTCCTAATCATTATTGAGGGCACAAGTCTGAAATTTTAGCTGCTTCTCTGGATAGATCTTTATCTTCCTGGAAAAGTTGAAGGGGTATGGAAGTGTCACATTTTAAGACTTAAATAGGACTGTAGTTTTGGGCTAGCAACACGATCGGTCATGCTCAAAAAGCAGTAATGATTTAGCCAGTATGTTTATGTCTCAGTTTCGCTTTCAATAATGTGTCATGATATTAAAGACATTGTACATACATCTTCGTATGTATGAGTAAATATGGAATTTTGGTCCACATGAGGAAAACAATGTGCTATAAAGCACCTGTGAGTTTTGTTCATAAAATTGTTCAATATCTAATGTTCTGATAATGTCTGAATGACGCAAATGTCCTGGCTGAAGTGAGGTCTCGACTACAAACTATTACCGAGTAAAACTGCTGAGAGGACAAATGTGATTGAAGTTCCTCATGAACACAGAAGACACGGGAAAACAGTCTGTTAGTGAGTCTCAACAGACGCATAGTCAGTGTAGCCTATTTGTAAGTTTTAAAAAAAAAAGAACAGTTGAGTTCAACTTTTAAGTTCTTAACTGCCTTGCAGATTAGTCTAAATACTCAGATACAGTATATGGGTCTGTATTGATCTAATCTGATCCTGATGTATTTAATTTTGTTCAGTTGTAAACTTTATGATTACATAATTTATTTTTTTATTTGTAAGCGGACTTTTAACACATTCAGGGTCTGTTTGTTGCAGTGTATTGATGGTCTTCCTGAAGTCAATGGCTCTAAGGTCCAGAGTCCAGTATTTTACCCTGAGCTGCTTGTAACTGCAAGGCTTTTGCCAGCATGAAAGCAATCAAAGTTATTTAAAAAGAAAAGATTAATCTCTGCATTTTGATCATCACATCTCTTAACTTAACAGTGGTGTTAAATCAAAACAATATTACAACAAATTTGACGCTCCAGGTAAAGAATTGTCAGTTAAGCACTTTACGCAGGCCCCTTCCAGATTAAAATTAAAATCGATTTGTAGGAAACCGGCTGCCTGCCCAGCAGGTTTTTTTCCTGTTGATGTGATACATGAAGAGCAGACTTTTATGAATAAAAACACCAAATGTTTTCTAACTTCCATAATAACCGGCGATTTTTTAATCTGCCCACAGGGTCTGTTGTTGTTGTGTGGGAAAGTTTGTCCCAACATGGATCCCGTACAAGACCCCCAAGGGGGGAGGGTGCTCAGAGCATCCACCCGCTCGCCCAAGTCACCTGACTCCTTGGGAAAGGTAAGGCAGTTAACCTGATCAGTGGAAACCATAGCTACACATCTTTCTCTGTCCCTGTGTCTTTGGGAACCTGTCCCCTTCAGGACTTACCTGCTTTAGAAGTGAAACCTTTCCCATTGCCTGTTGGTAGTTACAACCTGGAACTGAGAAAGGGTAAAAAGTTATTTAAACAAATACACTTTGTTTTGAATATCCATTTCGTCAAGCTAATTGTAAAGACATGCTAGAAGGTTGATTTAATAAAAAAAAAAAAGTTGAACCGCTTTACCAACTTGTGAACATGGCTGTATTTGTGATTGCTTATTAACTTATTGAAAGACGTGAAACACCTTTTAATCATTAATTTTTGACCTCCTACTTTATCATTAATGTAGGAAAGGATCTGTGGGTTCTGGTTCCAAACCTAGGGATGGAAAATCAGTTCTGAGTTTAGCTTTGTTGATGATCTATCGAAGAAAGGAGCCAGTAAATTTGTCTGGCAGAACTCTCTGTAATGCTGAACTCGGCCACCACACTCTGTGTTTGGCAGCAGGGTACGTCTGTTCGGTCCCAGCTGAGTGCCAGTGCCAGTTAATTTTCTAACTGGAGCTGAGTGAACCTCTAGACTTTCGCACTTTCTGTGGTTTAATGTTAAATGTGATGAATCCCTGTGTGTGTGTGTGTGTGTGTGTGTGTGTGTGTGTGTGTGTGTGTGTGTGTGTGTGTGTGTGTGTGTGTGTGTGTGTGTGTGTGTGTGTGTGTGTGTGTGTGTGTGTGTGTGTGTACCTCCCCAGCTGTGTTTCATTAATATATCAAACGGTAGCGGAGCGTCAGGCAGGCAGAGAGAGCCGTTGTTTTACCTGGAACAGGTCAAAGGTGTAGGTAGTTTAAAGGTATGAATCTTCAATCTTCATTCTGTTGTGTGAGCATCAGTTATCTTCTGTTTCCATATAGGGGACCTCAGACTGTTTTCCTGTATTCTGAAGCATTGTTGTAGTTTTGTGTTTGGTATTGATGATTGACTCCCTGTTCTTAACCCAGAAGAAAACCAGCAAGCCCACGGTTAAGAAGGGCAGTCTACAGGAGGCACGGAAAAAAGGAAAGATGGATAGAAGCAGAGGAGAAGAGGAGATGACCAACCAGCTTAAAAACCTGGTACTGAGTCTTGTATTCTTCTGCTTGTTAAACTTCCTTTACAGAAACAATACATGAAAATGAAGCTGTTTTTCTTTCAAAGTCCTACTTCACTGCTTTCCATTTTTACACTCTCTGAAGTCTTAAAGAAGGGCTTAATGTATCTTAAGTGGTGGGTGAAAACCATCGGATTGAATTTGTGTTATAGTTGTCCCATAAACATGTTCAAAGCATTTTTAGCAGTGATTTTATAGCATATAGCAACTGAAGCCAAATCAGGAGAAGGAATAAAGTCAGATTGAGTAAGAAACATCAGACACCTTTCTGTTTATCCCATGGCAAATAAACCACCCATAATTCATTTCATCAATGTCAAATAAGCCTTTTATTAAAGTGGTTTGCTCCCAGGTAACAAACACATCTTTTAAGTGCACAGGTCTAGTTTAATAGTATTGACAGATGAATTTAATTGCTCACCTGTTTGTTTTTCATCTCACAAGAATAGGCTGCCACTGGAAAATGTGTCCACATATAAAAAATATGGTATGATCTTTTTACTAGTGTAATCACTGTTGGCCATTACGTGTGATATGACTTTCATTTGTAGAACCGTGGTCATATTTACTGGTCAAAGTCCGGAAATTGCCTGTTTATAGAAAACCCAGGGTGGAAAATCGGTGTTAATCTCAGCTCTGGTGTTAGTCATCTTTCCCTGGGTGTGTGTGTGTCCTGTTCAGGCTGTAGGTTAATGCACACCATGACAAGACCCTAAACATCCAGTGCAGACAGTAGTGTGTAGCGTGGTCTGCACTTTTGTGCAAAAATTTGTGTGTCATCGTGACACTGCACTGCACATGCAAAAATGAATCAATGTTAGATTTGTAATTTTTGATTTATGCCAGTGTTGTTCCCAGTCCTGTTTGACTGAAAGGAGAAATAGAGTCCCACAGTGTCTTATTGATAAATATGCCATAACAGTGTTATGTGTAGCAGATGAAGTTTTGTTTTTCAGGCTGAAGGGAGATGTGAATAAAATCTAACTGTTTGTGTGTGTGTGTGTGTGTGTGTGTGTGTGTGTGTGTGTGTGTGTGTGTGTGTGTGTGTGTGTGTGTGTGTGTCTGTCTGTGTGTGTGTGTGTGTGTGTGTGTGTGTGTGTGTGTGTGTGTGTGTGTGTGTGTGTGTGTGTGTGTGTGTGTTTGCAGGAGCTGCACAGCACGTCCAGGGCCACAGGGACCGGCCTGGTCTTCTCTGAAACCTTCACTCACCATCGCTGCCTCTGGGACCCCAGGTTAGCACTAGTGACCTGCAAATTACTTAACTGATTGCTTGCTCCAGATCATAGATGTTAAGCCCTAAGGTTTCTGCTTTTCTGATTGATTTTTTTCATTGAAGTGTATGGTCTCTGGTTTTGGTAAAGTGGTGTGTATGGTTTTTTGAATTTGCAAGTTTTCATTTCATATTTCGTTCCTCGTCATTAAGCAGTTTGTTGTTTGAACGTTAAATTGTTTTACATTATTTTTAAATACTTTAACAAGACCAAGCAGCATGAATGAGTGCAGCAAATACTACCAGATCGTAAAATGTTTGAGGTTATGACCCTGGTAATTGAATAGGCGTTTCTATGTTTGACTGGTATGTTATGTGTTGTTCTGTAGTCATCCGGAATGTCCAGAAAGAGTGACCACCATAATGGAGAAGGTTGAGAAGGAGGGGCTTCTCTCCCGCTGTGTACGGGTGGAGGTAAGGGACAAACAGAGCAATGTATGGTCCTATGGCAGTTGTAGACCAATGAGTGAAGACAGAGATCTAGCCCCTGCTCTTTTCCTCAATTTTAATGGTATTAATTCCATTTTTGGCTAATTTTGAGTTTTAGGGTCCTTCATCTTTGTGTATCAACCATCAACTGTGAATTTAATTTTCAGGCTCGGGCTGCGACAGAAGATGAGCTCCAGCTAGTTCACACGTAAGTCATTTTAAGTGAAGCATTTTTCTAGTTCCAGTGTGTGGTGGTTACCTGGTTGGCACAGTGTTGTTTAGACTGTTTTGTTCTGGTGTGTGTCAGTATATATGTTTGAAGGACGTTTACATACAAGCAGTGGACACGGAGTCATGTGACTTTGTGTCTGCAGGAAAGAGTTTGTCGAGCTGATGAAGTCCACGCAGAAGATGGCTGAGAGCGAGCTCAAGGCTCTTGCTGACACGTACGACTCCATCTACCTCCACCCTGTAAGCATCTCATTATTCTATTCTGGAATGTTCTCCGGGCCGCAGTTTCTGCATCTCTCCGTTTGGCCAGCCAAAATGTTATGTCATGATTAGCCAAGTGCAACTACATTTAATAAGAATATTGTACAGTACTATATATATTATATCCCATAATGGTACTACTTCTACTATTACTAATCATAATAATTTTGTCCAATATGTCCAAAGACTTAATGATAAATTGGACATGAGAACTGTGCAATTAGAGCCGTAATGGCTGCTCCTCAGATGGGATGTCCTCCCTGTTTCCGTATTGCATTGGAAGCGTACTGTGAGTGTGTGGCGACTGGCTCTGTGTGTCTCCCTGCAGGAGTCCTTCCTGTGTGCCACTCTGGCAGCCGGCGCCGTCCTGCAGCTTGTTGACAAAGTGATGACATCAGAGCTGAGGAACGGGTTTGCGGTTGTTAGGTAACGTATGCTGACTCAAGCAGAGGAAAGGACTTGCACAATAGAATATATAAGCTGGTCACTTAATTATGGTTTTATTTTACATTTTAAATGAATATGTTGTATTGTCACATGTTTTCGGACCTCTCAGCAGAGGGGTTTGATGTGTGGTATTGAGCATGTTCATATATACATATTGGTAACATTATCTGTTACACGCACATTTTAAGCCTTTGTTTGCAGACTGTTGGCCTGTATGTCAATATGGCCCATATTATATCCCATAATAACAAAACTCTGTTTTTCCTGATATATTTTTTTCCTCTACTAATTCCTCTTGGTGCCCGGGCATTTTTGGCAGATGTTTGCAGCTGATCGTTAATGTGCCGTTGTTCCTCTCTGTCTGTGTGTTTTGTCCGCCGTTAAAAATGATGTCCTTCATGTTCCAGACCTCCAGGTCATCACGCACAGGTGGGCAAGATGAACGGCTACTGCATGTTCAACAACCTGGCCATCGCCGCGCGGTATGCTCAGAGACAGCACGGCCTGGACAGGTGAGTGCGACAGACGCCCAGGCTGGCAGACACACCGCATCCCGTTAAACGACTGGCTTGGTCATGCTGGTTCCCACTGAGCCAGATATGAAAGAGACTAAAAGTAGGTTAGGTTGGTAGCAAAAAACAAGACAAAAAAATATGTCCCTGCATTACTTCATCATTCATAATAAACTTCATAATAATAATGCTAGTTCTAGTATTGTTTTTTTGTATTTCTGGGTGAGGGTTTGTGATTGAGGGGATTTCTGTCTTCTTTAACTGTTGTTGATGATGTCATCATTATTTATTATTTTTTGTGCATAAAAAGATGAAAATAACAAAATGAAAGATTGATGGCAATAATGAGCCTAAACTACATTTATAGTATAAGCCCTCAATGCGCTTTCCACAAAACAAAATGCATGAAACGCAAATGTAAATTTACATTTGTATTCACTGGGCAGATGTGGGTATATTCAGTGACTTGCACAGCTGGCATTTATAAATGCCGTGTGCATTGACACATGTGGCTATATGTACTGATACAGTCCAGTTAGAGTGCAGTACCTCTCTCTGAAGCATGAGGGCAGTGTGCCAGAGAGCTGCTGCACAGACTCTCTCATGACACTTTGCAACGGAACTTCAGTGGCCCCTCTGTGATTGGCTCATATGGAAAGCAGCTCAAAATATGTCTCACATTCCTAAGTGATGTGTGCCTCTGCCACCTCAGTATGTATATGGCTGTGTGGGTAAATTTGGGTAGGAAGCAGATGATTCTCTCATCACTGAGCTCACTAAGAATCAAAAATATCACTAAACCTCAGCGA
Source organism: Albula goreensis (assembly GCA_022829145.1). Lineage (NCBI taxonomy): Eukaryota > Metazoa > Chordata > Actinopteri > Albuliformes > Albulidae > Albula > Albula goreensis. The sequence goes on from CM040752.1 coordinate 32,299,660, forward strand.
TTAACGCCAGCCTCAGTCTCCGGTGAGTAATACTTTCCTGTGGGATGTTCTGAGCGACCACAGTCACCGCCGGCCAACCGCGCGGTGCCATTATCGGGAACGCTTTGTGCCTCTGTAGTGCAGTCATTTCAGGCCAGCTGCACAGTGTCACCATAACAAATGGATTGTGGCAAAACTTTTATTCTGCACAGTTTTGTGGATGTTAGAGGCTATATTAAATTGTGATTTTTTTTTGTTAGTATGATGATGCAGATAGCTGTAATTAAGATGTAAATAAGAAATAAGATTAGGTAGCAGTTATGGGAGAACCACCTGGAGTACCCAGTTAGCAAAGGGGTAACAAAGCAGAAGCAATTAGAACATAAAGGCAGGGAAATGGTGATGAATGAAAGGTAAATTAAATCTTTTCAAATTCTCTCCATCTGTTTTTCAGTTCATTAAAGCTGTGCCGGTGTTTTTGATTGCTAATTGTAGCAGATTGAGAAACTCTCAAACAATTAGCTGTAAATACGGAAACATAACCACGTTAAAACCACAGTATGTTAAGGTAATATTTTTGTGTGACTGCATAAACAGGCTGCAAGGCAGACACTTTTTGAAAGGGGATGCTCAACCGTCTTTTATGTTTTACTGCAAAGGTGCTCCTTTTGAACACCGCCTGACCCCCAAACAAACACGCACAGCAGTGCTGAAGCTGCTTCTCAGTGCATAGGGATCTCCTGATTCGGTCCTGCATGAACAGCGTGTGGCTGAGCCCGTCTCACCTTTCGTTGCAGGGTTCTGATTGTGGACTGGGACGTGCATCACGGCCAGGGGATCCAGTACACCTTCCAGGAGGACCCCAGGTACCGCCCCGGTGCGGTGGCTCCAGCCTCCGGCCCGTCCATGCTGGAGACTGGGCCTCCCTGCCAGCCTGTGCTCACCAGAGTTTGTACTAATGCACAGTCCTGCTGCACCCATTACGATGAAACCGAGGGGCTCTATCTCTGAGCTGGGCTCTGCTGAAGGTTTCCCCCTGTTAGTTTTAGTGTATTTCCCTGTCACTCTTTCGCTAAGCTAAGGGGGAGACTCAGGCCCTGGCTGTAAGCATAGCTGCTGTCTGATAGTGTTACTGTTAAAAGGTCTGAAAATGGACCGAACTGAATTGAAAAGTGGCCGTTGAGTGCTTTTGAGGAGGAGAATTTGGAGAATTTGGGGCAGCCTATAGTCTAGTGGCTAAGGTACACGACTGGGACCCCTGAGGTTGGCAGTTCAAGCCCCAGTCCAGCCACAGCAAGAACACCATTGCTGTTGGGCCCTTAACCCCACATTGCTCCCAGGGGGGATTGGCCCTTGGTTATTCTAATCAACTGTAAGTCACTTTGGATACTAAATGACTGTAATGTAATGTAGTGAGAAATGGCTGAAACCTGTGTAACCGTGTCTTTGTTTCGTGCCGGCAGCGTGCTGTACTTCTCCATGCACAGATTCGAAGGGGGCGCATTCTTCCCCCACCTGCAGGAGTCCGACAGCAGCGCGGTGGGCACGGGGCAGGGCGAAGGCTACAACATCAACCTGCCATGGAACCAGGTACCGTGAGAAAACCCGAGGGAAGCGTTCTGATGGACTGACCAACTACACAGCCTTAGCTAACCTCAGCTAACCCAAACCCTTCAGTTAAATTATTTAAAAAAAAAAAAAACAAAAACGCATTGTTCTCTACAGCCTTTTAGTTCAGCTATTACTGTCTCTTTACAGCATCACCGTGTGTGTTATTTTAAACCTCAAGCCTCTGAGATGGTTACACTTGTTGGGTAGATGCACTTCCTGTAATTCGCTTTGAGTTGAAAGCATTTGCTGTAAAATAACGTGGATAGCGGTGTGAGTTCATACGGTTCGTGTTTCCCTTTTCTTCGGCAGATCGGGATGAAAGACGCAGACTACGTTTGTGCCTTCCAGCAGCTTCTTCTGCCGGTGGCCTATGAGGTATGGTGTTGTTGAACCCGGTCCGCATAAAGCGTCCAATCGCATACAGCGCAGTCACACTGTTTCGCTGATTATGTGCGCAGTTGCTGACTGTGAAGCGTTTGCTTATGCACGACAAACATAGACAGCAGTTGACATACAGTGCCCAATGACACACAGCGCACTCACACTGTTAGTAGCTGATAATAATCACATTCATTAACTGTGAAGTGTTTGCTTGTGCGTGAGCCATGCGGACAGGTTAATCATGGATGGACTGTGATGTGTTTGTGTTCTGCGCTCAGTTTCAGCCCCAGCTGGTCCTCGTGGCGGCAGGCTTTGACTCTGTCGTCGGTGATCCCAAAGTAAGTGCCACCAGCTTTTCTGTTCGTAATCTTAGCGTAATCCTGCAGAGTTCTGCTGAGGGTAGGAGAGAAAGAAAGGCCAGTCCGTGTTAGTCAGTGGAGGGAGGTGGTCTGCATAAACATTGCACTGGTGTCCCATTGTACGCTAAAGCTTCCCTGAATCGCAATACTTTATCTGAAATCTGATTTGCACTTTTTAGAGAGTTATCCAATTTTTGGTAAAGTTCTTATCAATTTTGAAAAAAAATTATATTTGTTCCCATAATTTAGACATGAAATGAATGAGTTTACTGTGTGTAATTTGTAACCACAATACCTGTTACCTGTGTAAGTATTTATGTATGTATGTATGTGTGTGTGTGTGTGCGTGTGTGTGTGCGTGTGTGTGTGTGTGTGCGTGCGCGCATTATGCATGTGTTTGTATGTATTTATGTATGTATATGTGTGTTTCGCAGGGCGAGATGGCTGCCTCTCCACAGTGCTTCTCGGTGCTGACCCACATGCTGCAGGGCCTGGCTCAGGGCAGGATGGTGTTGGCTCTGGAGGTAAAACAGCCTGTGTGCAGCCCTCCCTCCCTCAGCCATTTATAAGTAACCGCCCATCGCTTCCAACGGACTAATTGATCTCTTAATAGCTGCAGGCAAATTCAATTAGCTGTAAGCATTCATGTATCCAGATGTGATACTCGGACTTCTGTTTGGCATCAGTTTTTGCATGAATTATAGCATTTTGGAAGCTTGGGTACCCAAATAACAAATTTCATATGGCAGATGGATGCCGAATATAATATGCTGTGGCTTGCAATGTATCCATGCAAAGAGTGATGGTGCAGTGTCCTTTGAGCCTAGATATGCAGGCCGCTCTGTGCACTGATGTATCCAGCAAACAGATGGTGCAAAATACAGTAACGCAAGCAGAATATAAAAGTATATAATGTTTTTTTTAAAGTAAACATGGGCTGCTTGGTGGCTCAGTGTTTTATTAAGCCCCATTGCTCAGCCTGCAGTCCTGACCATATCCTGTGCATGTAGTCCATGGATTCAGGTGGAATTTTCTTTTAGCTGAAAGCAATACCTCTTTAATAACCGACTGCCTTCACTGAAATATCCCCACTCTCTCACCAGGGAGGATATAACCTGCAGTCGACTGCGGAGGGGGCGTGTGCCAGTTTGAGGTCCCTGCTAGGGGATTCCTGCCCCCCCTTGAACCTCCCGACGGCCCCCAGTGAGAGGTGAGAGCTCAGGGCACACGACAGGCACTTAATCTCCTCCAGGGCATATGCAGTAAAATTAAAACACTTATACGTACTTTAAAATACAATTAGTCCTGAGTGCGTTCTATTGTGTTGGACAAGAGTAAACATGTCTGTCGGAATGAGTTCCAGTGGACATGTTTACTTGTGTCCAACACAATAGAACGTAGTCAGGACTAATTGTGTTGTCTGTTTCACTATAAAGTAGAATAGCATGTACTGATAAAAGACTGAAGTCCGTTTAGACTCATATGCCCTCAGAGAGAATAAGTGCACTTGATAGATTCTAAGTTCCCTAAGTCTAGGGAGTCGGGAGGGCAGTCTCTGTGTTTATGTTTAATTCATTAGTGATCTGATAGTGAGGTGATCTGAGATTTCAATCTATGAATTTGCAAGTTTAACCGCCTGCTTATCTGTTTCTGTGTTTATTATTGTAACCCTCTGGGCTGTACGCTTGTGTTCTTGATTGTCTCTGCGTTATCTTTTTGTGCATGTGTGTGTACGTTACACAACTGGGCTTTCCTTATCTGTGTGACTTGCTATCTTTGCCTGTCTGTTTGAGTGTGTGTGTGTGTGTGTGTTTGTGTGTGTGCCTGTGTGAATGTCTGTACATTTGTTTTTTTAAATGTGTGTCCCTTTTCATTGACTGGCAATCTGTGTCCATCAATGTGTGTATTTTGTTTGTCTATATGTATCTGTCTGTTTGTTCCAGTGCTCTGAGGTCGATATCCCAGACTATCTCATCACTTTACCCGTTCTGGACCAGCCTGCAGATCCTGGGTGAGTGCAGCAGGGCAGGTCACACCCCCTTCCTCTCAGAATCTAAATCCACAGCCATATACAGGCACATTTCAGCGTTCAGTGGTTGGGTGGAGTTGCTCCAGCTTTCCGTAAGGCACACGGCCGCTGCCAGCCGCCATACGTATAAGGACTATGGCCTGGACACGCTCAACGCTCACCCTTAAATCTGAATCTCAGACTTCACGAATGCATGTGCTGGAGGCAGGTTAATCACTCAGACTCACGTTCAGCCTCAGGCACATATATAACAGCTCAAAGGCGTAATAAAGAGCTGAGAGGGAGAGAGATACAGGAACATCTCCAGCACATCTCCAGAGCCAGGGCCCAGGGCTGCTTACCCCTATCCTAAATTATTAAGTCACCAAATTATGTTTGTGAAGAAAAACACCCAGCACTTCCATTCATTTTTATTTATGATGACACAGACCCTGACACTGGATGTGGACCCGTATGTATTTGGTTTTGTAAAAGGTGTGTGTGTGTGTGTCGTTTGGCTGAATGTGTTCTCCACAGAGGGGGGCCTGCTACCGGAGGGTGACCCGGTAACCCCGACGGTGACGGACGGTCCCACTGCGGGTTTGGGCCAGAGCCCCACACAGAAGACAGGGCTGGTGTACGACCAGCGGATGATGGAGCATCACAACATGTGGGACAGGTAAGTGACGGCCCGCCGCACCTGAGGCAGGGTCTGCCTACACCTGCAGCTTCAGCCATGTTTATTCCTCAAGCCCTGATTCTGCCCAGTGCCATTTCACTCAATGCAATTTCACTGTGTTTGCACTTGCAATGTTAAACAGATCTCTGTGTAGCTCTGAGTATGCGCCAGGGACAGCTTAACTTAAAGTCTCCTGCTCCTATTTCAGTTGAGTGATTGTAAAGCCATCTTTAATTATTTACGTGGCTTATTAGTTGTTGTGACCGTACATGTTTTAATTAGCTAAATAAAAACACCAGTGATCATAAAGAAATAGAAGGGCTAGCTCCCGAAGCTAGTAGAGGCAAACTGCACCACACCTATGTCTGTGTCACTAACCACAAACCTGCACTGCACCTGTCCCTCTGTCATTTAACACAACATGCATACTTAAATGCATGTCTGTCTTTCATTTAGGATAATCCGCACTGCATCTCTTTGTCATTCAGCACAGCTTGCGGTCCACCTGTCTCTCTGAGTCACTGCACCTGTCTCCCTCAGGGAAAAAAAAAAAAAAAAATCAAGTGACCTTTAAAACAAAAATCTTTGAGCTTGATTTGGTCTTGGTTTTTTGGTCTCTGCAGAGTCAAATACTCATTTACTCTTCATGAGGGGCCGAAGGGGAGTGTTGCCTATTGTCTGTTCATGGTGACTGCTTTATATGTGATCTCCCGTCCGGTCTGTGCTGGTTTTTTTAGATTCAGTGCAAAACAACAATCAAAAATGATTGAATACTTAATGTTACCTGGACTGCCGAGTCACACAGAGCAGACAGCAGCACGTCGTTGAGCTGCTGTGTCAACACCGACAGGGAAATGTTCTGCTAAAGCACAGAATGATTGCCAGGCTCCCTCCATCTGACGGGCCTGCTCTGAGAACACCGAGTCTCACCTCACAAAGGACAGCCTCACAGCAAACAGATGCACAGCACAGCGTTTTTCTGGGTTTATCTGTTCTCCCTGTTTTTGGTCGCAGTGTACTTTTCCACCCCTTCTGTACACATCGTTTTAGTATAGCTCTTTTTAATACTTTTGTACACAGATACAACCTTACCTGTATACACTTTAGATATATATGTTTTGAAGGTTTTTGTAGCTTCATCACTGTGTTTTTCAGACTTGTGTATGTTCGGATATTGGCTATGCTTCACCAGTAGAACCTGGGGAGCCCAGATGTTTTTTCTCTGGGAATTTATACTGATAAAAGATAATTGGGGATTCAATCTCGAATACTCTAATTTTTCTTTGTGGGATTGCAGAATACATAAGTGTATGGTAGCAGTGTGCATGTGAAGAGGAGAATATAAGTCATGAATACTTTCAAGAAAATTTATAAGTATGTAAGTTAGTTTTCATAGTATGCATTTGTTC